>JABWTJ010000130.1:1306944-1848844 GCA_016801875.1 Solanum sitiens | reverse complement strand
GCCGGACAGTCTCATCTCATGAGAGTTACGTGAACCTCCGCCCTTCCCGAAAGAAGGCATCACCGCTCATAGCTAGTCTATCGGTGCTTAGTATAAAGTTCCATTACATTCATCTCATACGTCATGGAAGCTGGCTTCTAGTATGAGGACATCATAGCTCATTAGATGATTTCTCATCTCATCATTCGTATTGAGTGTGTTAAGCTCAATACTCTCATTAGAGTGTTCATAGAGACTGGTCTCTTCATTATCTTACACTCTCATAGGTGAGTACGTATTGGTAACATTTACTTAGGCTCATTTGAGATTGCTCTCATCATTTACATTAGCCTCATATCATGTTGTCACCACATTCATCATCATTAGCACCTTTGCTTTTCATACTTATTCACCTCTTATTACGTAAATGTTCATTTCATCATATGCCAATGCACTTGGCCATTTGGTGTGTTTCACACCCTTACTTAACCCTTATAGGGTGTCATCATTTCATTTCTCATTTCATCGTTTCATTGTTCATTTCATCATTTCATTGTTCATTTCGTCATTTCATTGTTCATTTCATCATATCATTGTTCATTTCATCATATCATTGTTCATTTCATCATTTCATTGTTCATTTCATCATATCATTGTTCATTTCATCATATCATTGTTCATTTCATCATATCATTGTTCATTTCATCATTTCATTGTTCATTTCATCATATGCCAATGCACTTGGCCATTTAGTGTATTTAGACTCATACTTAACACTTCTAGGGTTTCATCATTTCATTACATACATCTTAGGATCACTTACTTTTAAACGTATGTTAGACTTATGTGTCCATACATACAAGCCACGAGGCTTCATTCATATACGTCTAAGTGATTCATATCTTCCTAAGATTATGTCATACAAGACTTATGCATCTTGTATGTATGCCAAGATCTCGAATTCGATCTAAGTAGGTGGCATTATTCTTGAACATTTAATTCACGTATGACTTATGTATCAATACGGAATTTGGGCAAGGGAATCCTATTTCGAATCCTGTGGACAACACTTAATCTTATTTTAAACTTGATAATTACATTTTTCAGATTTGGGAGACCCTAGTTCGATTCCCATCAACCCCATAATATTTCCTTTCTTTTTCTCCTCTTTTTTTTCGTTTAAGTTAAGGAGGTTGTGGGTTCAATCCCCCACAAGCTCATTATTTTTATTTTAATTTATCTCTTAACTTTCTCACCTATCCAAGAGGTTGTGGGTTCAATCCCCACTCTCCACATTTATTTTCTCCTTTATTTTTCTCCTAACTCTCTCATCCATTCAAGAGGTTGGGGGTTCAATCCCCACTCTCCTCATTTATTTTTCTCCTTTATTTTTCTCCTAACTTTCTCATCCATTCAAGAGGTTGGGGGTTCAATCCCCACTCTCCTCATTTATTTTTCTCCTTTATTTTTCTCCTAACTTTCTCATCCATTCAAGAGGTTGGGGGTTCAATCCCCACTCTCCTCATTTATTTTTCTCCTTTATTTTTCTCCTAACTTTCTCATCCATTCAAGAGGTTGGGGGTTCAATCCCCACTCTCCACATTAATTTTCTCCTTATTTTTCTCCTAACTTTCTAATCCATTCAAGAGGTTGGGGGTTCAATCCCCAACTCTACCTCATTTATTTTTCTCCTTTTTTCATAGCTTATTAAAGAACTTTACTTGGCTGAAATTAACCAACAATGTGCTGGAAATTTCAGATACATTTTTCAGCTTCTTTTCATCAACATTTAGAGTTAATTCTTAGGGCATTTCGTGAATCATTTAGCTAATAGTTTTCACTCAAATCAGCCACTTTATACTTCATATGAACATCACGATTAATACAAGTTTGTGCACGTGAAATACAACCATAAAACAAGTCATTTTCATACTTCAATCCGTGTTCAAAGTCACAACTACACATTGCACACACTTAAACACATATTTCGGTATGCATAGGTTATCATTTGTACGATTACAAATACACATTCATGAACATATTCATCACGAAAAAACATATTACATGCCTAATATCTACCAGCAGACATACCAACCTACAACCATCAATAGGAGCTAGTGACAGGGATATGAAACGGGGAAACAATCCTAGTTTTCTGATTAGAATCGACTGAATCCTAGGGGTCTCTTGGGAAAGGGACCAAGAGTAAGAAAACCCATACCTGTTCTTGGTGATGTTCAACACACAAAGTTGCTGCCCAGAATCACCACCAACCCAACGTCCAACACAGAAATTCCCACCTTACCCGTCGAGAATGTCACGTTTTGCTTTACTTTTATGGATTGTTTTTGTTGTTTGAATTCTTATAAGTTCTTCAAGTGTTTTGTTGTTATTTCTAATTTTTTGTTGCTGCTTTGTTAACAGAAAAACGTGGGAAAAAAAACAAAATGGGAGAAGTGGATGAAACGTGAAAGAGAGAGAGAGGTTCCTTAGGATTAGGACTCTAGTTGAGACTTAGTCAAAATAAGACATGTTAATTAACAAATAATTAATAATAAAAATCTGATTTTCCTTTTTCTTAAATCAGCTAATAATTATTAATTAATTAAATTAATTTATCAATTTAAATAAAAATAAGTTAAATCATTGCTTCCACCTAGGTTCGAACCCGGGTGGAGCAAGACTCCACTCCTAGAGCTCAAATTCGGCTCTCTATCCCAAAATTGCCCCTCCATATTATTAAATAATTATATATATATATATATATATATATATATTTAGGGTAATTATGATATTACCCTTAGCCTGGTAAAAGACCATTTTAACCCTAGACCCTCAAAACTTAAAATTCCTTCTTTTTAAGTCAGGTAAAAACTCCTTCGAGTAAATCTTTGTATTCGAGAGCCCTACATGGTTGGTCCCAACCTTTCCTAGCTCAAATAACTCCCAAAGTTAGTTGGCTTGGATATACCAAGGGTTCCGAGGTCTGGTTCTACGTGCATCAATCTGTGTGAACCCTGGTCTAATCGTAGGCATTCTTGGCACATTAAGCATTACTTAGCATATCTATTTTTTTAGGGTTGTTACAAAATGGGCACACCCGCGGATCTGCATATAGAGAAAAACATGCGAGGAAAAGGGTAAGTCGTGGTGACCTTGAAGGCCCTCTCATGCATGAACGCCTGTAGAAGCCAAGCGAAGTCGACCTGGAACCCTGCCATCATTGCGGCCATCAGAACTGCACGATCCCATGTGACTATATTATCAGCAGCAATGGGGGAAAGGCAGTGGCGGACTATCAACCAAAGAAACTTGGCCGTAAAGGTCAAGTTGGCCTTCCTGATGGCTCCCTTTGGCTCCATTACCTAATCAGCAGCCTCTCCATCAATAGACAAGTTCTGGGCCATCCACCTCTTGGTGGTCTCTCTCAGCGATGGCTCACGTAAGAACCGGCCCTCTTTAACAATTTGCCACCGGTAGTCGAACTCGGCGGTAAGAGGTGTCCTGGTGGTATCAACATCCTCGCCGTACAGATATCGGCGGATGGCTGGCAGGGAGATGTTGACCTGTATGCCGCATACTCGGACGTGCTCAAGTGGGGCCTGTTTGGCGGGGGCAGCCCGCCTATCTATCTGTGATCGGAGAGTGGCCACATAAGAGGTATAGAACTCTCAGACCAACTCCTCACTGTAGCGGCCCAAAGAACGAGCCGTCCACTCCAGCTGGTGTCTGGTGAAGAGAGTGTGAATATCCGGCATGGTGGGGAGACTTCCCGTAAGGACCCGCCTATCCAGTGTAAGGGTCCGTGTTATGATGCCTTTATCATTGAGAACCTTGGCATCTAAGTACACTTGGTATTGCCCGTCAACACACCACCGTTTGGGCTGGTCGGCAACCGGGGCAGGAACTCCAGTCGGTGAGCCAGGAGTGGAGTCAGTGCTGTCAGCCTCATAAGCCGAGGCAGACTGTGTAGCTGTGGCGGGTGCAGAGGCGTCTGCGGACCCGGAGGCTTCCTATGACCACGAAACTCCTAAGGAGCCAGATGCTCCTTCGTCTTGGGCAGCTGACCCAGAAGGTGTGCCGGTCAGTGTGCGCTCCTCATCTGACTGGGAGGCAGTGACTACGCCGGACGCCACCTTCTTGGGCGTGGCTCTCGGTGCACGTGGAGCTCGTGCTGTAGTAGCAGTGCCTGGGGGCATGTACTCGGGATCATGCTTATCATCAGAGCGTATCACCAATCGGGCAGACGGGGCGACAGACTTGGAACGCCCACATGCGTAAATGCGATCTTGTTTTGGTGCCATGATAGGTAGTACCTATAAAGAAACATCATGAGTACTAGAAGGAGCAAACATGACAAGAAAAAAAAATGAGACAAAATACACATAAATTCAAAGCAGTAATGACAGCACTGTAGTAGCAGGGAGGCACAACGGACCTGGTGACGGCCCGTCATGGGGTCCGTCATGTTATACTTAACAATATAGACTCTCAAAAAGAAGGTATCTGACTGGTACGACGGTCGTACAGGACGGGCCGTCGTGGGCATGACACCCCGTCACATGTTTCCGTCAGTGGACACTTAGAAAAATTATTGAGACCCTTGGGACAGGGGTCTCTGACCATCACGACGGTTCCGCAGGACGGACCATCTTGGGTTTGACGGTCCGTCACATGTGTCCGTCAGTGGACACTTAGAAAAAGTGTTGAGACCCTTAAGACAGGGATCTTTGACTGTCACGACGGTTATGCAGGACGGACCGTCGTGGGTATGAAGGTCCGTCACATGTGTCCGTCAGTGGACACTTAGAAAAAGTGTTGAGACCCTTAAGACAGGGATCTTTGACCGTCACGACGGTTCTGCAGGATGGACCGTCGTGGGTATGACGGTCCGTCACATCTGTCCGTCAGTGGACACTTAGAAAAAGTGATGAGACCCTTAGGACAGGGGTCTTTGCCAACCAAGACGGTTGTGCAGGACGGACCGTCGTGGGTATGACGGTCCATCACATGTGTCCGTCAGTGGACAGTTGGAAAACTTATTGAGACCCTTGGGACAGGGGTCTCTGACAACCAAGACGGTTGTGCAAGACGGACCGTCGTGGGTATGACGGTCCGTCACATGTGTCCGTCAGTGGACACTTGGAAATATTATTGAGACCCTTGGTACAGAGGTCTCTGACAACCAAGACGGTTGTGCAGGACGGACCATCGTGGGTATGAAGGTCCGTCACATGTGTCCGTCAGTGGACACTTGGAAAAATTAGTGAGACCCTTGGGACAGGGGTCTTTGACAACCAAGTTGGTTGTGCAGGACGGACCGTCGTTGGCATGACGGTCCGTCACATGTATTCGTTGGTGGACACTTGGAGAAAACAAGTTGTGGGGTGTTGGGACGGACCCTATGACGGTCCATCGTGGTTACGACGGTCCGTCATCGGGGTATCATTCTGTCATTTAGAGACAGAACTTGGGATGCCACAATCAACCCATGTGATTCAAACCAAAGACCCAATATTTCCCTAACGCTCTTTTACATAAATACCTATCAAATTTACAAGTCTAAAGCCCTAATTTCTCGAGTTTTATCAAGGCATATCGTGGGACTAATAACCTAGGTTAGACAAGATATGGTCAAAGATAAAAGAGCCACATGATAATAGTAAATAAAAACCAAAATGAACAGTAAATGGGTAGAGTTCAGAAACACATACCTTGGAAGAGGAGAAAACAACACGGAAGTGATGGCAGCCAACAAGAAAAACTGAGAATCACAGCAGCAGACTCCGACCAAGAAAGGAGATTTGGGATGGGGAAAGGGAGAATGTGGGGAATTTGGGAAGGGAAGGAAGTTGAAAGGGGAGGAAATGGGAGAAATAGGGAAAGAAATGGTTTAATGAAGGGGTGGGGAGTTTAAAAAGGTTTTAAAACTTTTAAAATTCCTTAGCCGGGTTGGGTCGGGTTGCTGGGTGATGAAGTGACGAAACCCCGATGACTGTCCGTCACAGATGTGACGGTCCGTCATAGGTTCCGTCGCATGTGCCCTAATTTTTCAAAATAATAAAGAACGTACCTGGCACGACGGAGTAATGTGACGGTCCATCACAGGCGTGACGGTCCGTCGATGTATCCGTCAGTGAATGTGGCAGAGTAATTTTCTGCAGAACTTCCTGGAGATGTGCTACCTGAAACTTTACAACACATTAGTAGAAAATGCTACCGTTACTAGAAAGAAAACTATAAAGTGGTTAGATGATACATATTGGGTGGCCTCCCAACCAGCGCCTGATTCAACGTCGCGGCACGACTGAGGACACTCGATTACTCATACTTCATCAAGATGATATGCCTCAATCACCTCAGTCTCCGATTCCGCATGACCTATATAGATTTTTAGACGTTGTCCGTTCACCTTTAACCGCACACCTTCCTTGTTTTCCAACTCAACCGCTCCATGAGGGAATAGTTGGGTGATCAAGTAAGGGCCAGTCCATTTGGACTTGAGCTTGCCCAGAAATAAGCGCAATCTAGAGTTGAATAAAAGCACCGAATCCCCAATCATAAACTCTCATTTCTCAATTTTTAGGTCATGGTACTTCTTCATCTTTTCTTTGTTAGAGGGCTGAGCTTTCATAAGCTTTTAGGCAAAATTCATCGAGTTCATTTAACCCATTTAACCGTTGTTCTGCAGCTTTGTTCCAGTCCATTTTTAACTTCTTCATAGCCCACATGGCTTTATGCTCTAATTCAACTGGAAGATGACATGCTTTCCCATATACTAGTTGGTATGGGGACATACCTATGGGCGTCTTATACGCTGTCCGGTAGGCCCAAAGAGCATCATCAAGCCTCCTTGACCAATCTGTTCTACTAGCGTTCACTGTTTTTGACAAAATCTGTTTGATCTCCCTATTTTATACTTCAACTTGCCCACTAGTTTGAGGATGGTAAGGAGTGGCCACATTATGGCGAACCCCATATTTCTCCAATAATCCCTTGAACAATTTATTGCAAAAGTGGGATCCCCCATCACTAATAATTGCCCGTGGGGTACCAAATCGAGAGAATATATTCTTTTTCAAGAATGCAGTGACACTCTTCCCCTCATTGTTCGCGAGGGCGATAGCTTCCACCCACTTAGATACATAATCAACTGCTACTAAAATATACTTCATTCCATGAGAACTCACAAACGGACCCATAAAGTCAATACCCCAAACATCAAATAACTCAATCACAAGAATGGGGTTTAGAGGGAGCTCTTGCTTTCTTGAAATACCGCCATCTCTTTGGCATCTATCACACGCTTTGGTGAACTCATGAGCATCTTGATGAATAGTTGGCCAATAGTAACCACATTGTACGATCTTATGAGCAGTCCGGATACCACTATGATGTCCACCAAAGGGTGAGGAATGGCATGCCTCTAAAACACTCAACATCTCAATTTCTGGCACACAACGCCGAATAAGCCCATCAGCATAGCTCCTATATAAGTATGGTTCATCCCAAAAGAACTTATTCACATCGTACATGAACTTTTTCCTTTGATGAAAAGACAAGTACGATGGAACAATATCACTAGCTAAGAAGTTCGCAAAATCTGCGAACCATGGAATCAAGTTTTGTGAGGCAGCCAAAATTTGATACGCTCAAACTTACTTCTCAAATAAGAAGTAAAGTGGTCGTATCAGGTAAAGAACCCAACTAATGAGGTTGGGATCGATCCCACAAGGAAAATAGTTCAGACTTAACTTTATTCTATTATTACTATTATTTAGCCAACTATTTTCCGAGAAAACAAAAGACAAAAGGGGGGTTTTATTTCTAAATTAATGAAAATGATTAACTAAATAAAAATGAACAACTAACAGCTTCAGCTTTCGGAGTAATCAAATTATAAAATAACTAGGGCTTAAGTGTTCCCCACAGGTTCTTAACTTGATAAATCTAACTATAACAATTCTATCCTAATATCTTGCATGTAAAGTGATAAGTTATGTATCTCTAAATCCTTGGTCCGGCATCTAGAGAATTTCACTCTGTACCTTGATCCGGCTACGTGTGTTGCTATACTAACCCTTTTCTTTACCTCATATTAAAAATTGTATTCGGTATTTGACTAAGTTATTAACTCGTACCAACCAATACTAGCCTATTAGATAGTCTACACTAAATCTATGTTAATAATTATTTTCCTATTATCTACCTCCTTGGTCCGGCAGGTAGCATTAAGGCGAGTTCTAACGTTGGCCATCCGTTAAAAAGACTTCTACACGAAAGAATTATCAATACATGCAAGACACCATTCTAGAATTGTTATTTTAGTTAGATTTTTACCTTGTTATTCACCCGTGGTTCCCACAAACCTAGCTATGAGGTTTAGTTACCCATGTTCATAATTACACAATTCATATTGTTAATGGAAGAATTCATGCACTTACTCTTATGAGAACGAATAAATTCCAGAATTTAACTTGATCAATCAACAAAACCACCAACAATCAATTCCGAAAAAAGTATCTTAATTCCCAAAATCGAGAGTTCAATACTATAACAAGAGAACTAAAAATTATTCAAAAAGTCTAACCCCAAAAACGAGGTTTTTCAAACTATTTATAATAAAAACAAAATCTAGTCAAAGTAGGATTCTATTTACTAAAAATCTGTCCAAACGCGTCTGGGTCGACGGACCACGTGACGGACCATCACGGACACGACGGACCGTCATGGCCTTCGTCGTCCCATACTTCACACATTCTTCTGCTGCTTTCTTCATTCCCCTCGATGGACAGGTATGACGGACCATTTCAAGCACGACGGTCCATCGAGGGTCTCCGTTCCAAAATACTTGAACTTCTTGGAATTTGGATACTGGGACTACTTCTCTGATCATCACGACGAACAAGTAGGACTGACCGTCGTGGCCATGACGGTCCGTCATGGACTTCCGTAATCTCACACTTGGTCAGACATCCCCATCTTCCTTCAGCAACTTCTCTCCTCACTACGATGCCACCTACGGACCATCACAGCCTCGACGGACCGTCATAAGTTTCGTAGGTGGTCTCTTCTGCATTTCTTTCTCAAAAACTTCCGCGTTCATCCTTGGACAGATTTTCTGCAAACAAAGAGAAACTTACATATAATCAACACAAAAAGGCTTTCGACACACACTAAACTTAAGGAAAAAGCATTAGAAATACCGTGAAACCACGGTACATCAGGCCTTGGAAGGCTGCCTACGTATCTCACAAGGAGAAGTCAGGCCCAACGTAGTTTGAGTAGAAAATAAAACATTGATTTTCATTCATTCATTCGTCGGGATTACAAGGAAATGGAAACGCGACAAAGCTTTAAAGATAAACTAATGACTCCATCTCAGTCATTTCCTTCTCGTATGCTGTATCAGTCACGAGGAACAAATTTGACTCGAATCTTTCCCAGGTTAACGAGGGATTCGAGGTCGTAGCGAAATCCAAGACATCTGGAAAGGCTATGATCTATGGCATCATGATAAGCACAAGGTTTGAAGACTTCCCCCCCAACGGGATCGAGACCTCTGTCATCATCGTGGAGGGAGGCTAAGACCCCATTCTTAACCAATTTCATGTAGATATGCAACATAGATTCCTTGAACGGAGTGAAGTAGTGACAAACAAACTGACTGCGCTCAATTGGATCTAACGGATCATAAGTGAGAACGGTATCATCACCCCACATGTGCGGGATATCCCCAATGTCGATCTGGCGGCAAATCCTCATTTTTAGTCGCACACATTTCTCTATAGTGTGTCCTCACTGATTTGGGTGGAAGGCACACACTTTCGAATAGCTTTCTTGCTCAATAAATGAAAATGGCCCTTTCTCAGGTGCCCATCCAAGATGCTCATACAAAAAGGCGCAAGTCAGGACGCTCGTTCCCACACGGTGTGTCGGCTCGTAGGCCGGGAGAGTGATCCATCTGTCTCCTCCTTTCAGACGGCCTAGAAATGGAGGCTTGTAGACAATTTCCTCGTCAGCTTCTTCGCCAATCGCTCCAGGATGAGTGTCATCTGGGCCACCACTAGCCTCTTGTTCGCGGATAGAGTATTTCCCGCGCATTTTCTGAAGTTTATCTATCATGTTATGGTGGAACGCCTTGTTCTTCTTCCTTAATGCGGACATTCTTTCCTTCATAGCGATGAATTCCGCCATTTCCGCAGTCAGCTCCTCATCCAGTGCTGCATTTCTGGCTAACAGAATGGCAGTTTCTGACTCTATCCTCGCCTCTCTCGCTTCCCTTTCTTGCACCTTCAACCGAAGCATGTCTAATTTCTCACTCAAGTCCTCTGTCTCCATCTCAACGTCTTTCTTCCTCTTCATCTTTGATGTCAGATCCTCATCCAGCGTCACAGTTGCAGCTCTGTAGACTGATGTGGCAACTTTGACTCTGAGTCCTTTTTCTCTAACCTCCTGGATTTCACGCGTGATCTGTTCTATCTTTCTCTGTAAATCTTCTTCTGTAAGCTCTCTCTTGATACTCTTACCCTTTCCCATAGCAGTGATTTGCTTTTCCTGAGGCAGTAGAGTAACGTTAGGATTTGTGGTATGAGAGATGTCTTTTGAGTGAGAAACTTAAGACTCGGGAAATTTTGGTCGAACATTTTGTAACGGTGACTTGTTTGTATTTTTTTGGAAATTTCTGAAAAAGAGTGGGTTTTCGATATCCTCATTCACAGCAACACAACACATAAGCAGTTAAATAGCACATATATCGCGTCCTAATCATGCATGTGACTCTTTTGTGCCAAGGGTAGGCCTAGCGAATCTGAAGAATGTATTGCATCATTTGAAACATATTGTTGCACCCCCAAAATAACTTTAATTAAAATTATAACGTTCGTTACATAACTTCAATCAAAACGGGGTACATTTTTAGGGAGGGGGATATAATGCGAATACAGATAGAAAACAATCCCACGCAGGGGAGTTAGAAGGTTGATGGCTCTGCTCCTCTTCTGGCTTTCTTTACTTCTTCGCGGATAATGCACTTGCTTGTGAACACGTACGGCTCAGCGAACGCAGCTTTGGAAGATGTTGGTACGACTTGTTGAGTGTTCATTTGCTCATCCAGGATCGCATCTAAACGCATCAGAAAAGTCCTTGTATCAGCTAATTCTTGTGTCGTCCTAGCCAAAACCCTCTGATTTTCTAACTCTCGGAACTGATATTCTTGCTCCTTTTGCTGAAATTCTTGTTCCCTTTTCTGAAATTCCTGCTCCCTTTGCTGAAATTCTTGCTCCCTTTGCTGAAATTCTTGCTCCCTTCGGTCCCATTCCTGCTGAAAATGATATGCATGGATTTGAAGCCTTGTCTGTACATCTTCAATTTCTCGACCTGCGCGTGGTGTTGGGTTCACTACACCACACAGATCATTCTTCAACCATGTCTTGTATTCATTGACATACCTAGCTTCATATCTGTTTTCAGCCATATCCCATTTCATGTTGACACGTCCGGCCCACTCTTGGAGGATGATCTTGGCGAAAGGTATTTTGCCGCTCTCGCTGTAATCGACAATAAAAGAGCTAGCATCCCCTTGGACGGGTATAATTTGTGTTCTACCAAATTGCCGCATCACCCTAGCTGGGTTGTAGGGCCGTAATCCTCTGATGCCGGGAAGGACTAAAAATGGAAGTTTGGCCCCTTGTGCTGCTATCCTCTCGGACTTGAAGTTCGGTAATATCCAATGTATATCTCCTTCTCTCAAATCATAAAATACCCTTGCCCACGCACCCCTGGTGGTATGAATTGGGAATCTGCGGATGCTTAGGTAGAATTCATAATTATCCAGGGGACTCATCTGGCTTGGCTTGGCCAACTCTTGTGGTCGAGCACCGTCCCTTTTGCAGAGATGTTCAGTCATCCACCATTGAAGTAGAATGTTGCAACCTTGGAAAAATTGAAATTCGTTCTTACACAAACTCAAAGATCGGTAAATGTCGGCCAAAATGACCGGGGCCAAACTGCAGTATTTCTTTTCTTCTTGTTTCTTACCTATCCCTATGAAAATGGCGTCCACTACAATCACGACTCGGGTGTCGATATCTTTTCCTTCATCTTTAGGGAACACCATAGTTCCTAAACGGCATGCGAAGAATGCAATGGCTTGAGTTTACCTCCAAGTACTGTGATTATGGAATTCATTTGGAAATTGCTCGAAATAGCTATCGTGCCCCCATCTTTCGAAGAATCTCATTAGAGGTATATCGTGGGTTTCCAACCAGTTTGCATTTACCAGCAATAATATGTTCTTCAATTCTCCACTAGTTGGCCTATCTGGCAGAAGGATGTGATGATCGGGACATTTTTTCCTCTTACCACATGTCCCAATATAGTCCATACAATCTTTAATTTCCTCCAATGATGGTGTTATTTCGACATCTCCAAATCGAAACACCTTCCTTTCGTCATCGCAAAACCGAGTGATAACCTCGATAAATGTGGGCCAAACCTTGAAGTCCATTATCGAAGGTAAGTGACCCAGGTGAATCGAGATTTCTCTCTTTTGACAATCTTTGAGGTTGTCCCACCATACACGGAGAATGTCTGGCGTCTTGGTGACCATGTTGAAATGAAGAAACTGACTCGACATCTACAAAAACATACAACCAGTTAATTTCCACCCCCACGATACAACAAATATTTAAACACGCAATACATCCTTCTGAACACACAAATATGATCGTCCTATCGAGCCGTGGGCTCTTTGGACTCGAGGTGGTCTTTCTAATAGGCCCAACACTCCTTGGGTGTTGGGTCGTCTTAGGCCAATGCGCTATTTTCGGGATTGGGTTTCTCTCTATCTTAGTTTAACTAAGAGTGGGTTGTATTTAGAGTGGAAAGGGTAACCCAAGCGGACTACTTGGGCTGGGACAGTTAACGATCGTTGACTATCAAGTAGCCAACTACACTCGTCAGGGTGTCCCAAGAAAATATTTGGTTAACGAACGACTGCGAACCCGCATAATCGTCCTTTAGTGGAAATGAAATAATTGTCGTTTAACGGAAAAATGTTATGCCATGAATGCAACAGTTTAATAAAGCGATAAAGTAAACAAATAAACAAATTTACACATAGCCAAATAAAGTTAGTTTTAAGGTTAGAATCCTCCTAGTCCCCAGCAGAGTCGCCATTTCTGTTTTATCTGAAATCGGAAAATATTTTGTTTTGAAGAGTTTTCGACTTTTTAGACTCGCCACTTAATTTTTGAGAAAAATCAAGAAAAACTAGCGTTTTCAAAAGACTTAACAGAAAAATCATTTGAAAGCATTCAGAGGGGTTTGGGGATTCACATTAATATTTTAGGAAGGTGTTACGCACCTAAAACATCTGCTTAATGCAGTTATCCGACAACTTACTATTTGGCTAAAAATCTACATTAAGATTGCGATAAAAATTTCTGAAAGTTCTGAAGATCAAAATCATTTAAGATTTTATTGGAAAGTAAAAAATTATTTATCTAAGTTGATTTTATTTCATAAAATTTTAAGTCGTTTACTTAATTTGATCGAGTCGTTGAAACCAAAATTGACGTTTTGCGGGGAGTCAGATTTTCTAACTTTTAAACTAACGACAATTAAAACAGAAAAGTAATTAAACGCAAGTAAAGAGAGAGCGAAAGAGATTTGGGTCCAAATTCGGGTTCTGTTCGCCTTGACCGGTTTTTGGACCCACCTGTTTTGGGTTTTTGACCCATTTTCTTTTAGGGTTTCGACCCATTTTGTACCTGTCCTAAACTAAGCAAATAATTACACAAAATAAATAAAATAAAGTAAAAGACGACAAGGGCTTATGACCGAAAATAAATACAATACAAAATATGAAAAAAATAAAACGGGTCTTCTAATCCATCTTCTCCGACTTTCTTCAATTCTTTAAAACCTCATATCTGTACGCTAATTTTAATGGGCCTGACTTGATTCGAGAGTAAGGAATTGAGCCTCCATGGCCCTCTGAAGAGAAGGCAAAGAAAGAATCCCAAAGGGATTCGGACGGGAGTGCTTCAAACATAAAAAAAATAAAAAAACATTAATACAAGTCCAAAGTCTCAAACAGGGTAAAATAAGATATATACAATAGCATGTGAAACTGTTTCCTTTCTTATCCTTGCAATAAAATGAGAAGATTGGTCTATTTACTACTCATGCTTCAGGCAGTTGATCAAAGTGTTGACTAATCAAAATTGTCACAACATCACGCAAGAAAGACATGGTAGAATAAATAGTCGATATCGATCCAAAAGTGAAAAACAACTCGTGACTAAACCCCCTAAAACCGACTTTGCACTCGAACAAAGTATAAAAAAAAAACAAAGGCATGCTGTGCGAGTCATATTCACTGCCAGATGTTCTTACGCTTCAAGTAATAACGAACAATTCACACTTTTATCAAGATTAACATCTAGAACCTAAGACAAAAATTCAGCTCCACCCGAAATTGAACTAACAAACAAGAAATCTTTTGGATGCATTCAAACTGCCAAAATGCATGCTTTGGCTAAAAAACCAATAGCTTTAATGAAAAGTAAGGTTAACACGTCATCAAGCAATAAAACAACAAATAATTAAGAAACGGATATGAGTAAACAATTGGAACAAACCTAAAACTCCACCATGCATGTTATCAATCATTTGCATCTTAAACAGAGAACCATATTATATGTAAAAGGTGGCAAGACTCATTTTTTCACAAACCAAACGAACTAAATTGACTCATTTTTATTCATTTAATATTTTTTACTTTACGAAAAGAAAATCTATTATTTTAAAGAGATACAGACAAACAGATACTGCAATAAGTTGAATCTTACGAATACTTTCAACTCACAATTTAAACAAAGGATACAAAGAACCAAAACCATCGCAAAGCCGAAGGCTTCTAAAGGCCAATAGGGACTATTGCTGAAAGCTAATACATAACTCAGGCAGCCGATTCATGAGAGTAAACAAAGAAAATAATTATATAAGAAAAATCTGGCAGCAAGTTGATTGAAAACGAAATAGAGTAAGTACTCATTATATTGATCAAAACGAGCTAGCATTTTTAAAACGCTTAACAATAGTTAAATAAAGACGTCAAACCTAAAACCGACAATGAACTAGAGCAAAAAAGGACATAACCTTCAACCAAAACACGAATAACTCGACTATCATACACGAGCACACGAAACGGGCATGACGCAAACACGATACTAGCAAAAACATAAGAACTAATCTAAACAGTCAACCCTTCTACACATAAGAACTAACTATAACCATAACTTGGGAACACATAAATGGAAAGCTTAAGACGGCTAGAGAAAAAAAAAATAAATTTTAGGAGAGAAAATACCTCTTTACGGGCAGCGAACGGGGCAATGACGAGCTGGGAAACTTCACCACCACCACTAAGAGTTCAAGACAGGGTTGAGGAAACGGATTCAAAGACGCAGCGAGAAACGAAACCCGATTCTTTCCGTCTCGAAAGTGTCTTTATATACGTATGCTACTATTTGTATGAATGTTTTAATACTCTTACTCAAAATCTTTAAATAAATAAAGCGAAGAGGTTTCTTTCCAACTTCGCTTCTCTATTTCTGCAAAACCCAATCGAAACCTATTCTCTCAAAAATAAAAAAAATGTATTTTTTCTAACTGAGTAACAACGTTCAAAATTTTCGAAACCAATTTTCCTGGAATTTATTTTTCTAAAAAAATACCCAGATCGTTCAACCCCTAAAACAGATGAAGAAGGAGGTATTTATAGGGGGAATTAGGGTTGATTTTCGGGGAGGAAAATGGAGGGTAAAATCGAATTTTCAAGGCCCCTTTTGAATTTTTTTGAAATCCCCCAAACCTCACTGTATTTGGACAAACACTCTTTTCTCAGGTTCTTGTCCCATTCCAGAAAAAGAAGGGCAGACAAACGGCTAGATCGAATCGATCGTCCTTAGCGGAGCAACGTGGCTCCATCCTGCGCTATCAAGGACGCAACAATAGCTGGAATTGTGGCCAAAACTTCGCAAACGTACGATTCGATATAAACAAGGAGAAGAAAACAAAATCAAATCGTACTCTCCCCTGCCATTTGCTGCTTTCCGTGTAAATTAACGCCTTTTGTGAACTTGCCCGCGCGTGAAGAGGATTTGAGCGCGTATGGGAGTGAGAGATGTTGTTCACGCGTGCTATCGCATGCTCTCCATCAATGTCGCCGTCTATTTCGTCATCCTTTTTGACCGTTGGCCGCCACCTTCATTAACTCGCTCTGGCGTGGGAAGGACGAGGCGAGCAGGGCATTGCTGGAGACGTTCACGCGTCTTTGCGCCGTCGCCGTCACTGTATCTCTATAAGAGAAAGTTGGGGCATCTGGATGGGTGTTGCATTTGTTCTGATTTTTCTTAGGGGTAAAGATTTGGGTCGGGTCGAGAAACAAGGTGGGCTGGGGGATTTTAGAGTGGGCTGAAGAAAGGGTGAGGGAGTTCGTTGGGTCGGGGCAAAGAAAGGAGTCAGGTGGGCCAAATTTTGGGCTGGGGATTTTGAGAGAATGGGCTGGAGGATATTTGGCTCCACAAATAGTGATAAAATGGCTATGTTTGCAAATATAAAACAGATAAATAGATTTGTAGCCATATGTAATTCACAATAACCGAATTAGATCTATTTCGCGAGTTCGACTAAAATTTGCATAAAATGAATTGACAATAATTAATTAATGAGCTTCTTTACTTTGACAAAATGAAATAATTAACTCAATTACAAACTTGTAAATCAAAAATATAATTATTAATCTAGACAAAATTAATTTAATACAACATTAAGTAAAACTAAAATCTTTTTGAGGCTGTTTTCAAATATTTTAAACTAATTATGTAAAACATATAAAAACACATATTGTAACATTTTGAAATATCGAGGTCATGTGATAAGACTTAAATGGTCTCCTTAGGATCTAAACCAGTGTTCCTAGCCAATTAGGCATATTTAGAGTCTTTGAAGTGGTGTTGGAACCGAAACTCTTAAACGTCCGGCAAATTGGTTCATAAGAGGGCTAGAGTGTCCTTTTGATATAACCAAGTTAAAGAGTTGGAATTTGGTAAACAGTTGTAACCACAGGTGTAAAATGTTGTGTGGGATGGTATCATGCTGGAAAAGTCAGGGGACGACTCCCCAAGGACCAAACAAGGACCCTCGAGGAGGACCCTTAAAGCAGCAGGGCATGACGGACCCCATGACGGGGCGTCACAGGCACGACGGGGCGTCGAGGCCTCCGTCGTGCCAGCCTTAGCGGTTGGACTTTTCCTCCGCCTGCACAAGTCTCTGACAAGCGTGACGGATGTGCAGGACGGAGGGAAGCCAGTCCGTCACGGCCACGACGGTCCGTCGTCGTGGAACCGTCGTGCGCTTGGGGTGAAAGCATCCGCCTGCACAAGTCTCTGACCAACGTGACGAATGTGCAGGACGGAGGGATGTCAGTCCGTCACGCCCACGACGGACCGTCGTCGGGGATCCGTCGTGGAAGGTCTGTGGCAGTTTTGGAAAAGTTAGTTTTAGTTAGTTAATTAATTAAGTGACTTAGGGGTAATTAGGGGTTTAAGAGAGACTAATTAAGTGACTTAAGACCCTACTATAAATACCCCAACCCTCATTAGCCTAATTATTCTCTCAAAAACAAAACTCTCTTCCTTCTCTCTACTTTCTCTCTCTATTGGAAGACTCCATTGGAGATCAACTTGGGGAGATCATTGGGGGCTAGATTAGCACGAAATTCACCATCAAAACGTCATCAAACCTTAAGGTATGGGATCTAATTCACCTTTGAGATTCTTTCCTCAAAGGGTTCCTTCAAAGCTTTTTTTCCAAAAAGTTGAGTTTCTTATGGGTTTCATCCAAATCCGAATTTGATCATGTGAATTGAGTTAATTATGTATTCTTTAGGTTAGAATGAATAGATTATCATGAATTGTAACTTGATTATGGTGAATTGAACTAGTTTGATCTAGATTGTGGGTGATGACCCCTAACCCTTAATCCTAAATGTAGAATTGATATGGATTAGGTTGAGTTTGATAGAATTGATCTCCTAATTAGTTAAATGGTCTTTAATGATTGTTATTGCATTGATTATGGATCTATTATGATGAATTGAAGTTCTTCACACCTATGTTCTTGAATATTGAATCTAAGTTAAGAAGATACACTTGAGATCATGTTACTAAGCTTTGATGTAGTATTGCTTCATAGTATAGTGCTTCTCCTTGATTAGTTCTTGTGATTTATTATTGAATTACATCGATGTGATGATCTAAGATTGTTGATCTATGGGTTGATGGTAAGGCCCTTTATTGATGGACTAGGGAGGAGTATTGGTAAGTCTTGATGATCCTAGCCTTTACTTCAAATTATGGTTAATTGTCATCAAGTGATAATGTTATGTTGAAGTATGCTTTGATTGATGTGATAAGTTGATATGGTACATGAACTTATATGCTTAGGTTGGTTGTGAGGTTGCTAGGTGTAATGTAATATAGGGAAGTTGTACGATGTGCCCTATTATGATGAGATGTACGAGGGTTGACTTCACCTATATGGATTGTTATGAAAGGACTAATTCTCATACAATTCTTATTTGAGCTATAATGATGATATACAAGGGATTGACCCTTCTATCTAATTAAATTGAGAAGATTAATAAAGATTAAAGGCTTCTCTACAAAAAGGGAACTTAGCTTAGCACCGAGTGAGCTTGTATGTGAGGGGTGACACTTTCTTGTAAGAAGAAAGGCAGGGTTCATTACGGTCCTCACGGGGTGGATAGCCTCATGACCCGAGTAGGGTGTAGAGTTGATATGTCCGTGGTTCTTTTCCCCAAGCTCCATTAACTATGTTGCCACCATAGGATACTAGCTAGTGGATCCACCTAGATAGCTATGTTCACGTTAGGTTCTACCTTGGCCGGTAGACCACCTTCCATCGGTGTAAGGTTTCATGACACCGGATTCCACATTCGATTATGTGGTCTATGTCGGTTAAGGCAAATGTTCCCTAAACTAAAATGAATGAATAAGGTATAGGCTAATCAAAGTGACTTGAGAGGTTGGCTATAGTTTAGGTAGGGGTATGGGACTCTACCTACGCCTTGCACTAGTTTTCCTTGCTAGGAACTTTGAGAGGTCAATATTATGCATGTAAAGCGATGGTATGATGTAAATGGTTTGTATGTGAGCAACATGCTTATGAATATAATGTTGTTGTCTTTGCTCAAAGAAGGATGTATCATGACATGAAGAGTATGTTGGTAAGTAAATTGCTAATTGTAGTCTTGGTAGGTTACTTGATTGAGTAGGAGACATGGTAATTTTACTTGATCATTGCACTTGTGACTTATTGAAGGTTATCATTAGTATGCTTTGCTTTGCTATGGTTTAATTGCATATGTAGTCTATTATGTTTTCATAAATGTCCCTTTCTAAATATATTTGATTGGTAATTGTATATGAGATTCCATACTTAGTACATGTGGAGTACTAATCCCTTTTCTTTCCCTTTTCCCAAACATTTTAGGTTCGGGTCATTGAGCTTGATTCAAATTGCTAGGAAGGAAGACTTAGGTATTTTGCCATCCAAGTGGTAGGTCCTCACTCTCTCGAGGACGTGGCCGATATCTCTCTTTATGATGTGTAGTTACTATGATTCTATGTTGACTCTGTTATTCTCTTGAGACGATGTAGTAAACAGCCTATATGCGGCTTCTTTCATTTGATGTAGGGCTATGCCCAAGACTTATTGTAATCGATAGATGGTTTATGAGATGAGACGATTTTATGACTATTATTTTCTAAATACATAAGTGTATGAAATAAAAGTAGAAGACTAAGTAATCTTCGTATATGAACAAGTCTATGTATACTTGATATATATAATTATGTGTATGTAGAGGTCTCTGTAAACCTCCGAGTTGTTTTAGATAAAAAGTTTTTAATTCTTACTGATTTTTAGTCGATGAATGCTATGACAAAGCTAAGAGGCTTGTCTTAGTCCTCCGAGAGGACGACGACGGTTACTTCTAGGGGGTAAACCCGGATGTGAAAAACTTGGTATCAGAGCATGAGGTTGAATATCCTTGATGTTAACGTCTCTCTCTCTCAACCACGTTATTTAAGTTTGTATTCATAATTGTGAAGCGCGCCACACTTATGAATAGGAACTTATTTGACGATTAGGAATCATTATCATTGTTGGAAATCAATATCGTGCCCCTAGAATGTATGTCGTATATGATTTCGCCTGAACCTTGTGTTTTGGTTATAGGAGATGAATACTAGAAGAAACGCGGCTCGAAGACTTGAGGAAGAGATGGCTGCTGCGGGAATACCTCGTGATGAACCTGCTCTTCCTCTTGAAGAGGTTGCTATTGATGATCAGGTTCCTGCTGATCCTCCACCGATGACAGAAGCTCAGATGAGAGCTATTATTGCTCAAATGGCTCAAGCCATGACTACTCAAGCTCAAGCCGCAACAGTGCAAGCCCAAACTATGACTGCCCAAGCCAATAGGGATTTGGCACCTAGAGTACATGAACAGACTATGGCCTCCAGACTTAGGGATTTCACTCGAATGAATCCTCCTGTATTTTATGGGTCGAAGGTTGATGAAGACCCTCAGGAATTTATTGATGAGGTTCACAAGATTTTGTGTGCTATGGGGCTGTCATCTAGCGAGAATGCCGAGTTGGCCTCATACCAACTCAAGGATGTCGCTCAGATATGGTATGCGCAATGGAAGGACAATAGGCCACTTGGAAGTGGGTTAGTGACGTGGGAGTTATTCAAAGGGGCCTTCATTGATCGGTTCTTCCCTAGAGAGATGAGGGAAACGAAGGTGGTGGAATTCATCAATCTGCGCCAAGGAACGATGAGTGTTCATGAGTATTCTCTGAAATTTACTCAATTGGCCAAATATGCTCCGTCTTTGGTCTCCGATCCTAGAGACGAAATGAGTCGATATGTGACAGGTATATCGGACGATTTACAAGAGGAGTGTCAATCGGCTATGCTACATGATAACATGAACATTGGTCGTCTCATGGTGCATGCAAGAAGGGTTGAGGAGGCTAGAGCAAAAAGGAAGGATAAGGATAAGGACTCAAGGAGGACAAGGTCTTCTGAGAGTGAAACTGCTAAAGATAGGTTGGGAATTCAAGACAGGCCTAGATTCAAGAAGCGGTTCTCAAACCACGTTCCATCCAAATTTCCCAAGGTTAGGGATGGGAAGGTTCCTAGGCTAAGAGCTCAAAAAGGAAAAAGTGGAAATTCGCCCAATAAGAATCCAACTTGCAAGGAATGTGGGAAGAAGCATTTAGGAGTTTGCCTCCTAGGTTCGGACAAGTGCTTTGGTTGTGGAAAGATTGGTCACAAGGTGCGGGATTGTCCAAATGCTAAGGGACAAGAGAGGGGTGGTCAGTCAAGTGGTTCAAATGATGTTCCCAAAAAGAACCGTTTTTATGCTCTTCGTTCGAGAGATGACCAAGAGGCCTCTCCCGATGTGGTGACTGGTATGTTACAAATCTTTGCCATTGATGTGTATGCATTACTTGATCCGGGTGCTACTTTGTCTTTCGTTACTCCATTGGTAGCTAAGAAGTTTAGTACATTACCCGATGTTTTGCATGAACCTATTTTGGTGTCTACTCCGGTGGGTGAGTCAGTGGTAGCAAAAAGAGTCTATCGAAATTGTCCTATTTCAATACCTCATAGAGTTTCTCATATTGATCTAGTTGAGCTAGACATGATTGATTTTGATGTCATATTAGGTATGGACTGGTTGCATGCTAGTTTCGCTTCCATCAATTGTAGGACCAAAATTGTGAGGTTTTGTTTCCCAAATGAACCCGTTATTGAGTGGAAGGGTGGAAATTCTCTTCCTAGAGGTCGTTTCATAACATGCCTAAAGGCGTGTAAAATGATCTCGAAGGGGTGTCTCTACCATATTGTGAGAGTCCAAGAAGTGGATTCTGAAGTTCCTCCTATAGAGTCAGTCCCCGTGGTGAGTGAATTTACGGAGGTCTTTCCTGATGACCTTCCTGGCATTCCTCCCGAACGGGAAATCGATTTCGGTATCGATTTGCTACCGGAAACAAATCCTATTTCTATTCCTCCTTATAGAATGGCTCCGGCCGAGTTAAAGGAATTGAAGGCACAACTTAAAGATTTGCTAGACAAGGGCTTTATAAGGCCTAGCATTTCTCCATGGGGTGCTCCGGTCTTGTTCGTGAAAAAGAAGGATGGGTCCTTGAGAATGTGTATTGACTACCGACAACTCAACAAGGTTACTATCAAGAACAAGTATCCTCTTCCTCGGATTGATGATTTATTTGATCAACTCCAAGGAGCGAGTTACTTCTCAAAGATTGATTTGAGGTCAGGGTACCACCAGCTTAGGGTGAGAAATGAAGATATTCCAAAGACAGCTTTTCGGACTCGATATGGGCATTATGAGTTCGTGGTTATGTCTTTTGGTCTCACAAATGCTCCGGCGGCGTTTATGGATCTGATGAACAGAGTGTTTCGAAATTTCCTTGATTCATTCGTTATTGTATTTATCGATGATATCTTGGTGTATTCAAAAAATGAGGTTGACCACAGTGATCATCTAAGGGTAGTATTGCAAACCCTTAGAGAACATAAATTGTTCGCCAAGTATAGCAAGTGCGAGTTTTGGCTGAGGTCGGTGGCATTTCTTGGGCACATTATCTCTAGTGAGGGAGTTGAGGTAGATCCAAGGAAGACAGATGCGGTAAGAAACTGGCCTAGACCCTTGACCCCAACTGATATTAGGAGTTTCTTGGGTCTAGCGGGTTATTATCGAAGGTTCGTAGAAGGCTTTTCTTCCATTGCATCTCCTTTGACTTCATTGACTCAAAAAGGCAAAAAGTTTGAATGGTCAGAGGCATGTGAGAAGGGTTTTCAATTATTGAAGGATAGGCTTACTTCCGCTCCGGTGTTAACTTTACCGGAAGGATCTAAAGGGTTCATTGTGTATTGTGATGCATCCCGCGTAGGTTTGGGGTATGTGCTTATGCAAAATGGGAAGGTGATTGCCTATGCTTCGCGGCAACTTAAGGTGCATGAGAGAAATTATCCGACTCATGACCTTGAGTTAGCGGCCGTGGTGTTTGCTTTAAAAATATGGAGACACTACTTGTATGGTGTTCATGTAGATGTTTTCACTGATCATAAGAGCCTTCAATATGTGTTTACCCAAAAAGATTTGAATCTTCGACAAAGAAGGTGGTTAGAGTTGTTGAAAGATTATGATATGAGTGTCCTATATCATCCCGGCAAGGCAAATGTGGTGGCGGATTCTTTAAGTCGTATGACTATGGGTAGTGTGTCTCATATCGAAGAAGACAAGAAAGATCTAGTAAAAGATGTTCACCGTTTGACGAGATTGGGAGTGCGATTGGTGTGTTCGCTAAATGGAGGTGCCACGATTCATCATAGCTCCGAGTCATCATTGGCTGTTGAGGTAAAGTCCAAACAACACCTTGATCAACTATTGATGGAGTTAAAGGAGTCGGTTCTTGGCAAAACGAACGAATCATTCTTCTTAGGAGAAGACAGTGTTTTGAGGTATCAAGGGAGGTTGTGTGTTCCTGATGTGGATGGATTGAGGGATCGGATCCTTGATGAAGCCCATGGATCCCACTATTCCATCCATCCCGGTTCTACAAAGATGTATCATGACCTTCGAGAAATATATTGGTGGGAAGGTTTGAAGAAGGATATAGCGGAATTTGTTGCTAAATGTCCGAATTGTCAACAAGTGAAGGAGGAACATCAAAAGCCGGGTGGCTTAATACAGGAGATCCAAATTCCTACTTGGAAGTGGGAAGACATTAATATGGATTTCGTAGTAGGGTTGCCTCGGACTCAAAAGTCATTTGATTCTATATGGGTGATTGTTGATAGATTGACTAAGTCCGCTCACTTTATCCCCGTCAAATCTATAAATTCGGCGGAAGATTATGCGAAGATTTTCATAGATGAGATTGTGTGTCGTCATGGTATTCCGTTATCCATCATTTCGGATAGAGGTGCATAATTCACATCTAGATTTTGGAAGTCGTTTCAAAAAGGTTTGGGTACTAAAGTGAAATTAAGTATCGCCTTCCATCCTCAAACGGATGGTCAAGCGGAACGCACGATTCAGACTCTTGAGGATATGCTTAGAGCTTGCATCATTGATTTTAAAGGGAGTTGGGATAAGCATTTGCCGTTGGTGGAGTTTGCATATAATAATAGTTTCCATTCGTCCATCTCCATGGCCCCCTATGAAGCCTTGTATGGAAGGAGGTGTAGGTCTCCTATAGGATGGTTTGAAGTAGGTGAGTCATCGATATTCAGTCCCGACTTGATTTACAAGACATTGGAGAATGTACATATCATAAAAAATAGGTTGCAAACAGCCTATAGTCGACAAAAGTCCTATGCCGATAATAGAAGAAGGGACTTGGAGTTTGAAGAGGGTGATAGGGTGTATTTAAAAATCTCACCTATGAAGGGTGTGGTAAGATTTGGCAAGAAAGGGAAGTTGAGCCCTCGATATGTAGGCCCTTATGAGATTTTAGAAAGGGTTAGTAAAGTTGCCTATCGTTTAAGATTACCTGATGAGCTAGCTTTGGTTCATCCGGTTTTCCATGTCTCCATGTTAAAGAAGTGTGTCGGAAATCCTGAGTCAATTCTTCCTCTTGAAGGCCTCGAAGTCAAGGATAACCTCTCTTATGAGGAGGTTCCAGTTCAAATCCTTGACAGGCAAGTGAAAAAGTTGAGGAACAAAGAGGTAGCTTTCGTAAAAGTGTTATGGAGGAACCACCTAGTAGAGGGTGCAACATGGGAGGCGGAGGCCGACATGAAAACCCGTTATCCTCATCTTTTTGATGTTTAAGGTTAGTATCTCTCTCTAATGATATAAATGCGTTAGATATTGTCAATCTCTGTTGTTTTGTGAAAGTTAGCAAAACTCTTAGTTATGGAGATTTTTAAAAATGGAGTCACTTTAAGGTGACCTTAGACAAATTGGAAGTTGTCTTGTTTCTTGCATATTTGAGTCAAGTTTTGTGATTTAGGTATGGTTAATCCTTGCTGATATTGTATTGAGCATATTGATAAAATGAGCTTTGTACTATTTGAATTGAGTGATAAATGATTGAGCTCATGCCTGTATGAAAAGGAGAAAAACCTCATGAGGAAATGTTGAGATCATGTATGGTAAATTGATGTTTTGAAGTATTTTTATGAAATAATGTAGTTCATGCTACAGAATATTGTGAATTGGTTGAGTTGCTAGTCTTGAGTTTACTCCCTCTTTTAAGAGTGTTTGGTGTCATTCGGGGACGAATGTTCCTAAGGGGGGGATAATGTAACATTTTGAAATATCGAGGTCATGTGATAAGACTTAAATGGTCTCCTTAGGATCTAAACTAGTGTTCCTAGCCAATTAGGCATATTTAGAGTCTTTGAAGTGGTGTTGGAACCAAAACTCTTAAACGTCCGGCAAATTGGTTCATAAGAGGGCTAGAGTGTCCTTTTGATATAACCAAGTTAAAGAGTCGGAATTTGGTAAACAGTTGTAACCACAGGTGTAAAACGTTGTGTGGGATGGTATCATGCTGGAAAAGTCAGGGGACGACTCCCCAAGGACCAAACAAGGACCCTCGAGGAGGACCCTTAAAGCAGCAGGGTATGACGGACCCCATGATGGGGCGTCACAGGCGCGACGGGGCGTCGAGGCCTCTGTCGTGCCAGCCTTAGCGCTTGGACTTTTCCTCCGCCTGTACAAGTCTTTGACAAGCGTGACGGATGTGCAGGACGGAGGGAAGCCAGTCCGTCATGGCCACGACGGTCCATCGTCGTGGAACCGTCGTGCGCTTGGGGAGAAAGCCTCCGCCTGCACAAGTCTCTGACCAACGTGACGAATGTGCAGGACGGAGGGATGTCAGTCCGTCACGCCCACGACGGACCATCGTCGGGGATCCATCGTGGAAGGTCTGTGGCAGTTTCGGAAAAGTTAGTTTTAGTTAGTTAATTAATTAAGTGACTTAGGGGTAATTAGGGATTTAAGAGAGACTAATTAAGTGACTTAAGACCCTACTATAAATACCCCAACCCTCATTAGCCTAATCATTCTCTCAAAAACAAAACTCTCTTCCTTCTCTCTACTTTCTCTCTCTATTGGAAGACTCCATTGGAGATCAACTTGGGGAGATCATTGGGGGCTGGATTAGCACGAAATTCACCATCAAAACGTCATCAAACCTTAAGGTATGGGATCTAATTCACCTTTGAGATTCTTTCCTCAAAGGGTTCCTTCAAAGCTTTTTTCCAAAAAGTTGAGTTTCTTATGGGTTTCATCCAAATCCAAATTTGATCATGTGAATTGAGTTAATTATGTATTCTTTGGGTTAGAATGAATAGATTATCATGAATTGTAACTTGATTATGGTGAATTGAAGTAGTTTGATCTAGATTGTGGGTGATGACCCCTAACCCTTAACCCTAAATGTAGAATTGATATGGATTAGGTTGAGTTTGATAGAATTGATCTCCTAATTAGTTAAATGATCTTTAATGATTGTCATTGCATTGATTATGGGTCTATTATGATGAATTGAAGTTCTTCACACCTATGTTCTTGAATATTGAATCTAAGTTAAGAAGATACACTTGAGATCATGTTACTAAGCTTTGATGTAGTATTGCTTCATAGTATAGTGCTTCTCCTTGATTAGTTCTTGTGATTTATTATTGAATTACATCGATGTGATGATCTAAGATTGGTTGATCTATGGGTTGATGGTAAGGCCCTTTATTGATGGACTAGGGAGGAGTATTGGTAAGTCTTGATGATCCTAGCCTTTACTTCAAATTATGGTTAATTGTCATCAAGTGATAATGTTATGTTGAAGTATGCTTTGATTGATGTGATAAGTTGATATGGTACATGAACTTATATGCTTAGGTTGGTTGTGAGGTTGCTAGGTGTAATGTAACATAGGGAAGTTGTACGATGTGCCCTATTATGATGAGATGTACGAGGGTTGACTTCACCTATATGGATTGTTATGAAAGGACTAATTCTCATACAATTCTTATTTGAGCTATAATGATGATATACAAGGGATTGACCCTTCTATCTAATTAAATTGAGAAGATTAATAAAGATTAAAGGCTTCTCTACAAAAAGGGAACTTAGCTTAGTACCGAGTGAGCTTGTATGTGAGGGTGACACTTTCTTGTAAGAAGAAAGGCAGGGTTCATTACGGTCCTCACGGGGTGGATAGCCTCATGACCCGAGTAGGGTGTAGAGTTGATATGTCCGTGGTTCTTTCCCCCAAGCTCCATTAACTATGTTGCCACCATAGGATACTAGCTAGTGGATCCACCTAGATAGCTATGTTCACGTTAGGTTCTACCTTGGCCGGTAGACCACCTTCCATCGGTGTAAGGTTTCATGACACCGGATTCCACATTCGATTATGTGGTCTATGTCGGTTAAGGCAAATGTTCCCTAAACTAAAATGAATGAATAAGGTATAGGCTAATCAAAGTGACTTGAGAGGTTGGCTATAGTTTAGGTAGGGGTATGGGACTCTACCTACGCCTTGCACTAGTTTTCCTTGCTAGGAACTTTGAGAGGTCAATATTATGCATGTAAAGCGATGGTATGATGTAAATGGTTTGTATGTGAGCAACATGCTTATGAATATAATGTTGTTGTCTTTGCTCAAAGAAGGATGTATCATGACATGAAGAGTATGTTGGTAAGTAAATTGCTAATTGTAGTCTTGGTAGGTTACTTGATTGAGTAGGAGACATGGTAATTTTACTTGATCATTGCACTTGTGACTTATTGAAGGTTATCATTAGTATGCTTTGCTTTGCTATGGTTTAATTGCATATGTAGTCTATTATGTTTTCATAAATGTCCCTTTCTAAATATATTTGATTGGTAATTGTATATGAGATTCCATACTTAGTACATGTGGAGTACTAATCCCTTTTCTTTCCCTTTTCCCAAACATTTTAGGTTCGGGTCGTTGAGCTTGATCCAAATTGCTAGGAAGGAAGACTTGGGTATTTTGCCATCCAAGTGGTAGGTCCTCACTCTCTCGAGGACGTGGCCGATATCTCTCTTTATGATGTGTAGTTACTATGATTCTATGTTGACTCTGTTATTCTCTTGAGACGATGTAGTAAACAGCCTATATGCGGTTTCTTTCATTTGATGTAGGGCTATGCCCAAGACTTATTGTAATCGATAGATGGTTTATGAGATGAGACGATTTTATGACTATTATTTTCTAAATACATAAGTGTATGAAATAAAAGTAGAAGACTAAGTAATCTTCGTATATGAACAAGTCTATGTATACTTGATATATATAATTATGTGTATGTAGAGGTCTATGTAAACCTCCGAGTAGTTTTAGATAAAAAGTTTTTAATTCTTACTGATTTTTAGTCGATGAATGCTATGACGAAGCTAAGAGGCTTGTCTTAGTCCTCCGAGAGGACGACGACGCCGGTTACGTCTAGGGGGTAAACCCGGATGTGACACATATCACTTAGAACATCGTAAAAATATCGACTAAAGCTACCTTAAAAGGACTTAAAAAATATATTTTGTATTTTATAAACTCAACTATTTCAACTCATTTGGAATCTAAGAAGCTCGAATCAATTAATTTATATTGTGGAGGGTCAAAATTGGGTGTCAACAATGTGGTTTGATACTCACCCCTTCCTTCTGCATTTTCCTTGGTTACGAGCTTGGATTTTCATAATACTTTCTATTCTCTTCTTCTCTTAGGCTTACTATGGAGATTTTTGAGTTAGTTGTTTGTCATCTCAACCGACCTTCTTGCTCCTATTTATGATCTTGTTCTATTCTAGAGATAATATCATTTGAGACTTGTATTTTTCTTTTAAAATAACTGTAATACTTTAGAGGCTTGTACACGTGACAACCAGGTTTTTGGGTTTTTATTAAGTTCACTTACTTACCCGACTTATGATATTTTGAGATTTCAGTTTGCTTTACTTCCGCATTTTTGTGATATTTGGATTTTAGGCTGACTTGTCTTGGTGGGATAAGACGAGTGCCATCAAATCCATTTTAATCATGACAAAATAATATCAGAGATCATGTTCATAGGTCTCATGTATGTACAAGTCAAGTTTAGTAGCATCTCGAAGATCGGTGCGGAGACATGTATTTCTTATCTTCGAGAGGCTATGGTGACTTTAGTAAAAAAATAATTTCTTGAATCTCTATAATGCGTCGTTGGTCTGATATGTTTCCTTTTACTTTATTCCATTCTTTCTCATTTATAGTGATGACTCGTTCGTGGTTCCTCATGTGAATAGTTGGTTTCGTGTATGGCTTGGATATTAAGTCTGGTACTAATGTGGAAGTGATATACTTATAAAATGATGTGTGATTAGATCTAGAATATTCAGTGGTTCAAAGAAATTGTGCGAGGCAATAGTTTGATTATGCATGTAGGTTATTTAAAGGGTTAGGCACAAGGGATTCGACGACTTCAGTGTGAGGTGTGATGAATTCATCAGTTTCACCGAACCCACATACTGGAGTGGACGGAGATCCCTCAGGCAGAAGAATTGAGAAATAGAATGAACTGGGGGTTTTCAATCTATTGGAAGAGAGGGGATTTAGGGTGAGAAGAGGAGTTAGACATTTTTAGAAGAGGGAAGAGAGAATTTAAGGAACAATGAGAGACTTTAAAAGAACGTAGGAAGAATTTGTGATGTTTGAAATCTCTCAAAACGGGTGTATTTAACAAGGTATCAGTCCCTCAAAAGTGGTGACTCTAGGTGTTTAAACTGAAAAGACAAATGCAAGTGACACAAGGAAAAGAGAGATGACACGTGGCAGTGACTGTTCTCAGAAAATTGTGTAGAAAAAATGGTACTAACCTTTGAGGGACCAAGTCCCTTCCTATAGATAGCCCTGCATGTTATTATTAGATCTTTCCTTTAGCTAATATTCCATGAGGGTGCAGTAAGGTACCGGATATGAGCTTACAAAGGTTGAGCAATACAACAGCTGTAGATACCTGCCATCTTTAGCATAGTCAATTTGGAGGATTAATTGCAAATTTATTGTGAAATCCATTCAACTTGTGCATTCCCTTACTTAATCTATTTTAAACAAAGTGTTCCTTGCTCAGAACTTTGGTCAAGCTATCAGCTACTTGGTCCTCTGTTTTGCAGTATCCTATCACAACGTTTTCCTTATCAACATCGTCTATGAGGAAGTGATGCCTAGGGTCCTTAGACATATTCATTGCACTTGTGTTGTCACAGATGAGAGGATAATGTTTGTGAGAACACCACAGACTTCAAGGTGTTGCTTAATCCATAGGGATTGAGCACAACATGAAGCAACAACAATATACTCAACTTCAGTAGTTGACAAGGCCATTGAATTTTTTTTAGTTCCCTATGAAATTAGTGATTACCCCAGGAAATGAGCCATACCCAAAGTGCTCTTCATGTCAATAAGAAAACCTGCATAGTCAACATCAACATAACAAATTAAGTAAAATAATTCCCATAAGGATAATCTATAAATTTGGAGAAGAATTTTGAATATCAAAAAAATTTCAAAAATTTAAAATGAAAATCAAGAGGATCTTCAAACAACCGTATAGGGATAAAGCAACGCTCGTCTCTATGTGTACCGGATCTCCAGATTTTCCTCAACTGATCGATCTCCAAGCTTCGATGGCTGATTCAACATTCACAAAAGAATTATTTTCTCAAAAAACTACTCCATCACTTATATATCGTTCATAACTACCTCAATTTCTCTGATTCTTGAATGTTGCAACAAAATAGATATATTCATGATGTATCAACTCAATTTTTCAATGATTTTGAATCGAAATTTAAAAGATTTTTGACAATTTGGGAGAAAAAATTTGAAATTTGAATTTTTTGAAATTATATGCTTTGGGAGATATTGTTAGCAGTAAAAACAACGTAATTGCGTGAATTATGAATTTGATATTTAATTTTATGTATCTTTTTTTTAGGCGTAACAGAAAAGATTTTATTCCCTTTTTTAGCGTAATAGAAGGATTCTTCTTGTATCAGAGAATTACTGTATATGGATGGTAAAATATGTATCTGGAAGGTACAAATTTTAAGGAATTATTTTAATTAGAAATACAGTGGAGATATGATAAAATTTACTGTAACAACCCTAAAGATGGATATGATAAGTAATGCTTAATGTGTCTAGAATGCCTACGATTAGACCGGGTTCACACGGATTGATGCGCGTAGAACCAAACCTCTGAACCCTTGCTACAGCCAAGCCAACTAACTTGGGGAGTTAGTTGAGCTAGGAAAGGTTGGGTCCAGCCATGTAGGGCTCTCGAATACGAATATTTACTCGAAGGAGTCTTTACCGGACTTAAAAAGGGAAAATCTTAGGTTTGGAGGGTCTAGGGGTAAAATGGTCTTTTTCAAGGATAAGGGTAGTATCGTAATTACCCTAAATATATAATGAATTAGTTAATTAATAAGGTGGAGGGGCATTTTAGCGAGAGAGGGCCGAAAATTGGAACTTAGAGTGAAGTCTTGCTCCACCCGGGTTCGAACCTAGGTGGAAGCAATGAATTAAATTTGTTTTTATTTAAGTTGGTAAATTAATGTAATTAATTAATATTTATTATTTATTGGCTTATTTAAAAGAAAAGGAAAATCAGATTTTTTAATATTTAACTAAACCTTATTTGACTAAGTCCTAAACTAGACTCCTAAGCCTAAGATAACTCTCACCTCTCACGTCTATCTCTCAACACACGTTCCATCTATCTTCTTTTTCACGTTCTCTCTGCCAAAATAACTTCAAGAACAGAAAGATAAACCAAGTTCTTCACACTTGAAGAACTCACCACGAAAGATAAAAACAAACAACGAAATCAATCACGTAGGCAAATAAAAGGTTGTCCGTCCAGTTTGGTGTTGAACTTTCGGTGTTGGACGTGTGTTTGGAGGAGTTCTTTGGGCAGCAAGTCAAGGTTTGAACATCAAAAAGGTATGGGTTCTCTTCTCTCTTGGTCCCTTTCCCAAGAGACCCCTAAGATTCAGACGAGTCTGTTCCGAAAACTAAGGTTGTTCCCCGTTGAATGTCCCTGTCACTAGCTCCCATTGAATCATAGGTTGGTTATGTTTGCTGGTAGAAAACTAGGGATGAAACGTGTTTTCGTGATGATTATGTGTTTATATGTATGTTCGGAATTATGTGACTTATGTTGATATTTTCCAAAAATGTAACTACGTGTGTTTGGGTGTGTTGCCGTGGCTATTGGTCATAGTTTAGGACTTGAAATGGCATGTTAGTTCTTTGTATTTCATGTACACATGTTTATGTAAATCGTGATGTTCATATGAGATGAAATGTGGCTGATTTGAGTGATAATCTCTTGGCTAAACGAATCCATAAAAATGCACCTAAAACGTTCTAAATGCACTATGAAATTCCCCTAAGAACTAACGTGTAATGTAATAAAAAAGAAGCTGAAAATATAACTCAAATTTCCAGCAGCTTGTTGATTAATTTCAGCCAAGTTAAGTGGTTTAAAATGTCATGAAAAGTGAAGAAAAACAAGTGAGGTCACTGAGGGTCGAACCCGTTACCTCACCACGTTAAAAGTTGTGAAAATAATAAAGTGAAAAACAATGTGGTAAGGGGGAATCTAACCGTGGTCTTTCCTGGAAAATAAGCTATAAAAATAAGAAATGAGAGGAGTGGGATTCGAACCCACAACCTCTCGGTCAGAACTTAAGGAAAAATGAAAAGAAAATAAATGTGAGGCGTGGGAATCGAACCCAAGACCTCTCGATAGAAAAGGAGAATTAAAAGAAAAATACAGTGACGCTGTGGGGGTTCGATCCCACACCCTCATGGTCAACTCGAAAAAGTTCAATGAAAAAGGAATTTAAATAAAAAGGGGCTGTGGGGTTTCGATCCCACAACCCCTCGGCCAAGAAAGAGAATATTTAAAGAAAAGAAATTAAAGGGAAATGAAGGTGTTGGGGCTCGACCTTGGGTCCCCAAGCCGTGTGGGCTAAACCAAAATAAAATAAATGAAAAATGTAAGTGTTTTCCAAGGGATTCGAAACCGGGTTCCCTTGCCCAAATTCCGTATTGATACATAAGTCATACGTGAATTAAATGTTCAAGAATAATATTGACTACTTAGATCGAAATCGAGATCTTGGCATACATACAAGAAGCAAAAGTCTTGTACCACATAATCTAAGGAAGATATGAATCACTTAAACGAACTATGAATGAAGCCTCATGGCTTGTATGTATAGACCCATAAAATAAGTGAACCTAAGATGTATGTAATGAAATGATGAAACCCTAGAAGGGTTAAGTAAGAATGTGAAACACACAAATGGCCAAGCGCATTGGCATATGATGAAATGAACAATCACGTAAAAAGGGGTGAGTAATTATGAAGAGCAAATGTAATGAACAATCACGTAAAAAGGGGTGAGTAATTATGAAGAGCAAATGTGCTAATGTTAATGAATGTGGTGATAACAGGATAAGAGGCTAATGTGAAAGATGAGAGCAATCTCAAATGAGCCTAAGTAAATGTTACCAAAACGTACTCACCTATGAGAGTGTAAAGTTAATGAAGAGACCAGTCTCTATGAACACTCTAATGAAACTATTGAGAATAATGTATACTTAATACTAATGATGAGATGAGAAATCATCTATTGAGATATTATGTCCTCATACTAGAAGCCATCTTCCATGACGTATGAGTTAAATGAAATGGAACTTTATACTGAACACTGATAGACTAGCTATGAGCGGTGATGCCTTCTTTCGGGAAGGGCAGAGGTTCACGTAACTCTCATGAGATGAGACTATATGGCATGCCGGGTATGGATCTCCTTATATCTCCTAATCTTCGAACCTATACTGTCAATATAGGGATTGTCACAACCCAAAAGCATACCCTAGAAGATAGGGTACAATCTTGGATTGTAACCGGCATCGTCAACCTCTCAGAGGTCTAAGACAAGCCTCTCGTATCATTCATTGCATTGGCATAGTAAATTTAGCGGAAAATTTAAAACTTTTCATAGCACATCATATGCTAGAAACATCACATCATATATATATAAAGCATAAGTCATAATACATATTTAAACTGTAAGTCTCTTTGCCATCTTAGACTCAATAACTTTAGAGTACATTAGGGACACGGCCCATAAGACACATTACATAACTATACAATATTTAAAGACTTTACATTAAAGACATTAGTAGGACATCCTTGAACTTTAAGGATTCCTTTCATTGATCTTGGGAATAATCTATCAAGCTCCTCAATCATAGACCTCCTTTAAGCATTCCATAACCTACACTTTGTGTAAAAAAATAGAGAAGAATGGGATTAGCACAAGAATGTACTAGGTATGGCAACCATGCAAAAACATGCATTTAAAAGGGACAATTCCTTTGAAATCATACGTCATGCCATTTTGAGTAAATCGTCATAAAACCTTTATCAATAGCATTTATATCATCCACATACTTCATAACAACACAATCAAAGGCCAAACATCATAGAAAAGCACATATAGAATTTAAGTACAATTTGGGGTCACTTTACAGTGAGCTCCTTCACTTTTACAGTGAACTCTTACTCTTAACTCATTAGTCTTCCAAGTAATCCTTTAGGGATACTTGGTGCAATGTATCACCTTAGGAACACAAGAGAAAAGCCATACATAGCATCTACACAAGACAACACATGCCATCATAGAAGTACATTACAACATAACCTAGTTAAACCAAGACTAAAAGGACATTACAATGAACTCCTAATCATTAGGCACATATACTTATTTTACTTCACATTGAACTTTGTAAAACCTAACTCATGTCCCCAATCTAGATCCACTAGTGCAATGCACATGTAAGGCCCCATAACCTCACACATGCTTAGTAAACCTATCATGAGGTCACAAACCTTTACATTCAAATCATATATCAACATGTATAGAGGAAACGACTCACTTATGTCAACTAATACCATCACCATATAGTCAACAAGATTAACATCATGTATAAAGAATCATATCATGCACATCTTCATGATCAATAGACAAAAACTATAATGTCATACATAAAGGACACATACATAATCATATGCATTAGGGTACCTTCCTAAGACTTCCTAAGGAGTCACTTGTGCAATGTCTAGATGGGTTCATTACTTCCACCTATTCTATGTTACTTACCTTAAGTCCTCCTAGTTAGGATCTTATTCAATTACTTCCATTACCATTTTACCTTTAGGAAATCATAGCCTTAACCGACATAGACCATGGGAGCTAATCATGGAATTCGGTGTCGTAAAACCCTACACCGATGGAAGGTGGTCTACCGGCCAAGGTAGAACCTAACATAAACGTAGCTATCTAGGTGGAAATCCACTAGCTAGTATCCTATGGTGGCAACATAGTTTATGGAACTTGGGGGAAAAGAACCATGGAAATATCAACTCTACACCCTTTGTTGGGTCATGAGGCTATCCACCCTGTGAGGACCGTAGTGAACCCTACCTTTCCTATGTTGGAAAGTGTCACCCCCTCATCTACAAGTTCACTCGGTGCTAAGCTAAGTTCCCTTTTATTGAAAAGCCTTTATTAATATTTATTTTTAAAAACATAGACTTAGGATATTCATCATTTATATGCTTATAGCATATTCAAGCACTTATCTAGTTTTGGAGTATTCTTGGGCACCCCTAACAAGGTCCCTCTCACTAACTAGATCATCCATGTGTGTGAGTGAATACTTAGATGTGAGCAAACCTTTCACATAACACATAGAGTCACACATGTTCATATATTCATCCTTCATATACATAATAACCAAACCTAGGAGTTGTCCTATCAAGATACACATGTGCAATGTATAAACAAGGTCCCATACCCTTGCCCATACTATTACACCTATCAAGTCATCCTAGTAAGGGAAATACAAATCATACATTCATAAACATCACCTTAATATTCATAGTAGTAGACACTAGTGAATATGAGAACTACCTTTCATTTAGACACAATGACTTATACTACTTGTAACATGCATGTAAGTGAGAATGTATGTACATTGACCAACATGATCACATAATGGCTATCAATAACTTCTCAAGTCATCCACCCTATTAAACCATATTATACTTCCAAGAACATAGCACACAACACATAATAACATAGGAGACAAGACAATATATACAATATAACAAAGACTTCTAACTTTAGCTATTTACACTTTCATATAATGGTACATAGGTAAGGGGTTATTAACCATCTTAACACATCCATGGCAGCACCTAACATGGTTATGCACATGCTCATACAATAGCCACACAACCTAATTCACAACTAGAATAGGAAAGTAAGCATAAGCTTCTCATAGTATCATCTTAAGCACATATTCATAAGTTAATCAATTTGCCTTCAAGGCCATGGGCAACACATATATAATGACAATAAAGTAAACACCGCCATCATAAGTGGACCATATGATACGCTCAAACTTACTTCTCAAATAAGAAGTAAAGCGGTCGTATCAAGTAAAGAACCCAACTAATGAGGTTGGGATCGATCCCACAAGGAAAATAGTTCAGACTTAACTTTATTTTATTATTACTATTACTTAGCCAACTATTTTCCAATAAACCAAAAGACAAAAAGGGTGGGTTTATTTCTAAATTAATGAAAATGATTAACTAAATAAGTATGAACAACTAACAAATTTAACTTTCAGAGTTTAATCAAATTATAAAAGTAACTAGGGTTTTAGTGTTTCCCACAGTTTCCTAACTTGATAAATCTAACTATAACAGCTCTATCCTGATATCTTGCAAGTAAAGTGATAAGTTATGTATCTCTAAATCCTTGGTCCGGCATCTACAGAATTTCACTCCGCACCTTGGTCCGGCTACGTGTGTTGCTATACTAACCCTTATCTTTACCTCATATTAAACATCGTATTCGGTATTTGACTAAGCTATTAACTCGTACCAACCAATACTAGTCTATTAGATAGTCTACACTAAATCTATGTTGATAATTCTTTTCCTATTATCTACCTCCTTGGTCCGGTAAGTAGCATTAAGAAAAGTTCTAACGTTGGCCACCGTTAAAAAGAATTCTAAACGAAAGAATTATCAATACATGCAAGACACCACTCTAGAATTGTTATTGAAGTTAGATTACTACCTTGTTATTCACCCATGGTTCCCACAACCCTAGCTATGAGGTTTAGTTACCCATGTTCGTAATTACACAATTCATATGGTTAATGGAAGAATTCATGCACTTACTTTTTATGAGAACCAATAATTTCCCAGAATTTAACTTGATTAATCAACGAAATCCACAACAATCAATTCCCGGAAAATATCTTAATTCCCAAAATCGAGAATTTTAATAATATAATTCAAGAACTATAAACTAAAAATTATCCAGAATGTCTAACCCCAAAAACAAGGTTTTTCCAAATATTTATAATAAACACAAAACCTAATCAAATAAGGATTCTATTTACTAAAAATCTGTCCAAACGCGTCTGGGTCGACGGACCACGTGATGGACCGTCATGGACACGACGGACCGTCATAGCCTCCGTCGTCCCATACTTCACATCTTCTCATGTTGCTTTCTTCATTCCCCTCGACGGACAGGTATGACGGACAGTTTTAAGCACGACGGTCCGTCAAGGGTCTTCATTCCAAAACACTTGAACTTTGGAATTTTGGGTACTGGGATTACTCTCTGATCATTACGACGAACCTGCAGGACGGACCGTCGTAGCTGTGACGGTCCGTCATGGACTTCCGTAATCCCACACTTGGTCAGACTTCCCCAAATTTCCTTCAGCAACTTCTCCCTTCACTATGGTGCCACCTACGGACCGTCACAGCCGCGACGGACCGTCATAGGTTCCGTAGGTGGTCTCTTCTGCAATTTTCTCTCAAAAACTCCCGCGTTCATCCCTGGACAAATTTTCTGCAAACAAAGAGAAACTTATATCAAAATTAACAAAAAAAAGCTCTCGACACACACTAAACTTAAGGAAAAAGCATTAGACATACCGTGAAACCACGGTACATCACCATACCACACAATGCCATACAAGGCTTCATCAATATTTCTATAAAGAATAGAGAAGTAGAAGAGTAGAGGAAATAGGCATTCTTACCAACTCCTCAACCTTTGATCCTCATTGATCAATACACCTTGTTTATCAATAATTCATATATATGGAAGTAGCTAAATATACTTTAAACATATAAGAAACCATGTACAAGTCACTACACGATTATACCATAACATATACATCACATACTAGAAAAGTAGAAGAACATAGATCGTTAATCTATTTCACTCATATGGATTATAGGTCATATTTCATGAATCATATCACCCTAAGTCAGTAGCTAATGAAATCATAATCTAGATGAGACACTACTACAATTTGCCATTAAGGTCGATACAAGCATACTTTATATAGGGAGTTTATAGAACGTAAGTTTACATAGATTAATCATATTCAACCTATAATGAATAAACCCATATTGTATTAATTACATATAATTCTATCCTCATATTTCATTATAGGCAGCAGCTATAGACATTAACCATAATCAATTCTTATAGCGACTAACCTAACGTCAAGATCACAAGTTACAACTTCATAGACAAGAAGAACCTAGATAATTCAAACCAAGCCTTCTCTAATTTGGTCATACATGATTTATATCCACAATTCAACCATGGTATTAACCTAAAACAATAGCTACAAGAACCACAACTTAATCGAAATTCACTTTAGATCATAAGAAAGCCAATGTTACAGTGAACTATAAAAACTAGGCTAAACATGCTCAAATCTTCATACATTGATCCTCATGGATCATTCAACATAAATTCATGTAAATAATAGTATATACAATCACTTCAACGTAAGGAAATCATAATTCGATCGATAACAAGTCAAGATCACAAAGCCCATGCAAGAGCTAAACCAATTTCGGAAGGAACATGGGTTCATCATGCAATTGGAGTGAAATCACTGTATTAACTTCAATTCATCATGATTTAAACATTAAAAACGTTTTGAGAAAGAACCCATGGCTAGATTGGAAGATTTGAAACGTGATCATAAGATTTCTTTGAAAAACATTGAGAATGGCTCTCTAGATGAAAAGATAACTAGATATGAATATCACCATACCTTAATCTTCATAAAGACCTATAAAACTTGATGAAGAACCCATGAGAATCCAATCTACAAGCTATTCTTGAGCTTCAAAAGCCATGGAGGTTCTAGAGAGAATATTTTGGAGGGGAAAGGCTTTAAACATGTGAGAGAATTGTGAATGAGTTGATCACGTTTTAGAAGACTTATATACACCTAAAATTAATTAAATAAACTTATTATAGTCAGGTTAGGACGTGGGGTGAATTTCCCATTCACCCCTTTAAGTGACAGCACGCAGGCTGCAAACCTGCATGCACCCGCGACGAGGGCAGTGACGGGGCGTCATGCCCTCCGTTGTCCATGACTTAGATAAATTCTTGGCTCAAGACTTTCCCAAGGCAAGCCCCCTTCGAGGAGACCTGCTCGACGGTCCGTTGGTGGCCCAACGATCCGTCATTGGGTCCGTCAAGGGACACTGCCCAGGCAGTGTCTAGGCAACTTTGGGGTCCTTCTTTTGGGGCCTCTTGTGGGGCCCTTTAGAAGTTGTACCCGGACGTTTCCAACTCGATTACAAACCTTAACATGTTATAGACCTTCCACATAAATTTCATCCAAAACAAACATCTACAAGACGTCCAAACAGCCTTGACCCCAACATGACATACGATGAACGTCTTAGGGGCTATCTTTCGAACGCCTAGGACGTTCTTGGGCGTTTGACCTCCAAACTTCACAAAACTTCATAAAATAACATTAAACATCATTATAAACCATTTCAAGACTCATTAGACTCAGTTCATACAATTTAGGCATGCATACACTCATGAGGCACATAAGCAGCTATTTATCGAACGTGTTGGACGTCCCTTGACGTTCGACTTCCAAATCACTTCAAACCTTCCACACTGTCTATATATCACATAATAAGGCATTTTAGGACCTTATAACATTAAGACGAACATGTTAGGCTCTAGACACCTTTTCTCATTTTCGGGATCTTACAGGGATCTGGCGGGGTTCAATTCCCATGTACGCTAGCATGTTTTGGGTCACTTTGGTCGGTGATACCACCTCTTTTCGGTGTGGGGGAGACACTGGACTTCATGATGATCAAATGATCTATCTCGGATAAAGTTAAATTTCCCAATGAATGAATGAGGCCAGCCTCAAAAGATACACATAATGAAATGAACGATACCAAAGGTGTTAGGCTAGGATAATCAAGAGGTGAGCTAGACTCAAGTAATAACACTAGGTTATTCTTTATCATTGAGCAAACCCGATGAGAGTCTTAAACTACATCCTAGGTATAACTGGTGTTTACACTAGCTTATGAATGAATGAAATGAAGTACGTATGAATGAATGAAACAGACTCTGTGTTTGCTAAAGAAGGCTCCCTAGTTGAGGTCCCATATGTTGAGCCCTTATTTTGGGAAGTCTTGATGTTAAGTCCATGATTCCAAGGTCTCATAGAATATGAATGCATGATATGAAAGATGTTATGTGTTATATGCAATATGATATGTGCTATGTGTAAGATGTTATGTGCTGTGTGCAATATGATAAGTATGATGATGCATGTTACTCTCATGGCATGACTTTCCTAATCCAAATTTGGAAAGCTCACTAAATCCAAATTTGGAAAGCTCACTAACTTTCCTAATCCAAATTTTGAAAGCTCACTAACTTTCCTAATCCCAATTTGGCAAGTCCACTAACTTGACTTTCCATAATCATGTTGTTAGGAAAGAGCTATTCTTACTCATGCATGTCCTTGGTGTGTGCTTCTATATACCCATACTTAGTACAAGTGTGTACTAATCCCATACAACTCTATATTTTTAGGTGCAGGAACAGGTGGACGCTAGAGCTTACAGGTTGACATTGCATCTATCCGGACGTGAATCTTTCATTCGGACTTGGTAGGCCCTCATGCTTTCGAGGATGTCTACCGTTACTATCTAGCTTAGATGCAGGCTTTAGCTAGTGGAGTATGTTCCACTAGTGTTTATTTCCGTTTTTATTTCAGACATTGTATTAATGCCATTTTGGAAATTATACATTTAATGCAGTATTGAACTATTTCTTTCAGTTGATAATCTTAATGTGAGATGGTTGATTGTGAACATTATGAATGTAAGTAGAATGACCTTTATGCATGTTAAGAAACAAAAAGTTTTTAAATTTTCCGCTAAAATTAACCTAGATGAAGTAAGAATGACGTGAGTAGGCTTGTCTGCGACCTGTAAGAGGTCAACGACGCCGGTATAATCTGGGGTCTACACTCCGGTCGTGACAAAGTTGGTATCAGAGCACTAGGTTAAAGTCCAAGAATAATAAGTTCACATCAACCACATTGAGTAGTTTCTAAGTCATGGTAGTGAAGTGCACCACTATCCTGAATTAGAGACTGCATGATGCGTAGGAAAATTTCCCTTCTTCTGATATTATCATGCTTCTCCTAACGTCTGATTTCTTGGTGTTATGAGCGTTTCTAACATCAATTCTTATTGTTTTCAGAGAATGAATACTAGATGGAACGTTGGTCAGAGGAGAGGAGGAGCAGCTGCTGGGGGCAATCAGGTTTCACCCCAGGCTCCAGCTGAAGGAGTGGCTATGCTAGTTAACCCAGCTGGGTTGACTGATGCGGAGGTGCGGGCATCTCTGGCCCATATGGCATAGGCCATCACTATGCAGGCGCAGGCCATGACTTCCCAGGTCAACCGGCAGAATGTTCAGAGGGAGAATCCACCGGTTCGTAGCATGGCTGACAGGCTGAGAGACTTCATGAGAATGAATCCTCCTATTTTCATGGGGTCTAAGACTTCAGAGGATCCCCAGGAGTTTGTGGACGAGGTGCATAAGATTTTGGTGGCTATGGGGGCCACAGATACTGAGAAGGCTGAGCTGTCTTTCTATCAGCTCAAGGATGTAGCACAGACTTGGTGCAAGATGTGGCAGGATAGCCGAGCTTTGGGTGGAGTGCCGATCACTTGGGAGCTGTGTAAGACAGCCTTCCTAGAGATATTATTTCCCAGGGAGATGAGGGAGACAAAGGTTGAGGAGTTTATCAACCTTAAGCAGGGATCAATGACAGTCAGGGAGTATTCCCTGAAGTTTGTTAACCTATCCAGGTATGCTACTTTCCCTTGTATCTAACAGCAAGGATGAGATGAGTACTAAAGTTTGTTAAATTACCACGGTATGCTACTTCCCTTGTATCTAACAACAGGGATGAGATGAGAAGGTTACTCACAGGAATCAACGGAGATCTGGAGGAGGAGTGTCGGTCTGCGATGCTCCATGATAACATGGACCTCTCCAGGTTAATGGTGCATGTTCAGCAGGTAGAGGACAGCCGCAAGAAGAGGGGCATTCGTGATGCTAGGAGGCCTAAGCCTCAAGATCAGGCAGGTCCCAGCCATAGAGGCCACAGAAACAATTTGGCATCCGTGAGCAGCCCAGGTTCAAAAAGGGACAACAGAGTTCTGGGAACTCTAATTCTCAGAGGAGTACAACACCTAGAGGAGGCAGACGTGAGTCCAAGAAGGTCAATGGAGGTGAGATGCAGCGTCCCAGAAAGGACTGTGCTAAGTGTGGCCGTGCTCACAGTGGAGAGTGCAGACAGGTCACTAATGCCTGCTTCGGTTGCGGTAAGAGTGGGCACATGGTTAGAGACTGCCCACAGAGCAGAGGTCGGGCTGGAGGTAATGCTCAGCCTAGGCCTAATCCACAGGGTGCAGCAGCAGCCGAGCCTCCTAAGAGGAACAGGTTCTATGACCTGAAGGGCAGGAACGAGCAGGAGAAGTCCGCTGATGTGGTCACAGGTATGCTGCAAGTATTCTCAACTTCTGTTTATGCTTTACTTGATCCAGGGTATACGCTTTCCTTTGTAACTCCTTTGCTTGCTCTCACTTTTGAGATATTGCCTGAAGTTTTGCATGATCCTATACTGGTTAGTACACCCTTAGGAGAAAATGTAAGAGCTGATAGAGTGTACAAGGATTGCCCAATAGTTGTATGTGGTAGGACTATGTGTGCAGACTTGGTTGAGTTACCTATGAACAATTTTGACATCATTCTTGGCATGAACTGGCTTCATAGTTGTTATGCTTGTATGGATTGTCGTAGTAGGGTTGTGAGATTTTGTTTCCCTCATGAGGTAGAGCTGGTCTGGGAGGGGTACAACTCGAGTCGTCCTAATCCCTTGATTTCGAACCTTAAGGCCAATAAAATGATGTACAAGGGGTTATTGTCTCATCTTGTGAGTGTTAATGATTTAGATCATGACATTCCTTCCATAGACTCAGTGCCTGTAGTGAATGAGTTCCTAGATGTATTTCCTGATGATTTGCCTCGAGTCGTCCCTCCCTCTCGAGAGATTGACTTTGGTATCGACTTAGAACCCGATACTAAACCAATTTCAATTCCTCCCTATAGAATGGCTCCAGCTGAACTCAAAGAGTTGAAGCTGCAGTTAAAAGATCTCACTGATAAGGGTTTCATACACCCGAGCATATCCCCTTGCGGCGCTGCAGTTTTGTTTGTGAAAAAGAAGGATGGAACCCTTAGAATGTGTATCGATTATCAGCAGCTCAACAAAGTCACTATAAAGAATAAGTATCCACTTCCCAGAATAGATAATTTGTTCGATCAACTCCAAGGGTCTAGTTTCTTCTCTAAGATTGATCTTCGTTCAGGGTATCTTCAGCTTAGGGTTAGGGATGGAGATATCCCAAAGACAGTCTTTCGTACCTGTTATGATCATTATGAGTTCTTAGTTATGTCATTCGGTCTCACGAATGCACCTGCTGCATTTATGGATCTCATGAACAGGGTCTTCCGTGAATACCTTGACTCTTTCGTCATAGTATTCATTGATGACATTCTCATCTACTCTAGGACCAAGGAAGAGCACGAACAACATTTGAGACTAACTTTGCAGGTACTTAGACAACATCAGCTATATACCCAATTCAGCAAGTGTGAATTCTGGCTTAGATCAATGACCTTCCTGGGTCATGTTGTGTCCGATCAGGGTGTGGAGGTAGACCCCAGGAAGACTGAGGTTGTTAAGAACTGGCCAAAACATCTTACTCCCACTGACATCCTTAGATTTTTGGGATTGGCTGGTTACTACAGCAGGTTCGTGGATGGTTTTTCTTCCATCACTGCCCCACTGACAGCTTTGACTAAGAAGAAGGCCAAGTTCGAGTGGACGGAGACTTGTGAGAAGAGTTTCTAGGAACTCAAGGACAGACTAACTTCAGCCCAGGTGCTTACTTTGCCTAAGTGTGGTGAGAATTACACTAATGTTGTAGCTGATGCTGTGAGCAGGATGAGCGTGTAAAGTACAACCCACGTTGAGGATGAGAAGAAGGAGTTGGCGAAAGATGTACACAAACTGGACAGACTGGTGTGCGGTTGGTTGACTCTACTAGTGGGGGTGTTTCAGTTCATCCTATTTATGAATCATCCTTGACTCGTGATCCTGTGTTGATGGAGCTGAAGGACTTAGTGTTGATAAAGATGAATGAGTATTTTCCTTTGGGAGGTGACGGCATACTTAGGTACTAGGACAGGCTGTGTGTACCAGATGTGGATGATTTGCGGACCAGGATTATTGTAGAGGCCCATGGTTCCAGATACTCCATACATCTAGGTTCCACCAAGATGTATCATGATCTTAAGCAGATTTATTGGTGGTATGGCATGAAGAAGGACATTGCAGAATATGTGGCCAAGTGTCCTAATTGTCAGCAGGTTAAAGCAGAGCATCTTAAGCCTGGCGGTCTTACTCAGATTATTGAGGTTCCGACTTGGAAGTGGGAGGCCATTAATATGGACTTCATGGTTGGTCTTTCGAGGACTAGGAGACAGCATGACTCCATATGGGTTATTGTGAATAGGATGACTAAGTCTGCCAACTTTATCCCTGTGAAGTCTACTTACAGAGCCAAGGATTATGCGAGACTCTGCATTGATGAGATTGTGAGATGGCATGGGATTCCTTTGTCGATCATTTCAGATAGAGGAGCTCAGTTCACTTCACATTTTTGGAGATCCTTCCAGAAGAGCTTAGGCACGCAGGTAAAGCTTAGTACTGCCTTTCATCCTCAGACTGATGGGCAGGCAGAGCGCATCATTTAGACATTGGAGGACATGTTGAGAGCGTGTGTGATTGACTTCAGGGGTAGCTGGGATGACCATCTGCCTTTGATAGAGCTCTTTTATAATAATAGCTATCACTCCAGCATTGGGATGTCACCGTTTGAGGCACTGTATGGTAGGAGGTGTAGATCTCAAGTTGGGTGGTTTGAGGTTGGAGAGTCATCTATTTTGGGTCCAGAGATCATTCATGAGGCCTTAGAGAAGGTCAAGGTGATTAGGGACAGGTTGGATACTGCTTACAGTCGGCAGAAGTCATATGCAGATAACAGAAAACGACCCTTAGAGTTTGATGTTGGTGACCAGGTCTCTCTGAAGATATCACCTATGAAGGGGGTGATGAGGTTTGGCAGGAAGGGGAAGTTGAGTCCGAGGTATGTTGGGCCATATGAGATCCTACAGCGTGTGGGTGAGGTGGCCTATGAGTTGGCATTGCCTGCGGAGCTAGCTTCTGTCCATCCAGTCTTTCATGTATCCATGTTAAAGAAGTGCCTAGGTTATCCAGCATCGATTCTACCTGTGGAAGGTTTGGGGGTCGATGAAGACTTGTCCTACGAGGAGGTACCAGTTGAGATCTTAGACAGACAGGTCAAGCGGCTGAGGAACAAGGAGATTGCCACAGTGAAGGTATTGTGGAGGAATCATCTTGTTGAGGGTGCTACGTGGGAGGCTGAGGCAGATATGAGATCCCGCTACCCTCATCTTTTCAGCTCTTGAGGTTAGACTTCCTACTCTTAAGTCTAAGTTTCCTTATCTCTCCATTCTTTGTTGCTATTGCCTGACTGTGCATAGTGATTATGTTATGTTATGACGGGCATTGTGCTAGATAGTTAGTAGTGTCATTCGGGGACGAATAATCCTAAGGGGGGGGGGATAATGTAACAACCCTAAAGATGGATATGATTAGTAATGCTTACTGTGTCTAGAATGCCTACGATTAGACTGGGTTCACACGGATTGATGCGCGTAGAACCAGACCTTTGAACCCTTGCTACAGCAAAGCCAACTAACTTGGGGAGTTAGTTGAGCTAGGAAAGGTTGGGTCCAGCCATGTAGGGCTCTCGAATACGAAGATTTACTCGAATGAGTCTTTACCGGATTTAAAAAGGGAAAATCTTAGGTTTGGAGGGTCTAGGGGTAAAATGGTCTTTTTCAAGGCTAAGGTTAGTATCGTAATTACCCTAAATATATAATGAATTATTTAATTAATAAGGTGGAGGGGCATTTTAGGGAGAGAGGGCCAAAAATTGGCTCTTAGAGTGAAGTCTTGCTCCACCCGGGTTCGAACCTAGGTGGAAGCAATTAATTAATTTTTTTTTTATTTAAGTTGGTAAATTAATGTAATTATTTAATATTTATTATTTATTGGCTGATTTAAAATAAAAGTGAAATCAGATTTTTTAATATTTAACTAAACCTTATTTGACTAAGTCCTAAACTAGACTCCTAAGCCTAAGATAACTCTCTCCTCTCACGTCTATCTCTCAACACACGTTCAATCTATCTTCTTTTTCACGTTCTCTCTGCCAAAATAACTTCAAGAACAGAAAGATAAACCAAGTTCTTCACACTTAAAGAATTCACCACGAAAGATAAAAACAAACAACGAAATCAATCACTTAGGCAAAGAGAAGGTTGTCCGTCGAGTTTGGTGTTGAACTTTCGGTGTTGGACATGTGTTTGGAGGAGTTCTTTGGGCAGCAAGTCAAGGTTTGAACGTCAAAAAGGTATGGGTTCTCTTCTCTCTTGGTCCCTTTCCCAAGAGACCCCTAAGATTCAGATGAGTCTATTCCGAAAACTAGGGTTGTTCCTCGTTGAATGTCCCTGTCACTAGCTCCCATTGAATCATAGGTTGGTTATGTTTGCTGGTAGAAAACTAGGGATGAAACGTGTTTTCGTGATGATTATGTGTTTATATGTATGTTCGGAATTATGTGACTTATGTTGATATTTTCCAAAAATGTAACTACGTGTGTTTGGGTGTGTTGCCGTGGCTATTGGTCACGGTTTAGGACTTGAAATGGCATGTTAGTTCTTTGTATTTCATGTACACATGTTTATGTAAATTATGATGTTCATATGATATGAAATGTGGCTGATCTGAGTGATAATCTCTTGGTTAAACGAATCCATGAAAATGCACCTAAAACGTTCTAAATGCACTATGAAATTCCCCTAAGAACTAACGTGTAATGTAATGAAAAAGAAGCTGAAAATATAACTAAATTTCCAGCAGCTTGTTGATTAATTTCAGCCAAGTTAAGTGGTTTAAAATGTCATGAAAAGTGAAGAAAAACAAGTGAGGTCACTGAGGGTCGAACCCGTTACCTCACCAAGTTAAAAGTTGTGAAAATAATAAAGTGAAAAACAATGTGGTAAGGGGGAATCGAACCGTGGTCTTGCTTGGAAAATAAGCTATAAAAATAAGAAATGAGAGGAGTGGGATTCGAACCCACAACCTCTCGGTCAAAACTTAAGGAAAAATGAAAAGAAAATAAATGTGAGGCGTGGGAATCGAACCCACAACCTCTCGACGAAAAAGGAGAATTAAAAGAAAAATGCAGTGACGCTGTGGGGGTTCGATCCCACACCCTCATGGTCAACTCGAATAAGGTCAATGAAAAAGGAATTTAAATAAAAAGGGGTTGTGGGGTTTCGATCCCACAACCCCTCGGCCAAGAAAGAGAATATTTAAAGAAAAGAAATTAAAGGGAAATGAAGGTGTTGGGGATCGACTTGGGTCCCCAAGACGTGTGGGCTAAACCAAAATAAAATAAATGAAAAATATAAGTGTTTTCCAAGGGATTCGAAACCGGGTTCCCTTGCCCAAATTCCGTATTGATACATAAGTCATACGTGAATTAAATGTTCAAGAATAATACTACTTAGATCGAAATCGAGATCTTGGCATACATACAAGAAGCAAAAGTCTTGTACCACATAATCTAAGGAAGATATGAATCACTTAAACGAACTATGAATGAAGCCTCATGGCTTGTATGTATAGACCCATAAGTCTAGCATACGTTTAAAAATAAGTGAACCTAAGATGTATGTAATGAAATGATGAAACCCTAGAAGGCTTAAGTAAGAATGTGAAACACACAAATGGCCAAGTGCATTGGCATATGATGAAATGAACAATCACGTAAAAAGGGGTGAGTAATTATAAAGAGCAAATGTAATGAACAATCACGTAAAAAAGGGTGAGTAATTATGAAGAGCAAATGTGCTAATGTTAATGAATGTGGTGACAACATGATAAGAGGCTAATGTGAAAGATGAGAGCAATCTCAAATGAGCCTAAGTAAATGTTACCAAAACGTACTCACCTATGAGAGTGTAAAGTTAATGAAGAGACCAGTCTCTATGAACACTCTAATGAAAGTATTGAGAATAATGTATACTTAATACTAATGATGAGATGAGAAATCATCTATTGAGATATGATGTCCTCATACTAGAAGCCATCTTCCATGACGTATGAGTTGAATGAAATGCAACTTTATACTGAGCACCGATAGACTAGCTATGAGCGGTGATGCCTTCTTTCGGGAAGGGCAGAGGTTCACGTAACTCTCATGAGATGAGACTATCTGGCATGTCGGGTATGGGTCTCCTTATATCTCCTAATCTTCGAACCTATACTGCCAATATAGGGATTGTCACAACCCAAAAGCATACCCTAGAAGATAGGGTACAATCTTGGATTGTAACCGGCGTCGTCGACCTCTCGGAGGTCTAAGACAAGCCTCTCGTATCATTCATTGCATTGGCATAGTAAATTTAGCGGAAAATTTAAAACTTTTCATAGCACATCATATGCTAGAAACATCACATCATATATATATAAAGCATAAGTCATAATACATATTTAAACTCTAAGTCTCTTTGCCATCTTAGACTCAATAACTTTAGAGTACATTAGGGACACGGCCCATAAGACACATTACATAACTATACAATATTTAAAGACTTTACATTAAAGACATTAGTAGGACATCCTTGAACTTTAAGGATTTCTTTCATTGATCTTGGGAATCATCTATCAAGCTCCTCAATCATAGACCTCCTTTAAGCATTCCATAACCTACACTTTGTGTAAAAAAATAGAGAAGAATGGGATTAGCACAAGAATGTACTAGGTATGACAGCCATGCAAAAACATGCATTTAAAAGGGACAATTCCTTTGAAATCATACGTCATGCCATTTTGAGTAAATCGTCATAAAACCTTTATCAATAGAATTTATATCATCCACATACTTCATAACAACACAATCAAAGCCCAAACATCATAGAAAAGCACATATAGAATTTAAGTACAATTTTGGGTCACTTTACAGTGAGCTCCTTCACTTTTACAGTGAACTCTTACTCTTAACTCATTAGTCTTCCAAGTAATCCTTTAGGGATACTTGGTGCAATATATCACCTTAGGAACACAAGAGAAAAGCCATACATAGCATCTACACAAGACAACACATGCCATCATAGAAGTACATTACAACATAACCTAGTTAAACCAAGACTAAAAGGACATTACAATGAACTCCTAATCATTAGGCACATATACTTATTTTACTTCACATTGAACTTTGTAAAACCTAACTCATGTCCCCAATCTAGATCCACTAGTGCAATGCACATGTAAGGCCCCATAACCTCACACATGCTTAGTAAACCTATCATGAGGTCACAAGCCTTTACATTCAAATCATATATCAACATGTATAGAGGAAACAACTAACTTATGTCAACTAATACCATCACCATATAGTCAACAAGATTAACATCATGTATAAAGAATCATATCATGCACATCTTCATGATCAATAGACAAAAACTATAATGTCATACATAAAGGACACATACATAATCATATGCATTAGGGTACCTTCCTAAGACTTCCTAAGGAGTCACTTGTGCAATGTCTAGATGGGTTCATTACTACCACCTATTCTAAGTAACTTACCTTAAGTCCTCCTAGTTAGGATCTTATTCAATTACTTCCATTGTCCATTTTACCTTTAGGGAAATCATAGCCTTAACCGACATAGACCATGGGAGCTAATCATGGAATTCGGTGTCGTAAAACCCTACACCGATGGAAGGTGGTCTACCGGCCAAGGTGGAACCTAACATAAACGTAGCTATCTAGGTGTAAATCCACTAGCTAGTATCCTATCGTGGCAATATAGTTTATGGAACTTGGGGGAAAAGAACCATGGAAATATCAACTCTACACCCTTTGTTGGGTCATGAGGCTATCCACCCCGTGAGGACCGTAGTGAACCCTACCTTTCCTATGTTGGAAAGTGTCACCCCCTCATCTACAAGTTCACTCGGTGCTAAGATAAGTTCCTTTTATTGAAAAGTCTTTATTAATATTTATTTATAAAAACATAGACTTAGGATATTCATCATATATATGCTTATAGCATATTCAAGCACCTATCTAGTTTTGGAGTATTCTTGGGCACCCCTAACAAGGTCCCTCTCACTAACTAGATCATCCATGTGTGTGAGTGAATACATAGATGTGAGCAAACCTTTCACATAACACATAGAGTCACACATGTTCATATATTCATCCTTCATATACATAATAACCAAACCTAGGAGTTGTCCTATCAAGATACACATGTGCAATGTATAAACAAGGTCCCATACCCTTGCCCATACTAGTACACCTATCAAGTCATCCTAGTAAGGGACATACAAATCATACATTCATAAACATCACCTTAATATGCATAGTAGTAGACACTAGTGAATATGAGAACTACCTTTCATTTAGACACAATGACTTATACTACTTGTAACATGCATGTAAGTGAGAATGTATGTACATTGACCATCATGATCACATAATGGCTATCAATAACTTCTCAAGTCATCCACCCTATTAGACCACATTATACTTCCAAGAACATAGCACACAACACATAATAGCATAGGAGACAAGACAATATATACAATATAACCAAGACTTCTAACTTTAGCTATTTACACTTTCATATAAGGGTACATAGGTAAGGGGTTATTAACCATCTTAACACATCCATGGCAGCACCTAACATGGTTATACACATGCTCATACAATAGCCACACAACCTAATTCACAACTAGAATAGGAAAGTAAGCATAAGCTTCTTATAGTATCATCTTAAGCACATATTCATAAGTTCATCAATTTGCCTTCAAGGCCATGGTCAACACATATATAATGACAATAAAGTAAACACCGCCATCATAAGTGGACCATACCACACAATGCCATACAAGGCTTCATCAACATTTCTATAAAGAATAGAGAAGTAGAAGAGTAGAGGAAATAGGCATTCTTACCAACTCCTCAACCTTTGATCCTCATTGATCAATACACCTTGTTTATCAATAATTCATATATATGGCAGTAGCTAAATATACTTTAAACATATAAGAAACCATATACAAGTCACTACACGATTATACCATAACATATACATCACATACTAGGAAAGTAGAAGAACATAGATCGTTAATCTATTTCACTCATATGGATTATAGGTCCTATTTCATGAATCATATCACCCTAAGGCAGTAGCTAATGAAATCATAATCTAGATGAGACACTACTACAATTTGCCATTAAGGTCGATACCAGCATACTTTATATAGGGACTTCATAGAACGTAAGTTTACATAGATTAATCATATTCAACCTATAATGAATAAACCCATATTGTATTAATTACATATAATTCTATCCTCATATTTCATTATAGGCAGCAGCTATAGACATTAACCATAATCAATTCTTATAGCGACTAACCTAACGTCAAGATCACAAGTTACAACTTCATAGACAAGAAGAACCTAGATTAATTCAAACCAAGCCTTCTCTAATTTGGTCATACATGATTTATATCCACAATTCAACCATGGTATTAACCTAAAACAGTAGCTACAAGAACCACAACTTAATCGAAATTCACTTTAGATCATAAGAAAGCCAATGTTACAGTGAACTATAGAAACTAGGCTAAACATGCTCAAATCTTCATACATTGATCCTCATGGATCATTCAACATCAATTCAACATAAATTAATGTAAATAACAGTATATACAATCACTTCAACGTAAGGAAATCATAATTTGATCGATAACTAGTCAAGATCACAAAGCCCATGCAAGAGCTAAACCAATTTTGGAAGAAACATGGGTTCATCATGCAATTGGAGTGAAATCACATTCAAATCACTTTATTAACTTCAATTCATCATGATTTAATCATTAAAAACGTTTTGAGAAAGAAACCATGGCTAGATTGGAAGATTTGAAACTTGATCATAAGATTTCTTTGAAAAACATTGAGAATGGCTCTCTAGATGAAAAGATAACTAGACGTGAAGATCACCATACCTTAATCTTCATGAAGACCTATAAAACTTGATGAAGAACCCATGAGAATCCAATCTACAAGCTGTTCTTGAGCTTCAAAAACCATGGAGGTTCTAGAGAGAATATTTTGGAGAGGAAAGGCTTTAAACATGTGAGAGGATTTGTGAATGAGTTGATCACGTTTTAGAAGACTTATATACACCTAAAATTAATTAAATAAACCTATTATAGTCAGGTTAGGACGTGGGGTGAATTTCCCATTCACCCCTTTAAGTGACAGCACGTAGGCTGCAAACCTGCATGCACCCGCGACGAGGGCACTGAAGGGGCATCATGCCCTCCGTTCTCCATGACTTAGCTAAATTCTTGGCTCAAGACTTTCCCAAGGCAATCCCCCTTCTACGAGACCTGCTCTATGGTCCGTTGGTGTCCCAACGATCCGTCATTGGGTCCGTCAAGGGACACTACCCAGGCAGTGTCTAGGCAGCTTTGGGGTCCTTCTTTTGGGGCCTCTTGTGGGGCCCTTTAGAAGTTGTACCCGGACGTTTCCAACGCGATTACAAACCTTAACATGTTATAGACCTTTCACATAAATTTCATCCAAAACAAACATCTACAAGACGTCCAAAGAGCCTTGACCCCAACATGACATACGATGAACGTCTTAGGGGCTATCTTTCGAACGCCTTGGACGTTCTTGGGCGTTTGACCTCCAAACTTCACGAAACTTCATAAAATAACATTAAACATCATTATAAACCATTTCAAGACTCATTAGACTCAGTTCATATAATTTAGGCATGCATTCACTCATGAGGCACATAAGCGGCTATTTGTCGAACGTCTTGGACGTCCCTTGACGTTCGACTTCCAAATCACTTCAAACTTTGCACACTGCCTCTATATCACATAATAAGGCATTTTAGAACCTTATAACATTAAGACGAACATGTTAGGCTCTAGACACCTTTTCTCATTTTCGGGGTCTTACAGGGATCTGGCGGGGTTCAATTCCCATGTACGCTAGCATGTTTTGGGTCACTTTGGCCGGTGATCCCACCTCTTTTCGGTGTGGGGGAGACACTGGAATTCATGATGCTCAAATGATCTATGTCGGTTAAAGTTAAAGTTCCCAATGAATGAATGAGGCCAGCCTCAAAAGATACACATAATGAAATGAACGATACCAAAGGTGTTAGGCTAGGATAATCAAGAGGTGAGCTAGACTCAAGTAATAACACTAGGTTATTCTTGATCATTGAACAGCAAACCCGATTAGAGTCTTAAACTACATCCTAGGTATAGCTGGTGTTTACACTAGCTTATGAATGAATGAAATGAAGTACGTATGAATGAATGAAGCAGACTCTGTGTTTGCTAAAGAAGGTTCCCTAGGTGAGGTCCCATATGTTGAGCCCTCATTTTGGGAAGTCTTGATGTTAAGTCCATGATTCCAAGGTCTCATGGAATATGAATGCATGATATGAAAGATGTTATGTGCTATATGCAATATGATATGTGCTATGTGTAAGATGTTATGTGCTGTGTGCAATATGATAAGTATGATGATGCATGTTACTCTCATGGCATGACTTTCCTAATCGAAATTTGGAAAGCTCACTAACTTTCCTAATCAAAATTTGGAAAGCTCACTAACTTTCCTAATCCAAATTTTGAAAGCTCACTAACTTTCCTAATCCCAATTTGGCAAGTCCACTAACTTGACTTTCCATAATCATGTTGTTAGGAAAGAGCTATTCTTACTCATGCATGTACTTGGTGTGTGCTTCTATATACCCATACTTAGTACAAGTGTGTACTAATCCCATACAACTCTATATTTTTAGGTGCAGGCACAGGTGGACGCTAAAGCTTACAGGTTGACGTTGCAGCTATCCGGATGTGGATCTTTCATTCAGACTTGGTAGGCCCTCATGCTTTCAAGGATGTCTACCGTTACTATCTAGCTTAGATGCAGGCTTTAGCTAGTGGAGTATGTTCCACTAGTGTTTATTTCCGTTTTTATTTCAGACATTGTATTAATGCCATTTTGGCAATTACACATTAATGCAGTATTGAACTATTTCTTTCAGTTGATAATCTTAATGTTAGATGGTTGATTGTGAACATTATGAATGTAAGTAGAATGACCTTTATGCATGTTAAGAAACAAAAAGTTTTTAAAATTTCCGCTAAAATTAACCTAGATGAAGTAAGAATGACGTGAGTAGGCTTGTCTACGACCTCTGAGAGGGCAACGATGCCGGTCTTGTGTGGGGTCTACACTCCGGTCGTGACATTTACTCCTTACACTATGTGATTTATATAAATTATACTTCCTTTTACCGCCTATACATTAATCAGGGCTAGCTCGATCATAAAGCCACTAATATAATAGTACGGGGCCTCAATTTTTCTTAAGATGTATTCTATATATAGTTTTAAGAAAATCTCATATACATTGATAAATTTAAAATAATTTTTTGAATAGAATATATGATAAAATTTTTTACCTTATTTAAAGTGAGGTTATTTTTATAATAATTGAGAAATAGAATAGTATTTAGTTAATTGTATTTGTAGCATCGATTTTTAAAGGACCATTTATTTTATCGTCTCATTTATTATATATCCTAACGATTATCATGAACCACATTAGTATATTTTTATATTTACCCTTTTTGTTCCCTTTTACTTTTTTCATTCTATTATTATTGAATATCATAAAGTCTCCTAACTGGTCAAACGTTTTGTATTATGCAAATTTATTATTGTATCTTTATAAAAAGATCAAATTTATTTTTTTTGGTGTCTTCTTTAAATTTCAAACACCGCAATGAATCAAATATGTACTATTTTAAAATTATTATGTCAACTTATCAAATTCAGCACAACACATTTTGATATCATTGTATAATATTTTTAAATAATTGAGATAAGCATTATAATTCTAATCTCTCTCTCCTCTCTCTCCCAATCTCGCTTGCCATATTTACAAATGCATATGTAGAATATACAATTATCTAACCGATATACATATACGATTCACCTCTCTCCTCCCTCTCCCAATCTCGCTCACTTCTCTCCTCCCTCTCCCAATCTCGCTCACTTCTCTCCTCCCTCTCCCAATCTTGCTTGCCATATATATAAATATATATGTATAATATATAAATATCTAACTGATATACATATACAATTCACCTATCTCCCACACTTTTTCCTCTCTCGCTCGCCTCTCTCCTCTCTCCTCTCTCTCCCAATCTCATTCACCCTCTTCTCCCTCTCCCAATCTCGATTGCCTCTCTCCCCCTCTCCCCCTCTCGTAATCTCGCTCACCTTTCTCTTCCCTCTCCCAATCTCGTTGTAACAGTCCAAAAGTCCAAGACATAATCTAGAAACTCATATATTGGTATAAGGTTAGTAATATTGTTATAAGGCTTAAAATAATGTCGATAAACCATTTAGGAAGTTATATAGCCAAAACAACAAAGAAAGACCTTGACGTCCGAAAACTAACTAAATTGAACTAGTAGATGTCACTATGTTTGGTGAAGGTTTGGGAGTGTCATATGAAGTTTAAAACTTGTAAAAAGACTTGAAATAGGTAAAATATAGTATAAAGGGTCCAAACGTCAAGTTACGACTCCCCAAGGACCGCCCGAAGGGTCCTTGAGGAGGACCCAAACATTGGCGAGCAAGTTGCCAAAGAAGCTTGCGGCAGCCAAGATGTAGAGCCAGCCACGCGTCGCGCAGCCAACAAAAGGAGGGGAAACGCGGGGCCTCCACGAGGTCCACTGCATCAATCCGTATTTTCAAAATTAAATGTGAAATTTCCCTTCTTAGATACGTCCTAGATTCGTCCGTGTCGTATTTAAGTCATTTGGACTGCACAAAAAGACTCAATTAAGTGAGGGGTCTTTTTGGTAATTTAGGGGGTGACTATATATTGATTTAGGGTCAGTTTTAAGTCATTTTTACTCAGTCCAATCAAATCCCCAAATCAAAACCCAAAAGCTCTCATCTCTCTCACTTAAATCCTCCATTGAAGAAGCAAGAAAGCATGAAGAAGAAGACAAATTGTTATAGGATTTCACTTGAATTTCGTGGATTAAGACTCATTAAGGTATGAGTTCTTCATTCTTGGGATTCCTTTCCCCAAGAGGTCCTTTGAAAGTTGATTTCTAAATCACCCAATTCCAAGGGTTTTCTACTAATGGGTTTTCTTCTAAACTTGAAATTGATGATTGATTATGATTAATGGTGATTGCATATAACTAATTAAGTATATATTTTTGGTAATTGATGTCAATTGATGAAATTTCATGTAGATCATGTCCTTTCTACAATTCCCTCGAATCATGGATCTTGCTTGTGAATTGATGGGAATTGAAGAGTGTATTGATTGTTAGACTTTTCTTAACTATTATAATTCATTCATGGACTGCCTAGGGTCATGTATTGTTGGGATTGACTCTATTTCTTGAAGAATTCATGATGAACCATTCTCCGTTAACCCTAGGTTATGAATTGAAGTTAATTTGGATAGTGTTGATGCAATTGACTTAGTTATTGCGTTAATTACTATTGAATGGTGTTACTACACATATAATTGGATGAAATTTGTTGGTTTATGGTAAGACCATGGCTGATGGCTTTTGAAGAAGATTGAGAAAGTCTTTATTGTAAGACCTCAAAAATGACTTAGGGTAAATTGATCCTAACATGTTGGTCATGATGGTCTAAGGGCCTAAAATGTTATATATAGTGTTATAGAGGCAGTATCTAATGTATTAGGTGCATTGGAAGTCAAACGTCAAGGGACGACCAAGACGTTCGACGACTAACTCACCTAAGTGTCTCATATGTGGTTCTATGTGTTTATATTTGATTCATGATGTTGTCAAGTTCTTAAATGAGTTTATATGATGTATATAAGTAGTGTGTCAAGTTTCGAGAAGTTTAGAGGTCAAACACTCAAGAACGTCCATGAAATTCGAAAGATGTGCCTTAAAATAACCTTGTGTGTCTAGGCATGTTTCGTCGAGTTTTACGTATTCGTTTTGAAGGAAATTCATGTGAGAGGTCTTAAACTCATATAAGATCATTTTTGGGTTGGAAATTTCCGGTAAATCATCTCCAAGGACCATCCAAGGGTCCTTGAGGAAGGACCCAAACTAGTGGCCAAAACTGCCCAAGGCAGTCCACCTACGGATGGCAATCGACGGCCAGTGGCCTGGTCGACGCCCCGTAGGTGGTGGGCATCATTTGGGACTTAGCCTGGGGATCTAATATCCCAGTTCCAAGTCTCTAAACCCATCGACGGAGGCCAGGACCTACGCCCCATCGATGGGCAACCGTCGATGGTCACTGTGGCATGCACGTTCACTATAAGTTGAGGGGTGAACTTGTAAATTCACCCCACTTCCAAATATAGATTTTGGCGGTTACTATGGGGTATATTAGGTATTTTAAATGTGTTTATAAGTCATTAACACTTAGAAGATTTCATTCTTCAAAATTAAAACCCCAAAATCCCTTAAGAGTTCCCAAAGACTCTATTGAAGTCCAAAGTCAAGGAAGAGCTTGGTGTGACAAATTGAGTGGATATTCTTCATAAAATTGAAGAATTATCTTCATTGAGGTATGGTTTTTGATCTTTGAAACTCGTTTCATCAAGGAGCCAAACTTCAAAGATGTTTTCTAAAGTTTTCAAATATGAATTGTCCAATTTCATGATTCTACCATGGGTTCTTGCATTAAAGGTTTTTAATCATTGAATAGTGATTGAATTGTTGTTATTTAGATGATTTTAACTCAATATACCTATGAACCCATGTAATTGATGAACCCTAGTTTGTGACTAATTTATGGGTTACTTGATATTGGTCTAATGTTTATGAATTCATGTGTAGTTTTCTTATGGGCTTTCTAATGATATAAGAATTGTATTCAATTGATGTTTAATTGGTCTTAGATTGTTTAATATATATTAATTGGTTTAGATTTCATTGAGTATTGTAGTTTATGTATTGAATTGGTGTTCATGGTTATGGGTAAGGGTCTTATGAGGTTGAATTGGATGATTTGGTATTGGCTTGAAGTGTTGAGGATGAAGAGGTGGTATGCTGCCCTATTTCTTCTTATTTAATGTTATTTTATATTTCAATTATGTTGTGATTGGTTTGCTCCACTTATGGTGGCAGTGTTATGTGATTTGATGTGGCCTTGTCGGCATTATTTTAAGTATACTTATGATCATGGCCTTGTCGGCTACTTGAAGATAAATGGATGTGTAATTGATTTGGTGATGTATGATTATATTTACCTATATGTGAAAGTATGTGTTAGTCTATTGATGATATTAGGCAATCATGTTATGCTATGGCTATGTGTTAAGTGTGTAGTCTTAGAGTTGTTACATGGTTGTTCCTAATTTTGTTATATGAGTCTATAATGGTTATTTTGATGATGTTAAGGTAATTAATAGTTTGACTAAATGATGTTAAGGGTCATTCCTAGGTGTCTAAAAGATGATATGCTATATGAGCTAAATTGATGTAATGTTGTGTCTTATTTCGGTAGACTAGTGTCCCTTACTTGATGCTTGTATGAATATGAATATGTGATGTCTTAAATTAGGAACTTAAAAATTCTTAGTCTTGAATGAAATAATGTTAGGTTAGACCTTGAATGATGATAAGAGGGTCCCTTATGTGAAACCTTGAACCTAGTGGTAAGGTTATGAAACTTGAAGTTGAAAGCCGTAATGGTATCCTTCATGTAATGAATGATGGACTTAAGGTTGATTGGCTGGAACGACATCATATCAATCCTTAGGAAAGTCATGATGAGCTTCTTGTCGCCATAGTGAGATAGCCCTAGTGGACCTTACTTTGGTAGGGTAAATATAATTGGGTCATGAACATGATATGGGACCCTTTTGTATGAACCTTAGTGTGATTTAATCTATGAGAACGAAGGCTAGCACCCAGTGAGTATGGTAAGGGAAGTAGTTCTAGTTAAAGTATGAGACTAGATTACAAAGCATGCCCTTCATATTCCTTAACCATGTGCCTACATGGGATGTGTCTATGTTCTACCATTGGCAAGTAGAACACCCTCCATTGGAGTAGGTTACCACTCTGGATTCCATGCTTTGGTACCATGGTCTATGTCGGTTATTGTCTATTCTCATCATATGGGATACCTATTAGCATTAGATAAGTTCTATGAGGTTTAGGTGGTGGTATGGGACGCTATCTAGACATTGCACAATAGTTTTGAAGATGTTAGTAAGAGTCCCTAGGTCTTGTCCAAGATCATTACTTGAATGTCCTTTATGTGATGTATGTCTCTTAAATGACCTAATGACTTAATGATAGTAAAGTATGTAAATGAATAAGTACCTAATCTAAAGTGACTTAAGGATTCCTTAGTTAAAGTGTGAAGAGGGCATAAAGGATGATCTCTTCATGTCTTACCTAGGGAAGTCTTGAGAATGACTCTAATTAGGGAAGATGTTTGGTGTTGTAGACATGATCTAAGCCTTAGATAGTCTTAAGGACTATTTAGGTAATCTTGAAGACGTCAATCATGGACGTTATCTTCTTGATTTACTTAAGTAGGTTTTTTGATAGCCTTTGGAAGGAGAATGTCATATCATCTATGTGTTGGTGTGCTTAGTGAGAATGATTCTATCCTAGGGAGTCTATAGGATATCTTGAGTGTGTGTGTAAGGGATTGTATGGGCGGTTGCTTCACAACTCACTCAAGTGAGACTTAGAATTACCTTTGGTAGAAGAATCTTACATTGATGTTCATGATGTTTGTAGGTGTGTATGTGACTCATTATAAGTAATCTTGAGGGTTGTTTAGGCACATCTAGAGAGGGTGTATGGTCGGTCTCTCATTGTGTGACTTAAATGAATCTTAGGATAACTTTTAGTGAGGGAACTACATGCTAGAGAGTATTTAATTAAATGGTAAGACACTTCACTGTACAGTGAAGGGACTTCACTGTAAAGTGACATTAAAAATGAGTTAATTTGTTTAAATGTTTTCTTATGTGATTCTAAGTTGCTAAATGTTGTTCTTATGAATATAATATGATTTCTAAATGAAAAGATGCATATTTCCAATTAATGTCCGTTTTCATGATTTTTATGCATAAGCCATACTTAGTACATGTGGTTGTACTAATTCAATGCTTTTATCTATCTATATAGTTCTTGCTAGGTGAAGAGCTTTTGGGAAGAATAATTAGATTTAGAAGATCGTTCAAGTGAAGTTGAAGTATGTCCTCACTTGACTCGAGGACATATATGTCTTTTATGTTTCGTATTGAAGTGTTGTAATAGACTAAATAATACTATGTTTTCTATTTCGTATGGGCCGTGTCCCAAGTACTCTTGTGGATTAAGATGATGAGATTGAGACTTAGTATTTCTTATTACTTTTATATGATAGAGTATTTAAAGACTATGATATTGTTTTACGAAACATTTTAATTCTGCATTATTTTTTATTATGTGTATGCGACGAATGATATGAAGGGCTTGTATGAGACCTCTGAGAGGTCGAGTACGCCGTGCCACAATTCGAGATTGTGCTCTAACTTCTAGGGTGTGGTATCAGGATGTGACATTTATGATCCTAACCTTTACTTCAATTATGATGGCTTGTGGTTGATGGTGAAGTTCAGTTGAAGCATATTTTGTGATTTAATTAAGTAGGTGTTGGTATGATGATGCAATTGAAATTTCTTGATTATGTGAATTGTGAGATTATGATTAAGATGAAATGACATAAGGTTGGTTATGAATTACATAGGTGCCTTACTATGACATGATGATGATAATGTGCGAATCTCACAAATGAAGGGTTGCCATGAAAGGACATTCTCATGCATTTCCTATTAAGCTAAAGACTATGACTATAAAGGGAGTTAGTATCCTAAGACCTAAACTAAGTTATGATTGTTAAAAAAAGACATTTCAAAAGGGACTCTAGCTTAGCACCGAGTGAACTAGTAGTGAGGAGTGTCCCTTCCCAAGTAGGGAAGGTAGGTTCACTATTGTACTCATGAGATTGGAGACTAAAATGCATGTTGCATAAAGAGGGTCCCAAATACATCTCCTATTTCTTGAACTATGTTGCCCCCATAGGAAAACTAGATAGTAGATCCACCCAGATGCTATGTTCATGTATTGGTACTACCTTGGCAAGTAGTCCACTTTATTTCGGTGTAGGGTTCTATGACACCGGATTCCACATTAGCTCATGTGGTGTACGTTGGGTAAGGCAAGATATTCTGGTGGAAATCCTTGATCGTCAAGTGAAGAGGTTGAGGAATTAAGAGGTGGCCTCCGTAAAAGTGATATGGAGAAACCACCTAGTTGAGGGAGCAACATGGGAAGCCGAGGCCGACATGAAGTCCTGTTATCCTCATCTCTTTGCTAATCAAGGTTAGTTGTTCCTATTAATGTTAAAAATAGTGAATAATATGAATTTGGCTTGTTTTCCAAGTATGCGCATATGTTGGTAAAGTTAGTGTCAAAATGAGCTATCATGAAATAGGCTTTTTGTGTTAATTTGCACTTATGTGAAATATATGTTTTGTCTTCTTGAGATTTTTTTGGTCTATTGATTTTGTCTTGGGAAGAATAGCATGGTAACTATTTTATGTCATTTTGAGCTCATGTTGATGTTGATAAGGTAACTCCTCATAATGTGTTATAAAATGTTGAGCGCTTATGTGTTGTGACTTGAGTTGCTATGTGTAAAGTTGTTGGTATGTGTTGAATGGATTTGTGAAGTACTCATATGGGCTTTGACCCATGATGATTATATGCATGTGTTGGTTTGGGCTGCTAGTATTCAGTCTATCCTTTCCCTACAAAAGATTTTAGCGTCATTCGGGGACGAATGTTCCTATGTGGGATAATGTAACACTCCGAAAGTCCAAGACCTAATCTAGAGCCTCACATGTTGGTATAAAGTTAGTAACACTGTTATAAGGCTTAAAATACTGTTGATAAACCATTTAGGAAGTTACATAACCAAAACGACAAAGAAAGACCTTGACGTCCGAAAACTAGCTATATTGATCTAGTAGACGTCCCTATGTTGGGTGAAGGTTTGGGGGTGTCATATGAAGTATAAAACTTATAAAAAGACTTTAAATAGGTTAAATATAGTATAAAGGGTCCAAACGTAAAGTTATGACTTCCCAAGGACACCCCGAAGGGTCCTTGAGAAGGACCCGAACATTGGCAAGCAAGCTGCCAAGATGTGGAGCCAGCCACGCGTCGCCCAGCCAACACAAGGAGCGCAAAAATTTGTCTCACGATGCGGGTCATCCACGAGGTCCACTGCCTCAATCCGGATATTCAAAAATAAATGTGAAACTGCCCTCGCGACGCGCAGCCACTTCCCAGATTTGTCGGCATTGTATTTAAGTCAATTTGACTTCACAAAAATACCCAATTAAGTGAGGGGTCTTTAGGGTAATTTAGGGGCTGACTATATATTGATTTAGAGTAATTTTTAAGTCATTTTTACTCAGTCCAATCAAATCCCCAAATCAAAACCCAAAAGCTCTCATCTCTCTCTACTTTCTCTCTCCCTAAATCCTCTATTGAAGAAGCAAGAAAGCTTGAAGAAGAAGACCAATTTCTCTAGAATTTCACTTGAATTTCGTGGAGTAAGATTCATTAAGATATGGGTTCTTCACTCTTGGTATTCCTTTCCCCAAGATGTCCTTTCAAAGTTGATTTCTAAATCACCCAATTCCAAGGGTTTTCTTCTACTAATGGTTTTCTTCTAAACTTGAAATTGATGATTGATTATGATTAATGGTGATTGAATATGACTAATTAAGTATAGATTGTGGATTAATTAATGTCAATTGATGAAATTTCATGTAGATCATCTCTTTTCCCCAATTCCCCCAAATCTTGGATCTTGCTTGTGAATTGATGGAAATTGAAGAGTGTATTGATTGTTAGACTTGTCTTAACTATTCTAATTCATTCATGGACTGCCTAGGGTCATATATTGTTGGGATTCACTCTATTTCTTGAAGTATTCATGATGAACCCTTCTCCCTTAACCATAGGTTATGAATTGAAGTTAATTTGGATAGTGTTTATGTAATTGACTTAGTTATTGTGTTAATTACTACTAAATGATGTAACATTATTGGATGAAATTGGTTGGTTGATGGTAAGACCATGGATGATGTCTTTTGAAGGAGATTGGGTAAGTCTTTATGATCCTAACCTTTACTTCAATTATGATGGCATGTGATTGATGGTGAAGTTCAATTGAAGCATATCTTGTGATTTGATTAAGTAGGTGTTGGTATGATGATACTATAGAAATGTCTTGATTATGTGAAATGCGAGATTGTGATTAAGATGAAATGACATAATATTGGTTATATATTACATAGATGCATTACTGTGACATGATGATGATAATGTGCAAATCTCACAAATGAAGGGTTGCCATGAAAGGACATTCTCATGCAATTCCAATTAAGCTAAAGACTATGACTATAAAGGAGTTAGTCTCCTAAGACCTAAACTACGTTATGATTGTTAAAGAAAGACATTTCAAAACGGCTCTAGCTTAGCACCGAGTGAACTAGTAGTGAGGAGTGTTCCTTCCCAAGTAGGGAAGGTAGGTTCACTATTGTACTCATGATATTGGAAAGTATAATGCATGTTTCTCAAAGAGGGTCTCCAATACATCTCCTAGTTCTTGAACTATGTTTCCCCCATAGGAAGACTAGCTAGTGGATCCACCTAGATGCTATGTTCATGTATTGGTACTACTTGGAAATTAGTCCACCTTCTTTCGGTGTAGGGTTCCATGACACCGGATACCACATTAGCTCATGTGGTCTATATCGGTTAAGGCAAGTTGTTCCCGAAAGTAAAATGAATGACTAATTGAAGATGTACATTGATTAGGATGACTTGAGGGGTCTACTTGGGAGAGGTAAGGGTATGAGACTCTACCTTGACATTGCACAAGTTAACTCTAAAAGAAGCTCTAGGAGATGGTATATTTATTATGATATCACGTATTATGAAATGTTGGCTTTATATGAAGATACTCTTATATGACGTTTACTATGTTAATATGCTATTGGTCTACGTTGCTATATGTGGTGATGACTATCTATGAGAATATGTGGTATGAAGCAAAGCATTACTTATGATATCTTATCTTGTTTACTTGATTATGTGGGGTTATAGGACTTCACATGATCATTGCACTTGTAGGCTTGGGATGGGATTGTTGGTAAGGTTTTTGTATACTATGTTGATATGAACTATTAAAAGGGGAATGTTGATATGGCTTTATGTTGATGTTGCCTTTGGTTATGAACATGTCTTATGTTGTTGTGATCTCTATCTTGTATGTGCTCTCTTGTATATGCATTATGGCTTTCTAAATGACTTAGCATGTTTTCTAAATAAATGGTCCCTTTCATGCATGTCTTCAAACGTTTTATGTGCATATACCCATACTTAGTACAATTGATGTGCTAACCCCTATTTCTCCCCCCCCCCAACATTTTAGGTTCCGGTCGTTGAAGGGTTCGTAACCAATTTACAAGGAAGGCTTGGATCATTTCTCCAAGTGTGGGTATGTCCTCAAGTTTCGAGGATGATGCCTTTTTCCCACTGTAGCTATGTTACATTGTTGTAGTCTAACGACAATCATTTCACTCTTGTTGTTTCAAGACATTGTTGTAAGCCTAAGTGGCATTTATACATTGTGTAAGGGCTATGCCCATATTGTTCTATTCCGTTTAGATGGTTTAATATGAGACATCCCTTTTAAGACTATATTGTGTATCTTATATATATGCGACATATAAGTAGAAGACTATGTAATCTTCTTATACAATAAGTCTATGTAAACTCGCTATGAATATATTATGTGTAAGCGAGAGATCTAATTAAACCCCATAAAGTAATTGTAGATGAAAAGTTTAAAATTTTCCGCACTTTTAACCTAAGAATGTACTGATGAATGCTAAGAGGCTAGTCTTAGTCCTGTCCGAGGACGAAGACGCCGATTACGTCTAGGGGTGCTCCCCGGATGTGACACTCGCTCGCCATATATACAAATACATATGTATAATATACAATTATCTAACCGATATACATATCTAATTCACCTCTCTCCCACTCTTTGCCCTCTCTCTCCTAATATCGCTCGCCTCTCTCCTCCCTCTTCCAATCTCGCTCGCCTCTCTCCTCCCTCTCCCAATCTCTCTCACCATACATACAAATATATATGTATAATATATAATTATCTAACCGATATATATATATATATATATATATATATATATATATATATATATATATATATATAGAGAGAGAGAGAGAGAGAGAGAGAGAGGATAGAGAGAGAGAGAATGCACCTCTCTCCTACTCGTTGCTCTCTCTCGCTCGCCTCTCCCAATCTTGCTCACCTCTCCCATTCCTCTCCCAATCTCACTCGCCTGTCTCCTACCTCTCCCGATCTTGCTCTCCATATATACAAATACATATGTATAATATACAATTATGTAACTGTTATACATATACAATTCACCTCTCTCCCACTATTTTCCCTCTCTCCTCCCTATCCCAATCTCGCTCGCTTTTCTCCTCCCGTTCTTAATCTTGTTTGCCTCTCTCCTCCCTCTACCAATCTCGCTCGCCATATGTACAAAGATATATGTATAATATACAATTATCTAACCGATATACATATGTAATTCACCTCTCTCCCACTCTTTGCCCAATCTCGTTCTCCCCTCTCCTCCCTCTCCCAATCTCGCTTGCCTCTTCTCCCTCTCTCAATCTCGCTTGCGTCTTCTCCCTCTCCCAATCTCAGTCACCATATATACAAATATATATGTATATTATACAATTATCTAACCGATACAAATATAAAATTCACCTCTCTCCACTCTTTTCCCTTTCTCGCTCACCTCTCTCTCCCAATCTTGTTCGCCTTTATCCTCTCTCTCCCAATCTCGCTGACCTATCTCTTCCCTCTCCCAATCTAGCTTGCATTTATCCTCCCTCTCCCAATCTAGCATTCCATGTATACAAATACATATGTATAATATAAAATTATCTAATCGATATACATAAAATTCACCTCTCTCCCACTCTTTGCCCTCTCTCGCTCACCTGTTTCCTCTCTCGTCCCTCTCCCAATATCGCTTTTCATATACACAAATACATATGTATAATATATAATTATCTAACTGATATACATATACAATTCACCTCTCTCCCGATCTTTGCCCTCTCTTGCTCGCCTCTCTCCTCTCTATCCCAATCTCGTTCATCTCTCTCCTCCCTCTCCCAATCTCGCTCGCCTCTCTCTTCCCTCTCCTCTCTCCTTCCTTTCCCAATATCGCTCACTATCTATACAACTACATATGTATGATATACAATTATCTAACCGATATACATATATAATTCACCTCTCTCCCACTGTTTGCCCTCTTTCGATCGCCTGTGTCCTGTCTCTCAATCTCACTCGCCTCTCTCCTATGTAAAATATGTGGCTACGGATTGTAATTATCAAATTATTGTTATAAGAGTAATTATACTATTTTTGAATGACTATATGTGAAAGTTTCTCTTTTTGCCGTGTACTTCTTGTTTTTGTTTTATCTTGCTTTTCCAGAGGAATTATCTTTACTTTCATTTTAATTTCTCATTTTTAATTATTACAACATCTACATAGGAAAAGAATTTAATTTCTTTTAATCTTTAATAAAATTTAAATCCGACATGACATGATTTTTAATTATCTCGACCTTCTTTTGTTATTTTATATTGTTTGTCCACTTTTACTTTTATACGCTTCTAAAAAAATATTTTTTTAATTTACCCCCTTAATTTCTTTATTTATAAATATGAAATTTAATAATAATAATAAGATTTCTTTAAAAACATTAATTCTAGTTTAACTTTATAAATTACGAATACCATGAAATAAACGGATTACACCCATAGCTATAGATTATATTATAAGACAAAGGAAAAACTGTCTATGTTATCTTTTCCATCTTTTTTCCCTTTTGGTTGCATGTGAGAGCATGTTGAAATTTGAAAGACCAAACGTCTACATTTAGTATTCCCATGTCCTACTTTTTGGACGGAGAGTTGATAGTTGATACTCCAGTTCATACTGAAATGTTAGATATTTTTTTATAGTTATAATTAATAAATAAATTAAAATTTAAAAAAAAATATTTTTTATTTTTAATAAGATACTCTGAAAATAATAAAAAGACATATAGTGGAAAACAATCAATGATTTATATCCTTAATTAAAATATTATTCTTAAAAAATATGGCACACTCTATTATTATTGAACTTTGATCGAAACTATTATAGCAATTCCAGACTTTGATAGGACCTTTTATTTCTGCACTATTTAAAAACATATTTTAAAGGTATACAGGTGCCCACATGAGCATCATAAATATTGCATTATTATAAGTAGTAACTTGTCCACGTGCTCACATATATACCTTTGAAATACAATATTTAATAGTGAAGATAATAGCGGTCCTGTTCAAAATTTGAGATTGTTACATCAATTTCGGTCAAAATTCAGATATATTTCAAAGCTTTTTTCCCCAAATTAAAAAGATTATTTTTCAAGTGCACCGACCATTTAATTCATATTTTTTATGATATCAACGCGATTTATTTGACAATGTTTTCAGGCAATGTGATTGAATTTCTTGTTGAAACGCAAGTAGAGGGAGGATTGAATTGTGAGCCTTTTGAAATTTCAAAATTGTTGTGTTTCCGCCTCAAATTGAAACATTTTTATATGATTAGTTCGATTTAACATAGAGTTTTAAATAATTATTTTTTGAAATTTGTTGTCTAAAATAAGTGATGATGTTTGTGTGATTATAAATAATTTCCTTAAGGATAAAATAGTTATTTTAAAATTAAATTATTACTTAATTTAAGAATGTGTCATTCGACTAAAAAGAAAGACAAAAAAAGTATTTAGTTCTTTCTTTCTATTGGTGCTCCGAATATGAAGTTTTGGGAGGAGAAACATTTTTATCTGAAGTTTGCTAATACTATGTAATACAAGTTAAATAATTTGACAAAAAAATAGATATAATTTAAATAGCTGGATTAAATCTAATTAGTATTGTTTCTGCATTTGATATTCTTACAGAAATTAGGGGATAGACGATAAACCTGTTCGTGGTCATGTCAATCCAAACAATAAATTGCTATTATTTTAGGGAGAGCCATATTTAGATCCTCAAAGGCACCAAAGGTTGATTAGAAAATTAAACCATTTTTTAATATGTATTTGATTGGTCAAAATTTGGAAAAAAGTTTTTTTTCTATTAAAAGTGTGAAAATAACTTTTTTCAATAAAAATAGAAAAAACAAGTATGACAAGTGAGATCTCATATTAATTGTCTTATAGCCACCCTATAATAGATTGAATTCAATTTCTAATAAATAGCAATTAAGAAAAAATAAGTGATAAATAATAATATTTGATTTCAATGATTTATGCAGGGAATTACTATCTTTATAAAATCTTATATAAAAGTATGTAATTCTCTGATTCTTCTCCTCACGATTATCAATTCAAGATATTTGCTTTGTTCTTCAATCTACAGAATTCTTGTTGGAATTTCACCACGAGAGGCAAACTTTTATTTCAATCGTGATAGTATGGAACTTTGGGATCATCACTTGGAGACAAAGAAATTTTCATATACGGAAAACTTTCGGATCAACATTTGGAGACAGAGAATTCTCTGTATGAAAAAAAAATTTCGGATCACCACTTGGAGAACAAGACTTTTTTCGTATGAAGAAAACTTCTGGATCACCACTTGGAGAGAAAGACTTTTTCGTACTTGGAAAACTTGCGGATCACCACTTGAAAACAAAGACTTTTTTCTATGCAGAAGACTTGCAGAACCCCGTTGAAGAGTAGAGTTTCTCTACATATTTCTTCTTCTTCTTTTTGGTCTTGTGAAGACCCCTTATATAGACAACTGCACAAGCTAGGGTTTGAAGGTATTTTGATCTCCAAGTAATTTTAGCGGACCTTGGACTTGAAGAGCATGTGTTAGGCGCGTCTTATCAACTTAACAAATTGACTCCAATGTACTTAAACTTAACTGAAGTCAAAAAACTTTTATCTAAACATTAATCTAATTTTATTAGACAATTATTTTGACTAATTGATTGACATATTATGAATTTAAGATTTAATTCTATTATGAATTTACTCGAACAATAAATAAATGTCTAAAAATGCACACCCAGCTTCGAGGCTTGTTGAGGCGTATGACTTGCCGATCTTAAAAGACAAGATTTGAAATATTTATGAAGCAAATATTATTCTTTTTACTTCTTGTAATCGACCTCTTTCAAAATATTGAAACTGGAGTGGCTTTTACTATTTCCAAACATTTTCATTGTGTTGCAATCGATTACCGACATGTTGGAACCATCCGAAATAATACATCTCAGAGTCTTTTATTTTTTGTTGAGGTATTATCTAATTTACAAGAGATGACTTTCGATCATTTTTCAACTCATTTTTTCTATTAGATTTTTTCCACCTTATAGAGAATATTGCATGGCATTTATTTGTCATTTAATAGTTGATAATGAGTTAAGTTAGAAAACATGCTAATAAAGGTGTGAAGGGTTGCCTAGTTAAGGTGTGAAGAGGGCATAAAGGATGATCTCTTTATGTCTTACCTAGGAAAGTCTTAAGAATTACTCTAGATAGGAAAGTTGGTTGATAAAGTAGACATGATCTAAACTTAGGTAGTCTTAAGGATTATTTAGGTAATCATGGAGAGGGTTTATGGGCGTTCTCTTCTTGAGTTACTTAAGTAAGTCTTTGGATAACCTTTGGGAAGAGAATGTCATATTATATATATGTTATTGTATGAAGTGGGAATGACCTTGCTCTAGATAGTCTAAAAGATCTCTTAGGTGTGTGTGAAGGGATTGTATGGGCGGTCGCTTCATAACTCACTCAAGTGAGCCTTAAAATCATCTTGGGTAGGAGAATCTCATATTTATGTGTTTTGGATATATTTTAATGTCATATTGTGAAGTGTGAATTGCTGGTGAAGTTAAAGTGAAGTCACTGTAATGTCACTGTAATGTTAATGTTACTGTAACTTTCATGTTATGACTATAATTTGTAATGTCTTCTAAATGTGATGTTTGGTGTTTAAATGTGGTTCTTATGCTTATACTATGATGGTTTAATCAAAAAGAGCATATTTCTTATAAATGTCCATTTCTCATGATTTTATGCATTAAGCCATACATAGTACATGTGTTTGTACTAATTCCATACTTTTATTTATCTCCAAATGTGTGGTTAGCAGGTGACAGGTGTCGTTGAAGCAATATTGGAATCTAGTTATTGTTCAAGCATAGTTGAAGTATGTCTTCACTTGACTCGAGCGCATAATCATCTTTTGACTTCTTTATTTCAAAGTATTGTAATAGATATTAGATTGTTATATTTCGATTGTATAGGCCGTGTCCCAAGTATTTCTTAAATCTAAGGATGTCATTTAATGAGACTTAGGGTTTTCTATTGTTTTTATATGAAAGATATTTTAAGATATTTTCGTGTGAAAAGTTTTAATTCCGCACTACTTATCATACATGTATGCAAAGAATGATGTCAAGGGCTTGTACAAGACCTCCAAAAGGTCAAGTACGTCATGTTGCACTCCAAGAGTGCCATATATTCTAGGGTGTACTCTCGGGATGTGAAATATTTTCGTTACATATTTTATTCATTCTTTAGTTTGACTTGAAGAATAAAATGAAGGCTATTGAATGATGATCGCTTGTGAGAATGGATGTTGACAAGAGTTCGAAAAATTGCATATTGACTTCGTATTATATTTTTTTATTTTTTAATGATTAAGATTGCACGAATAATGTCGCCTTGTTTTTGTAGTCATCTTTAAGATTTCTCTTTGTTTTGTAATTTATATATAAAAAATTAATGTCGTAAATTTATATTTTCTTTTGATTCAAAAAAGTAATTATGACTTTTACGAAGGTCATCTAACTAATAACCAAATATATTGACATTTTATCATCTTTCATGATCGCGTGAAACACGAATAAATTTCACTAGTTATAAATAAAACAAAACTATCAGAAAACCTTATCACATAATCACATCAAATTCCATAAATCAATTAAAGAGGTAGGTAAAGATGAATCTGAAATGAAGGTATCCAAAATCTTGACCAAATCTTAATTAAAACACTCCCCGTTTTATGTCTCTTTTTTATTGTGCGTGAGTGTTGGGGAAAGTGGAGTTTTTTTTTTGTGTCCGTGTCTAGTGTTGTTGTAGTGTATATTGTTTTTCTTTGCAGAATGGTTCCTTGGTGTTTTTTTTCCTGCAGTATTGGTGTTGTATATATATATATATATGTATATAGTACGTGCGTGTTGTATGTGGGAGTAATAGGGGGATAGTGGGAAGTGTGAGTGGTGTGGGATAATTTGAATGGAAAGTGGGGGGAGGGTAGGTGTAGTGGGGAGAGTGTGGGTAGTTTAAGTTCTTTTTTTAAAGACTAATTGTACTCATAAAAATTATACTAATAAAAATATTAATTAATTTTTTTGAATTAATAAAATATAAGAAAAGTCAAATAGCTAGTATAAAAATATAATTAAGAAATACTAGTTTATTTATTAAACTTTTAATTAAAAGGAAACATATATATATTTTTGCAGTTTTCAAATCTTTTATAATAAACTTTCTAAAATTTTAATTTAGACCTAGAAGAAATATTTAAGAAATAAAAATAGTGTAAAATCTTATATTAGGTCAAAAATTACGTATCTACAGTTTGCCCCTCTTTGACTGAAAACACAAAGAGCTTTCAGATAACAAAGTAAACAATGTGATTAGTTTTGACCAGACACTTACGTGAAAAAATATCTGCGACCGAGTCATTCTTTTGGACATCCTCCATATCCCGAGTTATAAAAAAATCAGGTCACGTGTAGTTCACGGAGATGAAATGATGAGTTGAAAGTTAAGTGAGGTTCCATCGATGTTTCAGGTCGCGACTCCTATCCTTACTTAAACAATGAAAGCTAATTGTCAAAAAGAAATAAAATACAAGCTCCTATCTATGCAGGTTCTATTAAGTCTCGAGTTTCAGATATCACATTGATTTTTAATGAGTATCTTGATTTTGAATTGAATTAGAGGCTTAACTTGTCACTTAGAGTGAGCTTTTGACATTCTTTAAAATGACTATTTGAATAGGTTCTTGATCGCCTGCATGTTTTCTCGATCAAAATAAAGCAGATGTCAAGAAGTTAGATTATTACATGCATTGGAAAAGTTGATTCTGGCTATCATGAGAATGAACATTTGAAAGAGTTGAAACTTCGCTCCTGAATGTTAAATCCATGTTTCTGTTAAAGAACCCTACAAATCATTACAAATCAAAGAAATAAACTAAGAAATTTCCCCATTTTTCAATAGAAATATTTTATGAGTCATTATGTAACATTTTGAAATCCCAAAGTCATGTGGTACGACTTAAACATGCTACTTAAGGTCTAAGCCATTGTTTCTATCCAAATTAGGCGTAGATGGAGTCATTGAAGTGCTTTGGGACCAAAACGTCCATAACGTCCGGTAAGTTGGTTCATAAGAGGGCTAGAGTGTCCTTTTAGTTTGATCAAGTTAAAGAGTCGGAATTTAGTAAAAGTTTGTAACAATAGGTGTAAAACATAGTGTGGGATGGTTTCATGTTGGAAAATTCAGGGTACGGCTCTCCGAGAATCAACTAAGGACCCTCGAGGAGGACCCTTGAGACAGTAGGTCATGACGGACCCAATGACGGGGCGTCACAGGTGCGACGGGGCATCGAGGCCACCGTCGTGCCAGCCTTAGCTGCTGGGAAGAAAACCTCCGCCTGCACAGTCTCTGACCAGCGCGACGGACGTGCAGGACGTAGGAGGGCCTGTCCGTCACGCCCACGACGGCGCGTCGTCGGGGAGCCGTCGTGGAGGGACTGTAGTGTTTTCAGGGATTTAAGTTTTAGTTAATTATATTATTAAGTGTCTTAGGGGTAATTAGAGGATTAAGGGAAGACTAATTAAGTGACTTAAGACCCCACTATAAGTACCCCAACCTTCATTAACCTAAACACAATTCTCCAAACAAAACTCTCTTCCTTCTCTCTACTTTCTCTCTCTATTGGAAGACTCCATTGAAGAATAGCTTGGGAAGATCATTGGGGGCTGATTTAGCACGAAATTCACCATCAAAACGTCATCAAACCTTAAGGTATGGGATCTAATTCACCTTTGAGACTTCTTTCCTCAAAGGGCTCCATCAAAGACTTTCCAAAAGTTGAGTTTCATATGGGTTTCATCCAATTTCGAGTTTGTTGTTATGAATTAAGTTGTTTATGTATTCTTTGGGTTATAATGAATAGATTATCATGTATTGTAGCTTAATTATGATGAATTGATGTGGTTTGGTCTAGATTGTGGGAAATGACCCTAACCCTTAACCCTAGGTATTGGGATTGATATGAATTTGGGTTGGATTGATGTAATTGATCTAATTATTGTTTAAATCATCTTTAATGGTTGTTATTGCCTTGATCATGAGTATATTGTAATGAATGGAAGTTCTTCATGCCTAATTCTTGAGTATTGAATATAGGGTAAGAAGATAGACTTTGATATCATGTTACCAAGCTTTGATTTAGTATTGCTTTGTGGTATAGTGCTTTCTCTTAAATTAGTTCTTATGTTGACTATTGAATTACATTGGTATGATGACCCAAATTGGGTTGGTCTATGGGTTGATGGTAAGGCCCTTATTGGTGAACTATGGAGAAGTATTGGTAAGTCTTCATCATTCTAAATCCTTACTTCAAATTGTGAATTATTTGTCATCAAGTGATAAGGTTGTGTTGAAGTAAACCTTGCTTAAGGTGATAGGTTGGTATGATGATCGAATTGAAATGCTTAGGTTGGTTGTGAGGTTGCCTAGGAGTACATGATATAGGGAAGTTGTTATGTAAAGATGTGCCCTATTGTGATGAGATGTGCGTGGGCTAACTTCACCTATCTGAATTGTTAATGAAAGGATTATTTCTCATACAATTCTTATTGAGCTATGATATATATATATAGGTATGTATATTTATGATTATGATAGGAGTAAAGGCTTTTCAATAAAGGGACCTAGCTTAGCACCGAGTGAGCTTGTATGTGAGGGAGTGACACTTTCTTATATAAGGAAAGGTAGGGTTCACTACGGTTCTCACGGGGTGGATAGCCTCATGACCCAAATAGGGTGTAGAGCCGATATGTCCATGGTTCTTTTCCCCAAGCTCCATAAACTATGTCGTCACCATAGGATACTAGCTAGTGGATCTACCTAGATAGCTACGTTTATGTTAGGTTCTACTTTGGCCGGCAGACCAGCTTCCATCGGTGTAAGGTTTCATGACACCGTATTCCACATTTGCTCATGTGGTCTATGTCGGTTAAGGCAAGGTTTCCCTAAACTAAAATGAATGAATAAGATATAGACTAATCGAAGTAACTTGAAAGGGTTTGGCTATAGCTTAGGTAGGGGTATGGGACTCTACTTAAGCCTTGCACTAGTTTGCCTTGATGGGAGCTTTGAGAGGTCAATGTTATGTATGTAAAGTAGTGATGTAATGTAAATAACTTTGTACATTGAATAACATGCTTATGAGTATAAGGTTGTTGCTTTGGTTGAAGAAGAATGTTTTCATGAAATGGGAGAGTATGCTAGGTAAGAATAATTGCTAATTGTAGTCTTGATAGGTTACTTGATTAAGTAAGGGTCATGGGAATTTACTTGATCATTGCACTTGTGACTTTATGAAGGTTATAGTTAGTTTGCTTTGCTTTGCTATGCTTCACTCGTATACATGTTTTATAATGATTTTTCTTAAATGTCCTTTTCTAAGTATATTTGATTGGTAATTGTATATATGGTTCCATACTTAGTACATGTGGAGTACTAACCCCGTTTGTTTCCCTTTTTCCCAAATATTTTAGGTTCGGGTCATTGAACTTGCTCCGAATTGCTGGAAAGGAAGACTTGGATATCTTACCATCCAAGTGGTAGGTTCTCACTCTCCCAAGGGCGTTGCCGACATCTTACTCCTATGTTACTTAGTTACTATAATTCTGTATTGACTCTATTACTCGTTTGAGATGATGTTGTCTATAGCCTATATGTGGCTTCTTGTATTGATGTAGGGCTATGCCCAAGATTTATTGTCTTTGATAGATGGTTTATGAGATGAGACGACTTTTATGAGTATTATTCTTTACTATATAAATGGGTGAAATAAAAGTAGAAGACTATGTAATCTTCGTATATGAACAAGTCTATGTATACTTGATATAAATACAATTATGTGTATGTAGAGGTCTATGTAAACCTTCGAGTAGTTATAGATAAAAAGTTTTAAATTCCTTCACATTTTTAATCTATGAATGCTATGACGAGGCTAAGAGGCTGGTCTTAGTCCTCAAAGAGGACGACGACGCCGGTTACGTCTAGGGGGTAAACCCGGATGTGACAAACTTGGTATCAGAGCATGAGGTTGAATATCCTTGATGTTAACGTCTCTCTCAACCACGTTATATAGGTTTGTATTCATAATTGTGAAGCGCGCCACACTTATGAATAGGAACTTATTTGATGCCTAGGAATCACTCTCATTGTTGGAAATCCATATCGTGCCTCTAGAATGTACGTCGTATATGTATTTGCCTAAACCTTGTCTTTTGGTTATAAGAAATGAATACTAGAAGGAATGCATCCAGAAGACTTGAGGAGGAGATTGCTGCTGCGGGAATCCCTCCCCGTGGTGATCCAGTTCCTCCCCTTGAAGAGATTGCTGTTAATGATAAGGTTCTCGTTGATCCTCCACCTATTGAAGAGGCTCAGATGAGGGCTATTCTTGCTCAAATGGCTCAAGCCATGGCTACTCAAGCTCAAGACGCAACGGTGCAAGTCCAAGCCATGACTGCCCAAGCTAATAGGGATTTGACACCTAGAGTTCATGAGCAAACTATGGCTTCCCGATTTAGGGACTTCACCCGAATGAATCCTCCTATCTTCTATGGGTCCAAGGTTGATGAATACCCTCAAGAATTCATTGATGAGGTTTATAAGATTTTGTGTGCTATGGAGTTGTCTTCTAGTGAGAATGCCGAGTTGGCCTCATACCAACTCAAGGATGTGGCTCAGACATGGCATGTGCAATGGAAAGATAATAGGCCATTTCAAAGTGGGCCAGTGACTTGGGAGTTGTTCAAAAGGGCTTTTCTTGATCGGTTCTTCCCTAGAGAGATGAGAGAAACTAAGGTGGTGGAGTTCATCAATCTCTGCCAAGGAGAAAAGAGTGTTCATGAGTACTCTTTGAAGTTCATTCAATTGGCTAAATATGCTCCTTGCTTGGTCTCCGATCCTAGAGACGAGATGAGTCGATTCGTGACAGGTGTGTCGGATGATTTGCAAGAAGAATTTCAATCGGCTATGCTTCATTATAACATGAATATTGGTCGTCTCATGGTGCATGCAAAAAGCGTTGAGGAGGCTAGAGCAAAAAGGAAGGATAAGGATAAGGATTCAAGAAGGGCAAGGTCTTTCGAGAGTGGAACTACTAAAGATAGGTTTGGAATTCAAGAAAAGCCTAGATTCAAGAAAAGGTTCTCAAATCAAGTTCCATCCAAATTTCCCAAGGCTAGGGATGAGAAGGTCCCTAGGCCAAGAGTTCAAAAAGGGAAAAGTGGGAACTCGTCTAATGAGAATCCACCTTGAAAGGAATGTGGGAAGAAGCATTTAGGTGTTTGCCTCCTAGGTTCGGACAAATGCTTTGGTTGTGGAAAGATTGGTCACAAAGTGCGGGATTGTCCAAATGCTAAAGGGCAAGAGAGGTGTGGTCAGCCAAGTGGCTCTAATGATGTTCCCAAAAAGAACCGCTTTTATGCTCTTCGTTCGAGAGATGATCAAGAGGCCTCTCCCGATGTGGTGACCGGTATGTTACAAATCTTTGCTATTGATGTGTATGCTTTGATAGATCTGGGTGCTACTTTGTCTTTCGTTACTCCCTTAGTAGCTAAAAGGTTCGATACTTTACCCGATGTTTTGCTTGAACCTATTTTGGTGTCTACTCCGGTGGGTGAGTCGGTTGTAGCAAAAAGAGTCTATCGAAATTATCCCATTTCAATACCCCATAGAGTTTCTCATGTCGATCTAGTTGAACTAGACATGCTTGATTTTGATGTCATTTTTTGGGTATGGATTGGTTACATGCTAGCTTCGCTTCTATTGATTGTAGAACTAGAGTTGTGAGGTATAGTTTCCTAAATGAACCCGTTTTTGAGTGGAAGGGTGGAAACTCTCTTCCAAGAGGTCGTTTCATATCATGTCTAAAAGCGTGTAAAATGATCTCAAAGGGGTGTCTTTATCATATTGTGAGAGTCCAAGAAGTCGATTCCGAAGTTCCTCCTATTGAGTCGGTCCCCGTGGTGAGTGAATTTACGGAGGTCTTTCCTGATGACCTTCCCGGCATTCCTCCCGAACGGGAAATTGATTTCGGTATTGATTTGCTACTGGAAACAAAACCCTATCTCTATTCCTCCTTATAGAATGGCTCCGGCTGAGTTAAAGGAGTTGAAGGCACAACTTAACGATTTGCTAGACAAGGGCTCTATAAGGCCTAGCATTTCTCCATGGGGTGCTCCAGTTTTGTTCGTGAAAAAGAAAGATGGGTCCTTGAGAATGTGTATTGACTACCGCCAACTCAACAAGGTTACTATCAAGAACAAGTATCCTCTTCCTCGGTTTGATGATTTATTTGATCAACTCCAAGGAGCGAGTTACTTGTCCAAAATTGACTTGAGGTCAGGGTATCACCAGCTTAGGGTGAGAAATGAAGATATCCCAAAGACGGCCTTTCGGAATAGGTATGGGTATTATGAGTTCGTAGTTATGTCCTTTAGTCTCACAAATGCTCCGGCGGCGTTCATGGACCTAATGAATAGAGTGTTTCGAAGTTACCTTGATGCATTTGTTATTGTATTTATCGATGATATCTTGGTGTATTCGAAGACTGAGGTTGATCACATGAGTCATCTAAGGGAAGTATTGCAAACCCTTAAAGAGCATAAACTGTTCGCCAAGTATAGCAAGTGTGAGTTTTGGTTGAGGTCGGTAGCGTTTCTTGGGCACATCATCTCTAGTGAGGGAGTTGAGGTGGACCCAAGGAAAACTGATGCGGTAAGAAACTGTCCTAGACCCTTGACCCCAACTGACATTAGGAGTTTCTTGGGTCTAGCAAGCTATTATCGAAGGTTTGTAGAAGGTTTTTCATCCGTTGCATCTCCATTGACTTCATTAACTCAAAAAGGTAAAAAGTTTGAGTGATCGGAGACCTGCGAGAAGAGTTTCCAACTGTTGAAAGATAGGCTTACTTCAGCTCCGGTATTAACTTTACCGAAAGGTTCTAAAGGGTTCGTTGTATATTGTGATGCATCCCGCATAGGTTTGGGGTGTGTGCTTATGCAAAATGGGAAGGTGATTGCCTATGCTTCACGGCAACTTAAGGTTCATGAGAGAAATTACCCCACTCATGACCTTGAATTAGCGGCCGTAGTGTTTGCTTTGAAAATATGGAGACATTACTTGTATGGTGTCCATGTGGATGTTTTCACCGATCATAAGAGTCTTCAATATTTGTTTACTCAAAAAGAGTTGAACCTCCGACAAAGAAGGTGGTTAGAATTGTTGAAGGATTATGATATGATTGTCCTATATCACCCCGGCAAGGCCAATGTGGTGGCGGATGCTCTGAGCCGTTTGACTATGGGTAGTGTGTCCCATTTTGATGATGATAAGAAATAATTAGTGAAAGATGGTCATGGTTTGGCTAGATTGGGTGTTCGTTTAGAGAGTTCTCTAAATGGAGGTGCCATGGTTCATCATAGCTCTGAATCATCATTGGTGGTGGAGGTAAAGTCCAAACAACACCTTGATCAACTATTGATGGAGTTGAAGGAATCTGTTCTTGGCAAGACGAATGAGTCTTTCTCCTTAGGAGGAGATGGTGTGTTGAGGTACCAAGGGAGGTTATGTGTTCCTGATGTTGATGGATTGAGGAATCGGATCCTTGATGAAGCCCATGGATCCCACTATTCCATCCATCCGGGTTCTACTAAGATGTATCATGACCTTCGAGAAATATATTGGTGGGAAGGTTTGAAGAAGGACATAGCGGAATTTATTGCTAAGTGTCCAAATTACCAACAGGTGAAGGCGGAATATCAAAAGCCGGGTGGCTTACTACAAGAGATCCAAATTCCTACTTGGAAGTGGGAAGACATTAATATGGACTTTGTGGTAGGATTGCCTCGGACTCAAAAGTCATATGATTCTATATGGGTGATTGTTGATAGATTGACTAAGTCCGCTCATTTTATTCCCGTAAAATCTACGTATTCGGCGAAGGATTATGCGAAGATCTTCATAGATGAGATTGTGTGTCGCCATGGTATCCCGTTATCCATCATTTCGGATCGGGGTGCACAATTCACTTCTAGCTTTTGGAAGTCTTTCCAAAAAGGTTTGGGTACTAAGGTGAAATTGAGTACCGCCTTTCATCCTCAAACGGATGGTCAAGCGGAACGCACAATTCAAACTCTTGAAGATATGCATAGAGCTTGCATTATTGATTTTAAAGGAAGTTGGGATAATCACTTGCCTTTGGTGGAGTTTGCATATAATAATAGTTTTCACTCATCCATCTCCATGGCTCCTTATGAAGCCTTGTATGGTAGGAGGTGTAGGTCTCCTATAGGATGGTTTGAAGTTGGTGAATCATCGATCTTTGGTCCCGACTTGATTTATAGGACATTGGAGAATGTGCATATCATAAGAAATAGGTTACAAACAGCCTATAGTCGACAAAAGTCCTATGCCGACAATAGAAGGAGGGATTTGGAGTTTGAAGAGGGTGACAAGGTGTATTTGAAGATTTCACCTATGAAGGGTGTGGTAAGATTTGGCAAGAAAGGGAAGTTGAGCCCTCGTTACGTGGGTCCCTATGAGATTTTAGAAAGGATTGGTAAAGTTGCCTATCGTTTAAAGCTACCTAATGATTTAGCTTCGGTTCATCCGGTTTTCCATGTCTCTATGTCAAAGAAGTGTGTCGGGGATCCCGAGTCAATTCTTCCTGTAGAAGGCCTTGGAGTCAAGGATAACCTCTCTTATGAGGAGGTTCCTATCCGAATCCTTGATAGACAAGTGAAAAGGTTGAGAAACTAGGAGGTGGTTTTCGTAAAAGTGTTATGGAAGAACCACCTAGTTGAGGGTGCAACATGGGAGGCCGAGGCCGACATGAAAACCCGCTATCCTCATCTTTTTGATGATTAAGGTTTGTTATTCTTTCTAATGATATAATTATGCTAGATATTGTGAACCTATGGTGTTTTGGTGAACTTCTTCAAAATTCGTAATTTTGAGACTTCAAAATGAAGGCATTGTAAGGTGACCTTAAATAAATTTGAAATTTGCTTTGCTTTTTGCATATTTGAGTCAAGTCGTGTATTGTGATATAGTGAATCCTTGTAGATGTTATATTAAGCATATTGATAAGATGAACTTTGTATATCAACTGATTGAGCTCATGTGGGTTGTGAGTAGAAAGTATCTCATGAGGAAACTTTGAGCTTATGAATGATAAATTGATGTTTTGAAATGTTTTATTGAAATGATGTGATTCATGAAAATTTGATATTGTGAAATTGTTGAGCTGCTAGTCTTGAGTCTCTTCCCTCATTTAAAGAGTGTTTAGTGTCATTCGGGGACGAATATTCCTAAGGTGGGGATAATGTAACATTTTGAAATCCCAAAGTCATGTGGTAAGACTTAAACAGGATCCTTAAGGTCTAAACCATTGTTTCTATCCAAATTAGGCGTAGATGGAGTCATTGAAGTGCTTTGGGACCAAAACGTCCATAACGTCCGGTAAGTTGGTTCATAAGAGGGCTAGAGTGTACTTTTAGTTTGATCAAGTTAAAGAGTCGGAATTTAGTAAAAGTTTGTAACAATAGGTGTAACACATAGTGTGGGATGGTTTCATGTTGGAAAAGTCAGGGTACGGCTCTCCGAGGATCAACTAAGGACCCTCGAGGAGGACCCTTGAGACAGTAGGCCATGACGGACCCAATGACGGGGCGTCACAGGCGCGACGGGGCGTCTAGGCCACCGTCGTGCCAGCCTTAGCTGCTGGGAAGAAAGCCTCCGCCTGCACAGTCTCTGACCAGCGCGACGGACATGCAGGACGGAGGAGGGCCTGCCCGTCACGCCCACGACGGCGCGTCATCGGGAAGCCGTCGTGGAGGGCCTGTAGTGTTTTCAGGGATTTAAGTTTTAGTTAATTATTTTATTAAGTGTCTTAGGGGTAATTAGAGGATTAAGGGAAGACTAATTAAGTGACTTAATACCCCACTATAAGTACCCCAACCTTCATTAACCTAAACACAATTCTCCAAACAAAACTCTCTTCCTTCTCTCTACTTTCTCTCTATTGGAAGACTCCATTGAAGAATAGCTTGGGGGCTGATTTAGCACGAAATTCACCATCAAAACGTCATCAAACCTTAAGGTATGGGATCTAATTCACCTTTGAGACTTCTTTCCTCAAAGGGCTCCTTCAAAGACTTTCCAAAAGTTGAGTTTCATATGGGTTTCATCCAATTTCGAGTTTGTTGTTATGAATTAAGTTGTTTATGTATTCTTTGGGTTATAATGAATAGATTATCATGTATTGTAGCTTGATTATGATGAATTGATGTGGTTTGGTCTAGATTGTGGGAAATGACCCTAACCCTTAACCCTAGGTATTGGGATTGATATGAATTTGGGTTGGATTGATGTAATTGATCTAATTATTGTTTAAATCATCTTTAATGGTTGTTATTGCCTTGATCATGAGTATATTGTAATGAATGGAAGTTCTTCATGCCTAATTCTTGAGTATTGAATATAGGGTAAGAAGATAGACTTTGATATCATGTTACCAAGCTTTGATTTAGTATTGCTTTGTGGTATAGTGCTTTCTCTTAAATTAGTTCTTATGTTGACTATTGAATTACATTGGTATGATGACCCAAATTGGGTTTGTCTATGGGTTGCTGGTAAGGCCCTTATTGGTGAACTATGGAGAAGTATTGGTAAGTCTACATCATTCTAAACCCTTACTTCAAATTGTGAATTATTTGTCATCAAGTGATAAGGTTGTGTTGAAGTAAACCTTGCTTAAGGTGATAGGTTGGTATGATGATCTAATTGAAATGCTTAGGTTGGTTGTGAGGTTGCCTAGGAGTACATGATATAGGGAAGTTGTTATGTAAAGATGTGCCCTATTGTGATGAGATGTGCGTGGGCTAACTTCACCTATATGAATTGTTAATGAAAGGATTATTTCTCATACAATTCTTATTGAGCTATGATATATATATATAGGTATGTATATTTATGGTTATGATAAGAGTAAAGGCTTTTCAATAAAGGGACCTAGGTTAGCACCGAGTGAGCTTCTATGTGAGGGAGTGACACTTTCTTATATAAGGAAAGGTAGGGTTCACTACGGTTCTCACGGGGTGGATAGCCTCATGACCCAAATAGGATGTAGAGCCAATACGTCCATGGTTCTTTTCCCCAAGCTCCATCAACTATGTCGCCACCATAGGATACTAGCTAGTGGATCCACCTAGGTATCTACGTTTATGTTAGGTTCTACTTTGGACGGTAGACCACCTTCCATCGGTGTAAGGTTTCATGACACCGGATTCCACATTTGCTCATGTGGTCTATGTCGGTTAAGGCAAGGTTTCCCTAAACTAAAATGAATGAATAAGATATAGACTAATCGAATTAACTTGAAAGGGTTTGGCTATAGCTTAGGTAGGGGTATGGGACTCTACTTAAGCCTTGCACTAGTTTGCCTTGATGGGAGCTTTGAGAGGTCAATGTTATGTATGTAAAGTGGTGATGTAATGTAAATAACTTTGTACATTGAATAACATGCTTATGAGTATAAGGTTGTTGCTTTGGTTGAAGAAGAATGTTTTCATGAAATGGGAGAGTATTCTAGGTAAGGATAATTGCTAATTGTAGTCTTGATAGGTTACTTGATTAAGTAAGGGTCATGGGAATTTACTTGATCATTGCACTTGTGACTTTATGAAGGTTATAGTTAGTATGCTTTGCTTTGCTATGCTTCACTCGTATACATGTTTTATAATGATTTTTCTTAAATGTCCTTTTCTAAGTATATTTGATTGGTAGTTGTATATAGGGTTCCATACTTAGTACATGTGGAGTACTAACCCCGTTTGTTTCCCTTTTTCCCAAATATTTTAGGTTCGGATCGTTGAACTTGCTCCGAATTGCTGGAAAGGAAGACTTGGATATCTTACCATCCAAGTGGTAGGTTCTCACTCTCCCAAGGGCGTTGCCCACATCTTACTCCTATGTTACTTAGTTACTATAATTCTGTATTGACTCTATTACTCATTTGAGACGATGTTGTGTATAGCCTATATGTGGCTTCTTGTATTGATGTAGGGCTATGCCCAAGATTTATTGTCTTTGATAGATGGTTTATGAGATGAGACGACTTTTATGACTATTATTCTTTACTATATAAATGGGTGAAATAAAAGTAGAAGACTATGTAATCTTCCTAAATATGAACAAGTCTATGTATACTTGATATAAATACGATTATGTGTATGTAGAGGTCTATGTAAACCTCCGAGTAGTTATAGATAAAAAGTTTTAAATTCCTTCACATTTTTAATCGATGAATGCTATGACGAGGCTAAGAGGCTTGTCTTAGTCCTCAAAGAGGATGACGACGCCGGTTACGTCTAGGGGGTAAACCCGGATGTGACACATTTTTCAATTGTGAATCACAAAAAATAACTATGTCAACCTATGATCTAAGACTAGAAAGTGTTTATCTTAAGAGTAAAATGAAAAATAAAAGCCTAAGACTAGGAAGTGTTTTTCCTAGGATAAAATGAAAAATAAATGTCTCAGACTAGAAAGTGTTTATCATAGGAGAAAATTAAAAATAAACATCTCTGACTAGGGAGTGTTTATCTTAGAAGAAAAATAAAAAATAACGATCTCAGAATAGGAAGTGTTTATCCTAGGAGAAAATAAAAAACAAAGGTCTCAAACTAGAAAGTGTTTATCCTAGGAGAAATAAAAAATAACGTCTTAAACTAGTAAGTGTTTATTCTAGGAGAAAATAAAAATAACGATCTTAGACTAGGGAGTGTTTATCCTAGAAAAAATAACATCTCATACTAGAAAATATTTATCCTTGGAGAAAAATAAAAATAAAATAACATCTCATACTAAGAAGTGTTTATCCTAGGAGAAAATAAAAAATAAAGGTCTCAGACGAGGAAGTTTTTATTCTAGGAGAAAATAAAAAATAACCTTTCAGATTAGGAACTGTTTATTCTAGGAGAAAATGAAAATAAAGGTCTCACACTAGGAAGTGTTAATCCTAAAAAAAATAAAAAATAAAGTCTCAAACTAGGAAGTGTTTATCTTAGGAAGATAAAAGTAATGTCTCAGACTAGAAAATATTTATTCTAGGAGAAAATGCAAATAAAGATCTCAGACTAAGAAGTGTTTTTCAAGGTGAAAATAAGAAAATTAAGCCTCGGACTTGGAAATATTTGTCTCAAGAGAAAATAAAAATAAAGGTCTCAGACTAGGATGTTTTTGTCTTTGGAGAAAATAAAAAATAACGTCTCACACTAGAAAGTGTGTATCTTAGGAGAGAATGAAAATAAATGCCTCAGACTCAGAAGTGCTTATCCTAGGAGAAAATAAAAAATAACATATCAGACTATGAAGTATTTATCCTAGGATAAAATGAAAATAAAGGTCTTAAAGTAGAAAGTTTTTATCCTAAAAGAAAATAAAAAATAAAGAATTAGACTAGGAAATATTTATCTTAGGAGAAAATAAAAATAAAGTTCTCAGACTAGGAAGTGTTAATCCTAGGATAAAATAGCGTCTCAAACTAGGAAGTGTTTATCCTACATGAAAATGAAAATAAAAGTTTCAGACTCGGAAATGTTTATCCTAAAAGAATATAACAAATAAAGTCTCAGACTAGGAAGTGTATATCCTATTGGAAAATGAAAATAAAAGTCTCAGACTAAGAAGTGTTATCTTAGTAGTAAAAAAAAATAACATATCAGACTAGTTAGTGTTTATCCTAGGAGAAATGAAAAATAAATGTCTCAGACTAGGAAGTGTTTATCCTAGGAGAAAATAAAAAATAACGTTCTCAGACTAGAAAGTGTTTATCCTAGAAGAAAAACAAAATATAAAAGTCTCATAAGAGGAAGCGTTTATTCTAGGAGTAAATAAAAAATAACGGTCTCAGACTACGGAATGTTTATCCTTAGAGAAAATAAAAAATAGAAGTCTAACTAGGAGGTGTTTATCCTAGGAAAAGAATAAAAACAAAAGGTTTCAGATTAGGAAGTGTTTATCTTAGGAGAAAATAAAACAAAAACAATAATTTGTGCAATCATAAATAGAAAATTTGTGATAGGTTTTTATTGTTACTATGTTATCCCATTTGAACCTATGAAACAATATTTATTTCAGCAAGAAAGCCTCCTGTTTTAATAAACAAATTGTGAATTTTAAATTGGTGGTCTATTTGTGGCCTTGAGAAGATGATTGCTTGTGTTGTTGCCACATTGAACCTGATTTGTACTTGGGCATACTATTTCCGTTTTCTACTCAACCCATCTCGACAATAGTTAAAATATTTATAAAACTTCAGACTTCAAATTTGGTATATTGTTTTCACCCTTCAATCATTAAATCTTGTATTCATATAATTCTCAAAATTTGCCAATTGTTAACAAGTTACTATGCATATCTGTAATGACCGTTAAGTCATTTTGAGAATTAGTCCTCTCTCTTTCATAAATGATCATTTTCATAAATTCTTAATGATAATTTTGAATTACGTATTTAACTACGGTTATTTAAATGATAAAAACATTCTTTTAGTTAATTAATTTTATTGATATTTAATGGGTCAAGTCTGAGATTTATTTAATACCCTATGCCACTTGACCCATATATAAAATAAATTAATAGTGCTTAATATAATTTTGTCATTGTATAAGCCAGTCTCGGCCAAATTCTCAAACGAGAATAACGACAATGACTTCGGCAATTACCAAACCTACTGACCAATTTGCACCAGGTACCCTTCTTGTATTGTTTTATGTGTGGAGGTTATACGAGTGATATTCATTAATTGGAAATTTAGAGTCGATGATCCTCTTGAGAAGTTTTCATTTATGCCATGTTAGTTCTCAAATTTTATAAAAAACTATGGCTTCATTTTTGAATACAAAATAATTTTTGTTGATTTTCCTTTATAAGTTAGTGAATGTATTATTGTTAGTTTTGTTTCTTTCAGGTTATGGTGGTAGTATGGAGATTTGGTGGTCAAGAAATTGAGTTATAATGATGGTGTTATGATGGGTGTTTTTATAGGATGATCAGTGGAAAAATTTGAAAAATAGGTGTAGGTGATTTTCTTTAAATTTTGATATTTGGCAGTTCCTAATTTGCGTTAGTCTTAATATTTGAGGAATTACATTTTTTAAATTGAAACTTAACCCTAGTCTTGAAATTTAGGAAATATGAGATTTGATCTATTGGTTGACATCATAATTTTCAGAACTTGATTATAGATTTGGGATGACTTTTTGGATCAAGGCTAAACATATAATAATATATGAGTGTTGCTAGTTTCGAAATCTTGTTGTGATTATTTTTTGAATATATTTCATTGATTTTGAAGCATAACAAAAGAGAAAGACTCAATTCCTGAAGTGATTATTTGAGGCAAGTAGATTTCTCAACCCTTATTAAGTGTATAAAGTCGTATATTTTCTTGTGGTATGTGTTGAGGAGTAATGAGACTTGGTGATGAGTTAACTTGTCCATATTGAATAATTCTAATGATGGAAATGAGTAATAAAAGACAATGTAACTAATTATTGGTGTGTGACGTGTTGAGAATGGTTAGATAGACTTATTGATTCCTTCTTCATGTTGTATCATAATTGTGTTTTTGTGAATTATGAATTATTATGAAAATGGTCATCTGCTCAATATTTGTATGAACATGTCATTTGCATTGATTATGCGACATGGTTGTGACAAGTGTTATGCGAAAATAGGAAACTAAAAAGGATGTACCATTTCGAGGGACGTGTTGCAAGTCGTGACTAATATTATGATTCAAAGGATGTTTCACACACATAGACAAATTCTATTATCGAGGGACGTATCACACGCCTTGACATATTTTATAATCGAGGGTCATGCCGCACGCAGAAGATGGATACATGGACATATATATCCCCCATAGATCACGTACTGATAGACAACGAGTGTGTATCGTTAGGTCAGGCGTGCATCACTATACTTGACATTGCATTTCATTACATTGTGCATCTTTATCATTTGTGAACTTACGAGTACTTTTTGGTGGAACTTGTGACTAGTGACTTAATCTTGTCTATTGCTGATATGTAATTGTTGAAGTGAGGTGGTTGAACTATGTGCAATGTAAATTGTGAACTATTAGACGGTACTAGTTTTTATGCATGTTGCAGTTGCGGAGGTTAGGCTGGTGTGTAAGGAGTACCCGTATTCTATTCCCTTAGTTTGTGTTTAGAAGTTTACTTGTTGAGTACCATGTGGTTTGGTACTCACCCCTTCCTTCTGCATTTTCCTTGGTTACGAGCATGGATTTTCATAATACTTTCTATTCTCTTCTTCTCTTAGGCTTACCATGGAGATTTTTGAGGTAGTTGTTTGTCATCTTAACCGACCTTCTTGCTCCTATTTATGATCTTGTTCTATTCTAGAGATAATGTCATTTGAGACTTGTATTTTTCTTTTAAAATAATTGTAATACTTTAGAGGCTTGTACACGTGACAACCAGGTTTTTGGGTTTTATTAAGTTCACTTACTTACCCGACTTATGATATATTGAGATTTCAGTCTGCTTTACTTCCGTATTTTTGTGATATTTGGATTTTAGGCTGACTTGTCTTGGTGGGATAAGACGAGTGCCATCAAATCCATTTTTAATCATGACAAAATAATATCAGAGATCATGTTCATAGGTCTCATGTATGTACAAGTCAAGTCTAGTAGCATCTCGAAGATCGATGCGAAGACGTGTATTTCTTATCTTCGAGAGGCTATGGTGACTTTAGTAAAAAATAATTTCTTGAATCTCTATCATGCGTCGTTGGTCTGATATGTTTCCTTTTCTTTTATTCCATTTTTTCTCATTTATAGTGATGACTCGTTCGTGGTTCCTCATGTGAATAGTTGGTTTCGTGTATGGCTTGGATATTAAGTCTGGTACTAATGTGGAAGTGATATACTTATAAAATAATGTGTGATTAGATCTAGAAAATTCAGTGGTTCAAAGAAATTGTGCGAGGCTATGGTTTTATTATGCATGTAGGTTATTTAAAGGGTTAGGCACAAGTGATTCGACGACTTTAGTGTGAGGTGTGATGGATTCATCAGTTTCACCGAACCCACATACTTGAGTGGATGGAGAGCCCTCAGGGAGAAGAATTGAGAAATAGAATGAACTGGGGTTTTTCAATCTATTGGAAGAGAGGGGATTTAGGGTGAGAAGAGGAGTTAGACATTTTCAGAACAGGGAAGAGAGAATTTAAGGAACAGTGAGAGACTTTGAAAGAACGTAGGAAGAATTTGTGATGTTTGAAATCTCTCAAAACGGGTGTATTTCACAAGGTATCAGTCCCTCAAAAGTTGTGACTCTAGGTGTTTAAACTGAAAAGACAAATGCAAGTGACACAAGGAATAGAGAGATGACACGTGGCAGTGACTGTTCTCAGAAAATTGTGTAGAAAAAGTGGTACTAACCTTTGAGGGACCAAGTCCCTTCCTATAGATAGCCCTGCATGTTATTATTAGATCTTTCCTTTAGCTAACATTTCATGAGTGTGCAGTAAGGTACCGGATATGAGTTTACAAAGGTTGAGCAATACAACAGCTGTAGATACCTGCCAGCTTTAGCATAGTCAATTTGGAGGATTAATTGCAAATTTATTGTGAAATCCATTCAACTTGTGCATTCCCATACTTACTCTATTTTAAACAAAGTGTTCCTTGCTCAGAACTTTGGTCAAGCTATCGGCTACTTGGTCCTCCGTTTTGAAGTATCCTATCACAACGTTTTCCTTATCAACATCGTCTATGAGGAAGTGATGCCTCACATCTATGTGCTTTGTTCTCTTGTGCTAGACAGGGTCCTTAGCCATATTCATTGCACTTGTGTTGTCACATATGAGAGGATAATGTCTGTGAGAACACCACCGATTTCAAGGTGTTGCTTAATCCATAGGAATTGAGCACAACATGAAGCAATAACAACATACTCAGCTTCAGTAGTTGATAAGGCCATTGAATTTCTTTTAGTTCCCTATGAAATCAGTGATTATCCCAGGAAATGAGCCATACCCAAAGTGCTCTTCATGTCAATAAGAAAACCTGCATAGTCAACATCAACATAACAAATTAAGTAAAATAATTCCCATAAGGATAATGTAGGACCAAGTCATGAGTTTCCTTAAAGTATATTAGGATTCTCTTGGCTTACTTCAGATGTGATTTCTTTGGAGCCTCTTGGAACCTAGCATATATCCCTACACTGAAAACTATATCTGGCCTGCTTGTAGTGAGGTAGAGGAGTGTAACACTCCGAAAGTCCAAGACCTAATATAGAGCCTCACATGTTGGTATAAGGTTAGTAACACTGTTATAAAGCCTAAAATAATGTTTATAAAAAATTTAGAAAGTTTTAGAGTCAAGGCGTCAAGAAACGTCCATGACGTCCGGAAGCTAGTCTAATTTAACTAGTGAAATGTCCTTAGGTTTCGGATAGGTTTAGGGTGTTGTATGAGGTCTAGAACTTGTAAAATGACTTTAAATAGGTAAAACCTATACATAGGGTGGAAACGTCTAGGTACGACCCCCAAGGGTCACCCTAGGGGTCCCTGAAAGGACCCCAAGCATAGCCAAGCAAGCTGCGAAAGCAGCAACCAAAATGTACTTGGGAGAAATGGGTCCGCGTCACGGACTTGGTGGGCCTTTGGTCAAAAATCAAGTCTGCATCGCGGGCAGGTCGCAGACTATACTGTCTCAAAAATTAATTTAGAAAATCTTGCGGGAGCAGCTCTACATCGCGGACTTGTTCCCCGATGAAAATTTGAAAGTTTGAATTCAAGTTTGACTTTATTAAAGGGTCAACTTAAGTGAGAGTCTTTTGGGTATTTCATGGGGGGCCTATATGTTACACCCTCAAAATGAGCTAGGTGAATCTAGGGCCAAAAATGAATGTCATGAGCTTATAAGGTCTTAAAATGACTTTTAATAGTGTTAAGAGTCACTCTATAAAGTTTGAAAGTGTTTGGACGTCAAACATCCAAGAACGTTCAAGACGTTCGGAAACTAGTCAAAATTAAACTAGTGTGTCGTAGTGTTTTGTAGTGATGTTTTGGAGGATGGTTTGAGGGTGAATCGATAGTACTTACGCGTAAACTGACATTTAAAGGGTCAAAACATCCAAGAATGACGCACCGGGGACAAACCTAAGGGTCCCCGAGGAGGACCCAAACAGAGGCCAGTAAAGCTGCCAGGCAGCCTAGATCTGACAGTGGCTGCGCGACACGGAGCCATCACGTAAAGGGAAATTTTTGCCCTGCGACACGGGTACATCGCGAACCATTCTTTTCCAAACTAGTTTCCTGAACCAAGAATAAAAAATGCCTCCGCGACACGCAGTAAGTGCCCAGATTTGGTTGCATCATTTTTAAGTTAAATTTAAGTTCTTTAAAATGTGCAATAGTTGCATGGGTCTTTTTGAAACTTTAGGGATTAATTTTTGGTGGTTATTGTAGGTCTTTGAGGAGTATTTAATCAACACAATATCCAATAAGACCCTAGACTTCAAATCAAAACCTTTCTCTCCCAAAATTCTCTCAAAACCACCATTGAAGAAGAAGAAACATTGCAGCAGCTTTAGGAAGAATTCACCAGGGTTTGGAGCTCGGTTTAAGGCTCTAATCTAATTTATGTGAAGCTTATATATTCATGTATTCTTCAATCCATTAAGCCCCTATAGTTTCCCTTCAATTGTGAATCCAAAGAACCCCATTCAAGAGAGGGTTGTGATTGCATTGTGGGTTAGGCTTGATTGTGATTCCAATCTAGTGGGTAGCATTCAATGATGTTTATATGATGATTAGATACTGTTTTTATGGAGTCTTAATGGTGAATTATAGTAATTGAATTTGAAGGTGATCATGGTGATCTTAGGCCATTAGAGATTACATGAAGGTTTTGTGTTGATTCTTCTTATCTTGATTGTATTCTATATTAATTATCATGATTGAATCACCTAGGTATGATTGAACTATACTTGATTGATTTAGATTGGTCTTGATAGAATTGAACCTTAATGAATGAATTATGGCTATATTGACTTAGTATTGAAGAATTTGAGAAGAAAGCTAAGACTAGAAGATCCTATAATCTATCTATGAATGAAGATAGAATGAATTGATGAATAGTAAACCTTAGGATGGTTGTGTTGGCTGTAGATTTAGGGTGATTGAATAAAAGTGATAGATTCACTTGTGCATGGAGAGATTGTCAATGACGTCCCTCCATGAGAGAAAAGGTAGAGCAAGGCTTGACAAGAAAACCTTGGAGTATATGCTTGACTCCAAGTGGATATGCAAAGTGAGAATGATAGTCTAGCAAGGGTTCAGACTCCAAGTAGAAAGAAGAGACACACCTAGTAGTTGTGATGACTATCCACTTAGGTCTAATAAGGCGGGAGTCCTTCACGTAGTAGAGTCAAGGTATCCTAGTAGAGATCTCCATATCCTATGAACTTAGAAGCGCTTGAGAAACATCTCGTGTTCAAAGCAAAGAATGAACTTAGACATGCCCAAGGGGTATCTCGTAGTGTTCATAATGTGTGAATGAACTTAGACATGCCCAATGGGTATCTTGTAGTGTTCATAGTATTTGAATGAACTTAGACATGCCCAAGGGGTATCTCGTAGTGTTCATGATTAAGGGATCAATACATACCTTAAGAAGTATCTCGTAGGATCCATATGATTAAGGACTTAGACATACTTAAAGAAGTATTTCATAGTGTTCAAAAGATAAAGGTAGGGGCTAGGCTCAAAAGTAAGAAAATAAAGAAAGGATCCAAAAGTAGTACCTTGCATGAATGGTGGTATGGGACATCATAAGTGCATTGCACAAGGTATAACCTAGGGTCACTAATGAACAAGAGAGTGAAAATAGGATTGGACTAGTGTTGCCTTTCCTAGTATAGTAGACTAATGATGAGAGAATCTTAGTAGATGAAGTTAAGTAATAAAGAGGCTAGAGGGTGAACATGTTAAGGATGGTTTTCAAGATAGGCATAGTATGTAGGGTAGTATGGGCTGCCTTATGTACATTGCACAAGCATTTTTTGAGATTACCATAAGAGTATAGTACTCTTTAGTATGAATAACATAGGTCTTAATTATGAAAGTGAACTGTGATTAAGTATGACCAAAGATAGGTACTTAGATTTGGTAGTAGTATGGGATGCTATCTTAGCCTTGCACAAGGATACTTGGAGGTGCCTTGTGATGTAGTTCATATTAGTATGAAAGACAATGAGTTAAGAATGAACTCTTATATGATTTGTGATGCTTTATTTAATTATGATGTTCATGATATGCTTATGTTTTTATCTCTTATGATTATGTCTATTGTTGACTAACCCTTTGAGATATCTTATGTTGGTATGTAGTTTCCATACTTAAGTACTTATCGTACTAATGCATATTGCCTACATATTGTCCATGTAGGGTCTTGAGAAGATAGAGTTCTTGAAGGGTAGAGTTTCGAGGTTTCCAAGAAGAGAAGAAGTGGTGAGTCCTCAGAGATTCGAGGACGAACCTTTATGTTCCATTTTGTATTTCTTTATGTTTTAGATTTTATGTGGCCTGCGTCCCAATGCTTTTAATTCATGTCAAAGTTAGATGGTTTTGAGACAATGTTGTTAGAGATGCTTCTGCTTTTATGAAATACCTTTCGGTTTATGACTAAAGAAAGTTTTTAAATTCCCTGCTTTTATGCATGATGTTATGTAATGAAGTCAAGAGGCTTATACAAGACCTCCGAGAGGTCAAGTACGCCGTGTTGTGACCCAAGGGTTGCCCTATCTTCTAGGGTGTACTTGCAGGTCGTGACAAGCTTGGTATCAGAGCATAACGTTATGAAATGATCTTAGGATGTCTCAAAAACCACGTCTAGTAGAGTCTTATTCATCGTTGTGAGTCGCGACACCCCTATGAGTAGGAGGCAATGGGATGCTTAGGAAAGTTCAACTTCTTCATTCTTCAAGTCGTGCAATAGAGTTTGGCTTTGGTAGGACCTTTTCTAATGTTTGCCTATGAATTTTGTAGGTTATGGCTAACACTAAGACTAATGCTAGAAGGGAAGTAGATGGGAATGGGGAGCAAGAGATTCCTCCCCAAGTTGAAGAGCAAGTGCCTCCCCAAATGCAAGAACAATTTTCTCCTCAAGTTCCTAATGATCCTCCAATAGGGAATGCTATGTTTGATGAATTTAGGGCTTCTATGACTTTGTTGTCTCAAGCCTTAATGGAAAAAGCTAATATAGGAGGAATGGGTGTTAGTAGAGTAAAAGGGAGTTCTTGAGAATGAATCCACCAGAGTTATATTGCTCCAAAGTTGGTGAGGACCCGAATGGGTTTATTGATGAGGTGTATAAGGTACTTGCAATCATGGGAGTGTCTTCTATTGAAAAGGCGGAGCTGGCTACCTATCAATTGAAAGATGTTTCCCAAATTTGGTTTGATCAATGGATAGATTATAGACCAATAGGAGAGGGTCCCATAGAGTGGGAGACTTTTAAGTTGGCTTTCCTTGATAGGTTCTTTGCTAGGGAATTGAGGGAGGCTAGGATGGAGGAGTTTATAAACCTCAAGAAAGGTGATTTGAGTGTTAAAGAGTATGCTTTGAAGTTCACTCTTTTGTCTAAGTATGCTCCAAGCTTGGTAACAAATCCTAAAGACTTGATGAATAGGTTCATGACGAGAGTGTCCGACTTAGTAGAAGAAGAGTATCGTACAACCATGCTTATGGATGACATGGACATCTCAAGGCTTATGGTGTTTGCCCAACAAATAGAAGAGTCAAAACTAAGGAAGGAGAAGGCTAGAGAAAAGAAGAGGTCTAGGTTTGAGAATTATAAGTGTTTCCATGCTAAGTATGAGGGACAAGATATACCTAGAACTAAACCAAGATATTCCAACCAACATTCTTCAAAACACCTCTAAGATTTATAAGGATAAGGGTAGTGGGTCTACCCAATTTACTTGCCCCAAGTGTGGAAGGAGTCACTATGGTAGGTGCCTAGCCGGCACAGATGGTTGTTTTGGGTGTGGGAAGGATGGGCATACAGTGAGATATTGTCCGCATCTTAAGGCAAAAGGAAGAGAAGGCAAGCAAGTTGCTACTAATAGTGAGGAAGGTGTTCCTAAAGTAAGAGCTAGGTTCTATGCACTCAAATCCAAGGATGATTCAAAGTGATCTCCTTATGTCCCTTCCGGTATGTGCTTGTTTAATGATTTATGATTTGTTTTTGCAGAATATACATGGTTATGATTTGATTTTCTTATTTTTTCTGCTTTTAATAATGATGAATTAATAATTAGAAAGATATATGTAGCTTATTCCCATGTTGGGGATAAGGGATCCTTTTTATAAGATCTCTATATAATTATGTTTAGTTATGTTAAGCTTGGAATTGAATTGTTTCCTTGATTTGGGTATGTGAATTTAGGTAGAATGAATATACGATGCGCTTCTAGTCTAGTGTTGGTCCTAAAGAGAAGTGTTTAGTAAAGTGTCACTCGAGGACGAATGTTCCCAAGTGGGGGAGTATTGTTACACCCTCTGTAACAACCCTAAAAATGAATAAGATAAATGCTTAAGGTGTCAAGAATACTTGCGATTAGACCAAGGTTCACACGAATTGATACGCGTAGAACCAGACCTCAAAACCCTTACTACGGCCAAGCCAACTAACTTGCGGAGTTAGTTGAGCTTGGAAAGTTTTTTTTTTTCACAAGATTATACTAAGGTTAGTCAATTCAACCTTATACAATAAGATGCACTCTATAGAAATAAAAATACCTAGAGAGGACTCCTCTCTTAATACATTTTTCTAAGAATACATGAATTAGGGAGACTCTCCCTTTACAAGAAAAGATAAACAAGAAAAAACTATTCACCTAACTATTCCTAATCAATGAATAAGTTTAAGTGTCATTTGCATAAATCCAATCCTTTGCTGCCTTGTTAACATGCTAAGGTGGCTGTTTGATCCTCTTTATTTTTCTTCTTCTGAAATTTTGTATTCCCATCTTTTCCAATATGTAACTTCCTCTAATTGATCCAATTAATTGTTGTGTAGTATAGAAGTGTTGTAGCATATCCTGATTATGACTCCATTTTGCTAATAAGTCTGCAGTACCATTTGCTTCTCTATAGACATGTTTGCATTGAAAGTGATCCATTTTTCTGCTTATTTCTTGAATTTGTTGGACTGCTTGCTGACATCTCCAAGGAATGCTTATTGTATTGTTGATCCATTTACTCAACAGTTCAGAGTCAACTTCCAATACAATGCTTTTGTATCCATGTTGTGCACACCAGTCAAGTCCATATAGTGCAGCCTTTATCTCTGCAATATTGTTAGTGCCAAAACCAAAAGGTAAAGAAAAGGCATAGATCAATTTACCTTGATGATCCCTTAAAATTCCTCCTCCACCTATCTTCCCAGAGTCTTGTAATGCACTTCCATCAGTGTTTAGTTTGTGTATGCCTTCATCTGGTTTATTCCAACATACCATGGTTACCTTAAATTGCTGTTGGAACCAACCATGTAGGGCTCTCAAAACCGAAGATCTAATCGAAAGAGTCTTTACCGGACTTAAAAGAGGAAATTTTAAGTTTTGAGGGTCCAGGGGTAAAATGGTCTTTTCCAGGACAAGGGTAATATCGTAATTACCCTAAGGAATTAATTAATTAATTAATTAATTAATTTAATTAAAGAACCAATTAGGCTCGGGTTGACCCAAAATGGTCCATTTCGCAAGGGTCACTCCACCCGAGTTCGAGCCCCATTGGAAGCAACAAATTGATGATTTAATTGTGATTAAAATCTAATTTTTGTAAGGGCAAAGTGGTCCTTTCACGTATAATTAAATAAATCAGATTTTTGTTTGTTAAGGAGAGTCCTAAATTGACTAAGTCATCATCTAATCCTAAACAACTTCACACGTTTCAATCTCTCACGTCTATCATACTTTCACGTTCAAAACTCTCTTGTTCTCTCTGCCAAATTAAGGTGAAGAACAGAGAATATAACAAGAGTTCCTTCACACTTGAAGAACACACGAAAATTTTAAGAAAAACAAAGTAACCAAAAATGTTAAGGCAAAGAGAAGTTGTCCGTCGAGTGGTGTGTACGTTGAGGAGGCTTGGACTGATTTTGGAGAGGGTTTTGGGCAGCAAATTCAACGTTTGAACATCAATTAAAGGTATGGGTTTCTTCTCTCTTGGTCCCTTTCCCAAGAGACCCCTTAAGATTCTAGATATTCATTCCGAAAACTAGGGTTGTTCCCCGTTGCATGTCCTTGTCACTAGCTCCCAATGATTCGTAGGTTCGGTTTTTCTTTGCTGGTAGATTTAGGTATGTGTGATGTTTTTGTGTTGAATGTGAATATGTTTATGTACGTGAAATAACAAAAATGACAACCAATGTGTGATCAAAAAAATGATGTGTGTGTGTGCACGTTTGGCAGTGAACTTATTCACTGTTGGAGGTATGAAATGACATGTTTTATCCTTATATTTTATGTCCAAAAAGTTGTACACAATGTGATGTTCATTGTATTGAAATGTGGTTGATTGAATAACAATCTTCTAGCCAAATAAATCTATGAAAGATGCACCTAAAAATGTGTTTAAAGGGTCTATAAACGTACCCTATGAATCAAGCAAAAATATAATGAATATGAGCTGAAAAATGTCTAACATTTGCAGCATCTTATAAGTTTAATTTAGGTAAAATGTTGATGAACAAAATCTGGAAATTTAAGTAAAAGATAAAGGGGTGAGGTCACTAGGATTCAAACCAGTGACCTCCCCTAGTGGCAAGTGTAGTTCGCAAAATAAGAAAAGAAAAGGGGGCTGGGGGGAATCGAACTCGGTCTGCTGGAAGAGAAAGGAGAGAGTGATTAATTAATTAAATAAATGGGAGGCGTGGGAATCAAACCCACGACCTCCAGGCAGCGAGTGAAAGAAGAGAAAATAAAGAAAAGAAAATGTGAGGCGTGGGAATCGAACCCACGACCTCAAGGCTGAAAGGAGAAGGCAAAATAATTAAGAAAAATAAAGTGAGGCAGTGGGGACTCGATCCCACAACCTCACTAGCCTAGCGAATTTAATTAGAAATAAAATATGAGGCTGTGGGGGTTCGAACCCACAACCTCCCAATTTCCCAGCGAAATAAAGAGCAAATTAAAAGAGGATGTGGGGGTTTGATCCCACAACCTCTTGGTTTAGGCGAAATGGGAGAAGAAGACTTTAAGGAAAAATAAAAAGGGGTTGTGGGGGTTCGAACCCACAACCCTTCGGCCAAACTAAGAGGAAAACCAAGTAGAAAATTAAAGATACAATGTTAATGTTGGGGTTCAATTTAGAGTCCCAATATCATGGAGATTAAAAATAAAATCAATGAAAAATGTAAATGTTATCCAAGTGATTCGAACTTGGGTTTCCTTGCCCAAACTTCCGTATTGATACATAAGTCATACGTGAACAAAATATCCAAGAATAATGCCACCTACTTAGATCGAAATCAAGATCTTGGCATATATACAAGTTACATAAGTCTTGTACTACATAATCTTAGGAATGTATGAATCACTTAACGAATTACGAATGAAGCCTCATGGCTTGTGTGTATAGACTCATAAGTCTAGCATACGTTTTAAAAAAGTGAACCTAAGATATATGTAATGAAAGGATGTAACCCTAGAAGGGTTAAGTATGAGTGTAAAACACACTAAATGTCCTAGTGCATTGGCATACGATGAAATGATTATTATGTAATGAAATGACAAAACCCTAGAAGGGTTAAGTAAGAATATGAAACACACAAATGGCCAAGTATATTGGCATATGATGAAATGAACATTCACGTAAAATGGGGTGAGTAATTATGAAGAGTAAATGTGTTAGTTAATGAATGTGGTGACAACATGATATGAGGCTAATGTAAAAGATGAGAACAATCTTAAATGAGCCTAAGTAAGTGTTACCAAAACGTACTCACCTATGAGAGTGTAAAGTTAATGAAGAGACCAGTCTCTATGAACACTCTAATGAAAGTATTGAGATAAACACACTTAATACTAATGATGAGATGAGAAATCATCTATTGAGCTATGATGTCCTCATACTAGAAGCCAGCTTCCATGACGTATGAGTTGAATGTAATGGAACTTCATACTGAGCATCGATAGACTAGTTATGAGCGGTGATGCCTTCTTTAGGAAAGGGCGGAGGTTCACGTAACTCTCATGAGATGAGACTGTCCAGCTTGCCGGGTATGGGTCTCCTTATATCTCCTGGTCTTCGAACCTATACTGCCAATATAGGGATCTGGCGGGGTTAAATTCCCATGTACGCTAGCATGTTTTTGGGTCACCTTGGCCGGTGATTCAACCTATTTTCGGTGTGGGGGAGACACTGGATTTCATGATGCTCACATGATCTATGTTGGTTAAAGTTAAAGTTCCCAATGAATGAATGAGGCCAGCCTCAAATGAAGCACATAAGGAAATGAATGATACCAAAGGTATTAGGATAGGATAATCAAGAGGTGAGCTAGACTCAGGTAATGACAGTAGGTTATTCTTGATCATTGCACAGCAAACCCAATGAAATTCTTAATATACACCCTAGGTATAGCTGGTGTTACACTAGCCTATGAACGAAATGAAATGAAGTACGTATGAATGAATGAAGCAGACTCTGTGTTTGCTAATGAAGACTCCCTAGTTGAGGTCCCATATGCTGAGCCCTCATTTTGGAAAGTCTTAATGTTAAGTCCATGATTCCAAGGTCTCATGGCATATGAATGAATGATATGAAAGATGTTTTGTGCTATATGCAATATGATATGTGTTATGTGTAAGATGTTATGTTTTGTGTGCAATATGATAATTATGATGATGCATGTTACTCTCATGGCATGACTTTCCTAATCCAAATTTGGAAAGCTCGCTGACTTTCCTAATCCAAATTTGGAAGGTTCACTAACTTTTCTAATCTCAATTTGGCAAGTCCACTGACTTGACTTTCCATAATCATGATGTTAGGAAAGATCTATCTTTTCTCATGCGTGTCCTTGGTGTGTGCTTGCATATACCCATACTTAGTACAAGTGTGTACTAACCCTATGCAACTCTACAATTTTAGGTGCAGGCACAGGTGGACGCTAGAGCTACAGGTTGACGCTGAAACTATCCAGACATCGAGCATTCATCCGGACTTGGTAGGCCCTCATGCTTTCGAGGATGCTGCCATTTATGTTCTAGCTTAGTTTTAGAGTTGAGCTAGTGGAGCATGTTCCACTAGCGTTTCTTTCCTGTTTTATTCAGACATTGTATTGGTGCCATTTTGGCAAGTACATCTTTATTACTATGTTAGACTATTTCTTTCATTTGATAATCTTGATATTAGATGGTTGATGGTGAACAATTATGTATTAATGAGAATGTTTAATAAGTAAGTTAAGAAACAAAAAGTTTCAAATTTTCCGCTAAAATTAACTTAGATGAAGTAAGAATGACGTATGTAGGCTTGTCTGCGACCTCTGAGAGGTCAACGACGCCGGTCTCGTTTGGGGTCTAGATTCCAGTCGTGACACCCTCAAAATGAGTTAGGTGAATCTAGGGCCTACATGAGTGTCATGAGATTATAAGGTCTTAAAATTACTCAAATAGTGTTAAGAGTGAGAATATAAAGTTTGGAAGTGTTTGGAGGTCAAATGTCCAAGAACGTCAAAGACGTTAGGAAACTAGTCGAAATTGAACTAGTGTGTCGTAGTGTTTTGTAGTCATTTTATAGAGGATGGTTTGAGGGTGAAATTAAGTATCGATAGATCTTACGTGTAGAATGACATTTAAATGGTCGAAACGTCCGATAACGATGACCCGGGACCAGCCTAAGGGTCCCAGAGGAGGACCCAAACATAGGCAAGTGAAGCTGCCAGAAAGCCTAGATCTGGCGGTGGCTGCGTGACGCGGAGCCATCACGTAAAGGGCAATTTTTGCTTGATACGTAGGTATATCGTGAACCATTCTGTCCCAAACTAGTTTCCTAAACCAAGAATAAAAAATGCCTCCGCGACGCGCAGTAAGTGCCCAGATTTGGTCGCGTCATTTTTGTCAAATTTAAGTTGGTTAAAATGTATAATATTTGCAGGGGTCTTTTGGGAACTTTAGGGATTAATTATTGGCGGTTATTGTAGGTATTTGAATAGTATTTAAAAATAAAAATATCCAGTAAGACCCTAGACTTCAAATCAAAACCTTTCTCTCCCAAAATTCTCCCAAAACCACCATTGAAGAAGAAGAAAAATTGCAGCAGCTTTAGGACAAATTCATCAAGGTCTCAAGATGGGTTTAAGACTCTAATCTAAGGTATGTGAAGCTTATTCATTCATGGATTCTTCCATCCATGAACCCCCTAGTTTCCTTTCAATTGTGAATCCAAAGAACCCCATTCAAGAGAGGGTTGTGATTGCATGATGGGTAAGGCTTGATTGTGATCCCAATCTAGTGGGTAGCATTCAATGATGTTTATATGATGATTATATGCTGTTTTTATGGAGTTTTAATGGTGAATTATACTAATTGAATATGAAGGTGATCATGGTGATCTAAGGCCATTAGAGACTAGATGAAGGTTTTGTGTTGATTCGTCTTATCTTGATTGTGTTCTATGTTAATTGATCATGACTGAATCACATTGGTATGAATTGAACTATACTTGATTGATTTAGATTGGTCTTGATGGAATTGAACCTTAATGAATGAATTATGGCTTTATTCACCTAGTATTTAAGAATGTTAGAAGAAAGCTAAGACTAGAAGATCCTATAATCTACCTATAAATGAAGATAGAATGAATTGATGAATAATGAACCTTAGGATGGTTGTGTTGGCTGTATATTTAGGATTATTTAATGAAAGTGATAGGTTCACTTGTGCATTGAGAGATTGTGAAGGACGTCCCTCCATGAGAGAAAAAGTTGAGCAAGGCTTTACAAGAAAACATTGGAGTATATGCTTGACTCCAAGTGGCTATGAAAACTGACACGGATAGTCTAGCAAGGGTCCGGACTCCAAGTAGAAAGGAGAGCCACACCTAGTAGTTGTGATGACTATCCACTTAGGTCTCATGATGCGGGAGTCTTTGACGTAGTAGAGTCAAGGTATCCTACTAGAGATCTCCATATCCTATGAACTTAGACGTTCTTGAGAAGCATCTCGTAGTGTTAAAAGCAAAGAATGAATTTAGACATGCCCAAGGGGTATCTCGTAGTGTTCATAATGTGTGAATGAACTTAGACATGCCCAAGGGGTATCTTGTAGTGTTCATGATTAAGGGCTCAAGACATGCCTTAAAAAGTATCTCGTAGGATCCATATGATTAAGGACTTAGACATACTTAAAGAAGTATCTCGTAGTGTTAAAAAGATAAAGGTAGGGGATAGGCTCCAAAGTAAAAAATAATAAAGAAAGGATCCAAAAGTGTACCTCTCATGAGTGGTTGTATGGGACATCATGAGTGCATTGCACAAGGTATAACCTAGGGTCACTAATGAAGAAGAGAGTGAAAATAGGATTGGACTAGTCTTGCCTTTCATTGTATAGTAGGCTAAAGATGAGAGAATCTTAGTAGGCGAAGTTAAGTAATAAAGAGGCTATGGAGGGTGATCATGTTAAGGATGCTTTCAAGATATGCTTAGTATGTAGGGTAGTATGGGCTGCCTTATGTACATTGCACAAGCATGTTTTGAGATTACCGTAAGAGTATAGTACTCTTTATTATGAATAATTTAGGTCTTAATTATGAAAGTGAACTATGATCAAGTATGAACAAATAGAGGTACTTAGCTTTGTAGTAGTATGGGATGCTACCTTAGCCTTGCACAAGGATACTTGAGGTGGCTTATGATGTAGTTCATATTAGTAAGAAAGACAATAAGTTAAGAATGAACTCTTATATGATTTATGATGCTTTATTTAGTTATGATGTTCATGATATGCTTATGTCTTTATCTCTTATGATTATGTATATTGTTGACTAACCCTTTGAGATATCTTATGTTGGTATGTAGTTTCAATTCTTAGTACTTATCATACTAACGCATATTGCCTACATGTTGTCCATGTAGGGTTTTGAGAAGATAGAGTTCTTGAATTGTAGAATTCCGAGGTTTCCAAGAAGAGAAGAAGTGGTGAGTCCTCATAGCTTCGAGGACGATCCTTTATGTTCCTTTATGTCTTTCTTTATGTTTTAGATTTTATGTGGGCTGCGTCCTAATGCTTTTCATTCATGTCAAAGTTAGATTGTTTTTAGGCAATATTGTTAGAGATGCTTCCGCTTTTATGAAATACCTTTCGGTTTATGACTAAAGAAAGTTTTTAAATTCCCTTCATTTATGCATGATGTTATGTAATGAAGTCAAGAGTCTTGTACAAGACCTCCGAGAGGTCAAGTACATCGTATTGCGACCCAAGGGTTGCCTTAACTTCTAGGGTGTACTTTCGGGTCGTGACACTATATATTGATTTTAGATAAGTTTACCACATATATTACTCACTCAAAATAAAATCTCCAAATCATAACCCAAAAGCTCTCACCTCTCTCTACTTCCCTCTCTATTCAACCTCCATTGTAGGAAGAAGAAAGCTTGAAGAAGAAGACCAATTTCTGTAGGATTTCACTTGGATTTCATAGATTAATCTTCATTAAGGTATGAGTTCTTCACTCTTGGGATTCCTTTTCCCCAAGAGGTCCTTTCAAAGTTGATTTCTAAATCACCCAATTCTTAGTGTTTTCTTCTATAAATGGGTTTTCTTCTAAACTTAAAATTAATGATTGATTATGTCTAATTGTGATTACCCATGGCTAATAAAGTATAGATTTTTGAGTAATTGATGTTAACTAAGGGAATTTCGTGTGGATCATGTTCCTTCCCCAATTTCCCCAAATCTTGGATTTTACTTGTGAATTGATGGGAATTGAAGAATGTATTGATTGTCAAACTTTTTTTATCTATTCTAATTAATTCATGGACTTCTTAGGGTAATGTATTTTTGGGAATGAATCTAATTCTTGAGTAATTCATGAAGAACCTCTTTCCCCCTAACACTAGGTTATGATGTGAATAGAAGTTAATTGGGATAGTGATAATGCAATTGACCTAGCTATTGTGTTATTTACTATTAAATGTTGTTATTACACCTATTATTGGATGAAATTGGTTGGTTGATGGTAAGACCATGATGATGAATTTTGAAGGAGATAGGGTAAGTCGTTGTTGTCCTAAGACTTTACTTCAATTATGATGTCTTGTACTTGATGATGAAGTTCAATTGAAGTATGTCTTGTAATCGGATTAAGTAGGTCTGGTATGATGATGCAATTGAAATGTCTTGATTATGTGATTGTCAGATTATGCTTAAGATGTAATGATATAAGTGTTTTATTTAAAATAAAATTATGTTATGTTTAAGACTTGGTTTAGGACTTTGTTAGAGTCGCCACTTAATTTTTTGAGAAAAATCAAGAAAACTATTTTTCCAATTGACTAAAACAAGAAATCAATTCGAAAGAGTTTTAAAAAAGGGGTTCGAGGGTTCATATTTATATATTAGGAAGGTTTTTACGGCACCTAAAGTATTCGCTAACTTGCGATTATCCAACAATTAACTTGTTTGGCTTAAAAAATATCTTTAACTTAATTCAAATCTATTTGAAATCCTAAAAGAAGTGAAAGATCAACCTTATTATCTATTTATCTTTTAAATCCATTTAAAGTCGATAAATTTAATTTAAAGTAGACAAAATATTATGACGTCTTGCAGGGGACTTGAGTTTTCTCGATCTTAAAGCTAACGACAAGTATAGACAGGTAAATAAAGTCATAAGGTAAAAGAGATATAGATAGAGATAGTTGGGTCCAAATTCGGTTTCTGTTCGCCTGGACCGGTATTTAGACCCATTTCATTTTGGGCCTTAGGACCATAACGAGTTGTTCCTGTCCTACACTTCTAGCAATATAATAATAGTAAAATGACGAGGCTTAGGCCTAAAACAAAAAAAATACAACATAAATTAAAAAAAAAGATAAAACAACGCGAGCTTTTGGCCCAAATTCGTCAACTTCCGACTCGTTTCGAATTATCCCCATCTCAGAATCTGTACGTCGATTTTGTGGGCTGTTTGACTCGGAAAAAAGTAGTTTCAGGGCTTTCGTGGCCCCATTGTATATGCAAGGTAGAGTCCGAGAGGACTTGGACAAATTCACATGCATACACATAAATGAAAATCATAAGGGAACAATTCTTCGATAAAATAAATAGAGAATAAAAATGCCTATGATACTGTCTTAGATCCAAAATTTCACGAAAACAGTAAGGAAAAGTCTCAGCTGAAGCGTAATTGCAAAAAAAATAGGGTAATTTGGTCACGGAGAACTCACCGAGATACAATCATGAACCAAGAGATAGTAGGTATTATCAGTCAAGACTCAACACTAACTAAACTCACAATTTTGCATTACAACTTTTGAGACAAACCTCTACCTAATCTGACTGACACAAACCTAAACCGAACAAAACAACTAAAAAATCAAGGGATAGAATTGTGTAGCGCCAAACATATGCACAACCCATTAATATTAAAACAGTAACAAATCTAGTAGCTTTAACAAAACTGGGAGATGGCATATGATGTAAACTTAGAAAAAAAAATTCAATATCCTTGTCGTCACAGAGAAGTTAGAGTTCTAAAAAAAAGAAAAAAGGGGAAAAGAAAGACCTGTAAGCAACATCTAAAACAAATGGTAGGATGGCATCACCTCTTAACACTTCCTATAGGGAACACAATTTGAAACTAAGCACACATAGAATTACATAAGAATCTTAATGAGACAAATTAATCGTAGTCACAAAAAGAAGAAATAAAAAAGCATAATCGGAGCATGGAATTTCATAACAATACCATTTCACACGATAATAAACTGAATAGCAAATGATTCCATGGTATTTAAGAAAACATAATAAATTTTTTGAAATAAGGACACAGCTAAACCACATTTCAACCTCACCACCACATAAAGAGATGACACACGAAATTTCCGAAAAAATACAATAGCTTAAGGATTGAAAAGAATGAACATTAGACAACAAACATGGATAGAGAGACTAGAAATCAAAATACGATATTGTTAAAAAAAAAACCTATACTTCGAAGTAGACTAGACAATCTTTCGAGTAAGGAGACTCAGAACAAACTATAATGAACACGAGACACGGAACTCATAAGCTTGACATATTGTTCCTTTCATTAAACTAGTGGTGAAAGAAAGAACTGTAAGACCTCGAAAATGAGATAAGGTGTCTAGAGCCTAACATCTTCGTCGTAATGTTATAAGGTCCTAAAATGCCTTATTATGTTATATATAGGCAGTGTGTAAGGTTTGAAGTGATTTGGAAGTCGGACGTCAAGGGACGTCCAAGACGTTCGACGAATAGTCGCTTATCTGCCTTATGTGTGTATGCATGCCTAAATTGTACGAACTGAGTCTAATGAGTCTTGAAATGGTTTTAAATGATTTTTAATGTTAGTATATGAAGTTTCGTGAAGTTTGGAGGTCAAACGCCCAAGAACGTCCAAGGCGTTCGAAAGATAGCCCCTAAGACGTTCATCGTATGTCATGTAGGGGTCAACGTTGTTTGGACGTCTTGTAGCTGTTTGTTTTGGATGAAACTTATGTTGAAGGTCTATAACATCTTAAGGTTTGTAATCGCATTGGAAACGTCCGGGTACGACTTCTAAAGAACCCCACAAGAGTCCCCAAAAGAAGGACCCAAGGCTGCCTAAGACACTGCCTGGGCAGTGTCCCTTGACGGACCCAATGACGGATCGTTGGGCCACCAACGGACCGTCAAGCAGGTCTCATCGAAGGGGGATTGACTTTGGCAGGTCTTGAGCCAAGAATTTGGCTAAGTCATGGGCGATGGAGGCTGCCACGGCCCGTCATGGCCATGATACCCCGTCGAGCCCCTCGTCGCGGATGGCCTGCAGGTTGGCTGCTGCGTGCTGCCACTTAAAGGGGTGAATGGGAAATTCACCCCATGTCATAACCTGACTAATAAATTTATTTAAGTAATTTGAGGTGTATATAATTCATCCAAAACGTGATCAACCCATTCCCAAATCCTCTCACATGTTTAAAGCCTTTCCCCTCCAAAATATTCTCTCTAGAACCTCCATGGTATTTGAAGATCAAGAACAGCTTGTAGATTGGATTCTCATGGGTTATTCATCAAGTTTTATAGGTCTTCATGAATATTAAGGTATGGTGATCCTTCATCTCTAAGTAACCTTTCACTTGGAGAGTTCTTCTCAATGTTTTCAAAGAAAGTTTATGATCAAAGTTCTTCTTCTCCAATCTAGCCATGGGTTCTTTCTCAAAACGTTTTTAATGATTAAATCATATATATCGATTTAATTATGATTCCCTTACATTGAAGTGATTGTATATACTGTTATTTACATGAATTTATGTTGAATTGATGTTTAATGATCCATGAGGATCAATGTATGAAGATTTGAGCATGTTTAGCCTAGTTTCTATAGTTCACTGTAACATTGGCTTTCTTATGATCTAAAGTGAATTTCGATTAAGTTGTGGTTCTTGTAGCTACTGTTTTAGGTTAATACCATGGTTGAATTGTGGATATAAATCATGTATGACCAAATTAGAGAAGGCTTGGTTTGAATTAATCTAGGTTCTTCTTGTCTATGAAGTTGTAACTTGTGATCTTGACGTTAGGTTAGTCGCTATAGGAACTGATTATGGTTAATGTCTATAGATGCTCCCTATAAAGAAATATGAGGATGAATTATATGTAATTAATACAATATGGGTCAATTCATGATAGGTTGAATATGATTAACCTATGTAAACTTACTTTCCATGAACTCCCTATATGAAGCATGCTTGTATCAACCTTAATGGCAAATTGTAGTAGTGTCTCATCTAGATTATGATTTCATTAGCTACTGCCTTAGGGTGATATGATTCATGAAATATGACCTATAATCCATATGAATGAAATTGGTTAATGATCTATGTTCTTCTACTTTCCTAGTATGTGATGTATATGTTATGGTATAATCGTGTAGTGATTTGTACATGGTTTCTTATATGTTTAAAGTACATTTAGCTATTGCCATATATTTTTATTATTGATGAATAAGGTGTATTGATCAATGATGATCAAAGGGTGAGAAATTTGTAAGAATGCTTAATTCCTCTACTTTTCTACTTCTCTATTCTTTATAGAAATGTTGATGAAGCCTTGTATGGCATTGTGTGGTATGGTCCACTTATGGTGGCGGTGTTTATCTTATTGTCATTATATATGTGTTGACCATGGCCTTGAAGGTAAATTGATGAACTTATGAACATGTGCTTAAGATGATACTATGAGAAGCTTATGCCTATTTTCCTATTTTAGTTGTGAATTAGGTTGTGTGGCTACTGTATGAGCATGTGTATAACCATGTTAGGGTAAAGTATAGGTGCTTCCATGGATGTGTTAAGGTGGTTAATAACCCCTTACCTATGTACCCTTATATGAAAGTGTAAATAGCTAAAGTTAGGAGTCTTGATTACATTGTGTATATTATCTTGTCTCCTATGCTATTATGTGTTGTGTGCTATGTGCTTGAAGTGTAATGTGGTCTAATAGGGTGGCTGACTTAATAAGCTATTGATAGCCATTATGTGATCATGTTGGTCAATGTACACACACTCTCACTTACATGCATCTTACAAGTAGTATAAGTCATTGTGTGTAAATGAAAGGTAGTTCTCATATTCACTAGTGTCTACTACTATGTATGTTAAGGTGATGTTTATGAATGTATGATTTGTATTCCCTTACTAGGATGACTTGATAGGTGTACTAGTATGGGAAAGGGTATGGGACCTTGTCTATGCATTGCACATGTGTATCTTGATAGGATAGTTCCTAGGTTTGGTTCTTATGCATTGATATATGAACATGTGTGACCTTATGTGTTATGTAAAAGGTTTGCTCACATCTAGGTATACACTCACACACATGTATGATCTAGTTAGTGAGAAGAGGCCTTGCTACGGGTGCCCAAGAATACTCCAAAACTAGATAGGTGCTTGAATATGCTATAAGCATATGAATGATGAATATCCTAAACCTATGTTTTTTAAATAAAGGTAATAAAGGCTTTTATATAAAGGGAACTTATCTTAGCACCGAGTGAACTTGACATTGAGAGGTGTTGACTTTCCTTGGAGGAATATTCACCATTTGTCCCTTATAGGGTGTTGACTTCCCTTAGAGGAATAATCACCTATGGACCTACATAAGGTGTCGACTTCGCTTAGAGGAATACTCACCTATGGACTTACATGAAGTGTTGACTTTCTTGAGGAATATTCACTCATGTTTTCTCATGAGGTGAGGCCCCATTACCAAATGGTATATAAATGGAATACCTATCTCTTAGTTCCATAAACTATGCTTGCCACATAGGATCTAGCAAAGTGATTTCACTTAGGATGATAGAATGTATGTTAATGTTCTACCTTGGCTAGGTAGGAACACCTTCCTTTGGTGTAAGACTCTACAACACCAAATTCCATGTTTAGCACCCATGGTCTTAGTGTCGGTTAAGGTTATAGTTTCCCTAAAGATAAAATGGACAATGGAAGTAATTGAATAGGATCCTAACTAGGAGGACTTAAGGTAAGTTACTTAGGATAGGTGGAAATAATGAACCCATCTAGACATTGCACAAGTGACTCCTTAGGAAGTCTTAGAAAGGTGCCCTAATGCATATGATTTTGTATGTGTCCTTTATGTATGATATTGTAGTCTTGGTTTGACTATTATCTTGTACTATACTTCTATGATGGCATGTGTTGTCTTGTGTAGATGCTATGTATGGTATTCTCTTGTGTTGCTAAGGTGATGCATTGCACCAAGTATCCCTAAAGGATAATTAGGAAGCTAATGAATTGAAAGAGAGGGTTAATGTTAAGGAGAGTGAGTTCACTGTAAAGTGACCTCAAATGGGGATTTAATTCTATATGTGTTTTCTATGATGTTTGGCCTTTGATTGTGTTTATATGAAGTATGTGGATGATATAAATGCTATTGATAAAGGTTTTATGATGATTTACTCAAAATGACATGAAGTATGTTTTCAAGGAAATGTCTCTTTTAAATGCATGCTTGCCATACTTAGTACATTCTTGTGCTAATCCCATTCTTCTTTACTTTTTACACAAAGTTTAGGTTATGGAATGCTTAAAGGAGATCTATGATTGAGGAGCTTGATAGGTGATTTCCCAAGCTCAAGGAAAGGAATCCTTAAGTTTCAAGGATGTCCTAATGTGTACTTATTGTAAAGTCTATTTAGTAATGTATAGCTCTGTATTATGTCTTAAGGGCCTTGTCCCTAATGTATTCTAAAGTTATTGAGTCTAAGATGGCAAAGAGACTTAGAGTCTAAATATGTATTATGACTTATGTTTTATATATATATGATGGGATGTTTCTAGCATATGATGTGCTATGAAAAGTTTTAAATTTTCCGCTAAATTTACTATACCAATGCAATGAATGATATGAGAGGCTTGTCTTAGACCTACGAGAGGTCGACGACGCCGGTTACAATCCAAGATTGTACCCTATCTTCTAGGGTATGCTTTTGGGTTGTGAAAAACTTGGTATCAGAGCATGAGGTTTATGTAGCGGTTTTAGGTTCTAAATGTCTCATATTTGCCACGTCGAGTAGAGTCTCGTAGTATTAGTGGTGAGTCGTGACACATCAAATGGTACGAGAGGCTATAGGACGATAGAGTTTCCCTTCTTCATCAATCTCATATCGTGCCATAGAACTTATTTATAAGATCTCTCTCTTATGTTTTCTTGTCCGGTAGTCTTTTAGATGTGATTGCTTGGATGAGGTTGCTCAATGCTTGAGGCAGAAAAGGTGAGTTTAAATGCTTATCTTTGTTTTATGGTTTGAATGAGTATGTGTGAAGGTGACACTTGTCCTTATTTTGATGATGTATAAACTAACTAGGGCGACTTGAAGGGTTAACTAGACTTAGGTAGGGGTATGGGACTCTACCTATGTCTTGCACTAGTTTGCCTTGATGGAGACCTTAGAAGGTTAATACTATGCATGTGTATGATGATAGATGTGCATGTCCTTATGTGATGATCTTTATGCTTATAATCATGTAAGTAGCCTAGTGTGCTAAAGAATTGGAGTTATCCATGCATGAAGGTTATAGATGAGTGGAGTATGGTGCTAATTGTAGTTCTTGTTGGGTTATTTAATTTAGTGAAGTTATAGAGCTTTACTTGATCATTGCACATGTTAACTCTATGGGGATTATGATTGGTTATCTTACCTTGCTATGTATGAAATATCTCTTATTTGATGATGTCATGCCAATTATGGCAATATATGAAATCTATGTGAAATAGCATGTTATGTCGAATAACGTATGTCATGATATAGTTGAAGCATGCTAGAAGTTATAGTGGTTAAAGTGAATTCTCTTAAATTGTGTATTCCTATATGGTTTTGTATGATGGTAGCCAAACATAGAATTTGAACTTGGATTGTTTAATAACTACCTATGGAAGTATGCTATCCTATGAGTATATGTGTTAACAGTGTGCATTGTAGGAAGACCTTATGTGAATTGAATAGTATGATCAAAATTGATGGTTGAGGATGATTTGCCTAAAATGATAAGGTTTAGAATGCCTTAGTGTTTTTAAATTGAATTAATGAAAATTCTCTCTAAAGTAGAAATCACTTTAAGTGATGAATATGAAGGTTGTGTAGTTAAGATCCTCTATATGTTGGGTTAAGTTACTCTTAATTGGGTTTACACTACAACATTTTATGTCTACAACCACCCTAGAAAAGTGTGGCCTAAACTATGAAAAAGTGTGGCCTTTGATAAAAGGCCACACTTCTTGACTTTAAGCCACACTTTTTCAGGGGTGGCTGAAAGCCCCATAACCTTAGAGTTTACGCAACACTTTAAAAGTGTTGCCTTAGCAGCTGCGCTTAAAAACGTTGCCAAAAGGCAAAAAGGCCATGCTTTTGCAGCTACGCTTAAAAGTGTTGCCTTATTAAATAAACTTTTAAGTGTAGCCTTAAAGGCAAAAAGACCACGCTTTTCAGCTACGCTTAAAAGTGTTGCCTTAGCAGCTACACTTTCAAGCGTAGCCTAATAGGCAAAAGGCCACACTTTGCAGCTACGCTTAAAAGTGTTGCCTTACCATCTACACTTTTAAGCGTAGCCTTTGCTACCATATTGCCCACAATTATGAAGTGCTGCCTTTTATATCTAATATATGACAACACTTTGAAGTGTAGTCTTTGCCCATATGCATACACAATTTATATTGCATAATTTCTAATTAAAATACACCAATATTGTTTTGCAATAAATAATCTCAAGCATTAAATTAGCTAATAAGTAATTCAAATTTATAGATTTTCCATAATTTTTAAAACATAATATGTGTTGTGTACATACGCATACTTATAAAGCAATATTCTAAATGTGTACACAATAGTTCACATATTTGGTAAAACATATTTAATATGTGCTTTCATTTGGTATTATATGAGGTCGACATGAATAGACATTTGGATTTTGTTAAAGTAAGGCTCGGATCTAAAAGTAGTCATTTGAACTAATCATAAAACTCTTATAACTTAATAGGTTGAACGAGACAATTTACAGTTTATCTGTTGAAGAAATCGTTCACCCACCAAAAAAGTTATTCACAATTAAATATGTTAAACACTCAGTATTTTGTTTGAGTCTTAAGTATTCAACGTTGTGTGCATTTTGTACTTTTACTTTGTCGTCCATCCCACTACGTCGACATACACACTTCATCAACTGCTCTACCGGCCTACAGTACTACACAAATACAATTGACTCAGGATCTGACAAACTTCGAGTACTATCACCAGCTCTTATAGGCCTGCACTACTCAAACACTCAGAATATGCAACATCTTATTCTTATTCACCAACTTACCAACTACACAAGCATATCACTTCAACAAATCCTAACAATGCATAATAGAATCAAGATCAGGAAGCATGTTGGAGAAGAGAATAAAACATTATGGACGACGAAGTGGTTCCTAAAGCAGTCTTGCTAGAAGCATCTTCTCCTTCACATCAGAGCAGTCCATTAGACATGGATGTGCCGACTTTAGAGAAGACGTTCTAATAATTCTTGACTAACCAGTCCAGACCGTATAGATAAGGAACTCACTGATGATAGACATGTTCGGAATTGTAAAAATGAGGTTCTCAAACAAAGTCCGAAATGATGAAATCAAAACTTCTCTAAGCTTATGATTCTATGACTCACTTGCACTAAAGAAATATGTGGTGATTTTTATTCCTACAATCAGACAAAAAAACTTTCCACAAACAGAGGAGATATTTTACACTCCTTAGAAAGAAAACCTGGAGATATCATTATGACCAGGAGGAAGCTCGACTTTAAATGAGGAACAATCAGTGAACATAATCAAGCTAGAATCCCAAAAATTAACAAAACAAGAAAATCAATATCCAACACCAAACAATAAACCTACATGTCACAAATCCAAACATTTAAAGGTAGAAATATTTACCTGATAAAATCCATTACGACAACACGTGATGAAGCTTTAGGATATCATCTTCCTTGTTCTGTTTATTAATTTTAAGGAAAATTTAGTCGTACGCTCTGAACTCATTTATCCCCAATTTTCAAGCGATTTTTGAACTTTCTCGTTCTCTCCACCATTGTAGTCTCTGGGAATTCTTATGCTTCCACCAGTTTCCAAGAAAATTAAGTCAATTGTCTCCGCCAGATGCCTCACCCCACTGTTTCTCTTTTCTTTTCATGGCCACGATAGGTGAAAAATGATAAAATCGTAAGGGATTTCTTCAGGTCGGCCAGAAACAAAGAGAAAATGATGAATGGAGCTAAAAGATTTTCAACTGGAATTTTGTTTCTCCAAAGTGAAAAATCATACAAGTATTTTTAAATCATTTTCATTTGGTTTGTGAAAAATTATCACTTTGTGTTTTGTATCAATAAATATCTATAAATGTTGTAGAAAAACTATATTTACAAAAATCTTGAAAATTTCAGATCTAGGGCAAATAGAATTTCATTTAGAGAATTTAAAAGATTTTTTTATTGTTTATAAAATTTGTTTTTTTACCAAATAAAAATGGGAGGGAGATTGAATTTTGTTGGAGGGAATATAATATTTTAGTAAAAATTATAAGACCACACTTGGTAAGTGTTGTTTTTATAATTATAATAAAAGTACAGTTTAAAAGTGTAGTCATATATATAAATAGGTGTGGTCAATTATATTATGATGTTAAAACACTTATAAAGTGTAGACTATACTATTAAACAGAACATTTTACAAGCGTTGCCAATATTACTGTTGTCAAAAGCTGAAAACTAAGGCTACACCTTTAAAGTGTAGCCTTAAAAGGCTTAGCCAACACTTTACAAGCGTTGTCTTCATTTAATGTGGCTTTAGGCCTAAAATGGTGTAGTGTTACCCTAAGTGGGGGATGGTGTTTGAGTAGTGATATTGTAGAAATTGTCTGCATTGTTCTTCTATTCTTACTTGAATTGGAAAATATGAATTCTTAGTAAGCTTGTTCATGAAACTAGTCTTGCATAAAGTGTGAATTGCATGATCTACATATGATTGGTATGAATTGATTGACATCATCTTGGAGACATGGTGAATTTTCCAAAGAGCATGAAAAGAAATTTTTGGATAAAATCCATGTTTTCTCTTGTTGACTTGCATTTTAATGTGCTAATTGTGAAGTTGACTTCATGAGGTAAGACAAGGAATTGGTAATAGTCACTTGTAGGGTAAATTGTTTAGCCTTGTAATGGGAGTTGAGTCTCTTTTACAATGAAATATGTTGACTCTCTTGAAAATTTAGTGATTTGATGATTTGTAATGCGAAAATTGTAGGCTCATTCTTGAAAGGTGAAAGCATGTTAAGCTAAGAGGCCATGTGTATGCCTATGATTTGTGTTATTTTTCCAAAATGAGGCTTACTATAAGGGTGAGTATTATGTTAAGAAAAGAGATTTGTGGAATGACTTCCTATTTTGTTGTGATGTACTTGGTGTGACTTACCATTTAGATTTCACTAGGAAGAAAATGTACGCATGTCTTGGCTTGAAAGTTGAGTATGACCTTCATGGTACTAGGTCTAACTAATGAAGATCTTTGTGATTTAACTAACTCAAGTTTTTGTGCATTAAGGTATGAGTGCTTAAATAACTTTAAGTATGGGGTATGATCTGCCTATGAGTAGCTTTTCAAGATTCTCTTGTAATTAATTAAGGTGTAATGATCATGCTATGATTAGGAGAAGGATGTTCCCCTATGAACATGAAAAAGGGTACTTGTGTTTGATGCATTAGAGAGTGAGTAAGTAATGGTTTTGCTTGCTTGTGTGCATCGAGTGCTAAAATGATTTGATGATATTTTAAATGTTATTAACTGCTATTATGTGCATTAAACTCCTTGTTGTGATTAAAGAGTCCTAAGTGTCATTCGAGGACGAATGTTCCCAAATGGGGGATATTGTAAGACCTCGAAAATGAGATAAGGTTTCTAGATCCTAACATATTCATATTAATGTTATAAGGTCCTAAAATGCCTTATTATGTTATATATAGGCAGTGTGCAAGGTTTGAAGTGATTTGGGAGTCGGACATCAAGGGACGTCCAAGACGTTCGACGAATAGTCGCTTATGTGCCTTATGTGTGTATGCATGCCTAAATTGTATGAACTGAGTATAATGAGTCTTGAAATGGTTTTAAATGATGTTTAATGTTATTATATGAAGTTTCATGAAGTTTGGAGGTCAAAAGCCCAAGAACGTCCAAGGCGTTCGAAAGATAGCCCCTAAGACGTTCATCGTATGTCATGTAGGGGTCAAGGCTATTTGGACGTCTTGTAGATGTTTGTTTTGAATGAAACTTTTGTGGAAGGTCTATAACATGTTAAGGTTTGTAATCGCGTTGGAAACGTCCGGGTACGACTTCTAAAGGGCCCCACAAGAGGCCCCAAAATAAGGACCCAAAGCTGCCTAAGACACTGACTGGGCAGTGTCCCTTGACGGACCCAATGACGGATCGTTGGGCCACCAACGGACCTTCAAGCAGGTCTCGTCGAAGGGGGATTGACTTTTTCAGGTCTTGAGCCAAGAATTTGGCTAAGGCATGGGTGACGGAGGCTGCCACGGCCCGTCATGGCCATGATGCCCCGTCGAGCCCCTCGTCGCGGATGGCCTGCAGGTTGGCTGCTGCGTGCTTCCACTTAAAGGGGTGAATGGGAAATTCACCCCATGTCGTAACCTGACTAATATATTTATTTAAGTAATTTTAGGTGTATATAAGTCATCCAAAATGTGATCAACCCATTCCCAAATCCTCTCACATATTTAAAGCCTTTCCCCTCCAAAATATTCCCTCTAGAACCTCCATGGTATTTGAAGATCAAGAACAGCTTGTAGATTGGATTCTCATGGGTTATTCATCAAGTTTTATAGGTCTTCATGAATATTAAGGTATGGTGATCCTTCCTCTCTAAGTAACCTTTCACTTGGAGAGTTCTTCTCAATGTTTTCAAAGAAAGTTTATGATCAAAGTTCTTTTTCTCCAATCTAGTCATGGGTTCTTTCTCAAAACGTTTTTAATGATTAAATCATGATGAATTGAAGTAATACAGTGATTTGAATGTGATTTCACTCCAATTGCATGATGAACCCATGTTCCTTCCAAAATTGTTTTAGCCTTTGAATGGGCTTTATGATCTTGACTTGTTATCGATTGAATTATGATTCCCTTACGTTGAAGTGATTGTATATACTGTTATTTACATGACTTTATTATGAATTGATGTTAATGATCCATGAGGATCAATGTATGAATATTTGAGCATGTTTAGCCTAGTTTCTATAGTTCACTGTAACATTGGCTTTCTTATGATCTAAAGTGAATTTCGATTAAGTTGTGGTTCTTGTAGCTACTGTTTAAGGTTAATACTATGGTTGAATTTTGGATATAAACCATGTATGACCAAATTAGAGAAGGCTTGGTTTGAATTAATCTAGGTTCTTCTTGTCTATGAAGTTGTAACTTGTGATTTTGACGTTAGGTTAGTCGCTATAGGAATTGATTATGGTTAATGTCTATAGCTTCTCCCTATAATGAAATATGAGGATGAATTATATGTAATTAATACAATATGGGTGAATTCATGATAGGTTGAATATGATTAACCTATGTAAACTTACTTTCCATGAACTCCCTACATGAAGCATGCTTGTATCGACCTTAATGGCAAATTGTAGTAGTGTCTCATCTAGATTATGATTTCATTAGCTACTGCCTTAGGGTGATATGATTCATGAAATATGACCTATAATCCATATGAATGAAATTGGTTAATGATCTATGTTCTTCTACTTTCCTAGTATGTGATGTATATGTTATGGTATAAGCGTGTAGTGATTTGTACATGGTTTCTTATATGTTTAAAGTACATTTAGCTATTGCCATATATTTTTTTTATTGATGAATAAGGTACATTGATCAATGATGATCAAAGGGTGAGAAATTTGTAAGAATGCTTAATTCCTCTACTTTTCTACTTCTCTATTCTTTATAGAAATGTTGATGAAGCCTTGTATGGCATTGTGTGGTATGGTCCACTTATGGTGGCGGTGTTTATCTTATTTTAATTATATATGTGTTGACCATGGCCTTGAAGGCAAATTGATGAACTTATGAACATGTGCTTAAGATGATATTATGAGAAGCTTATGCTTATTTTCCTATTTTAGTTGTGAATTAGGTTGTGTGGCTATTGTATGAGCATGTGTATAACCATGTTAGGGTAAATTATAGGTGCTTCCATGGATGTGTTAAGATGGTTAATAACCCCTTACCTATGCACCCTTATATGAAAGTGTAAATAGCTAAAGTTAGGAGTCTTGATTACATTGTGTATATTGTCTTGTCTCCTATGCTATTATGTGTTGTGTGCTATGTGCTTGAAGTGTAATGTGGTCTAATAGGGTGGCTGACTAAATAAGCTATTGATAGCCATTATTTGATCATGTTGGTCAATGTACACACACTCTCACTTACATGCATCTTACAAGTAGTATAAGTCATTGTGTCTAAATGAAAGGTAGTTCTCATATTCACTAGTGTCTACTACTATGTATGTTAAGGTGATGTTTATGAATGTATGATTTGTATTCCCTTACTAGGATGACTTGATAGGTGTACTAGTATGGGAAAGGGTATGGGACCTTGTCTATGCATTGCACATGTGTATCTTGATAGGATAGTTCCTAGGTTTGGTTCTTATGCATTGATATATGAACATGTGTGACCTTATGTGTTATGTGAAAGGTTTGCTCACATCTAAGTATACACTCACACACATGTATGATCTAGTTAGTGAGAAGAGGCCTTGCTAGGGGTGCCCAAGAATACTCCAAAACTAGATAGGTGCTTGAATATGCTATAAGCATATGAATGATGAATATCCTAAACCTATGTTTTATAAATAAAGGTAATAAAGGCTTTTATATAAAGGGAACTTAGCTTAGCACCGAGTGAACTTGACATTGAGAGGTGTTGACTTTCCTTGGAGGAATATTCACCATTTGTCCCTTAGAGAGTGTTGACTTCCCTTAGAGGAATAATCACCTATGGACCTACATAAGGTGTCGACTTCCCTTAGAGGAATACTCACCTATGGACTTACATGAAGTGTTGACTTTCCTTGAGGAATATTCACTCATGTTTTCTCATGAGGTGAGGCCCCATTACCAAATGGTATATAAAGGGAATACCTATCTCTTAGTTCCATAAACTATGCTTGCCACATAGGATCTAGCAAAGTGATTTCACTTAGGATGCTAGAATATATGTTATTCTACCTTGGCTAGGTAGGAACACCTTCCTTTGGTGTAAGGTTCTACAACACCAAATTCCATGTTTAGCACCCATGGTCTTAGTGTCGGTTAAGGCTATAGTTTCCCTAAAGATAAAATGGACAATGTAAGTAATTGAATAGGATCCTAATTAGGAGGACTTAAGGTAAGTTACTTAGGATAGGTGGAAGTAATGAACCCATCTAGACATTGCACAAGTGACTCCTTAGGAAGTGTTAGAAAGGTGCCCTAATGCATATGATTTTGTATGTGTCCTTTATGTATGATATTGTAGTCTTGGTTTGACTATGTTTATCTTGTACTATACTTGTATGATGGCATGTGTTGTCTTGTGTAGATGCTATGTATGGTATTCTCTTGTGTTCCTAAGGTGATGCATTGCACCAAGTATCCCTAAAGGATTAATTAGGAAGCTAATGAATTGAAAGAGAGGGTTAATGTTAAGGAGAGTGAGTTCACTGTAAAGTGACCTCAAATGGGGATTTAATTCTATATGTGTTTTCTATGATGTTTGGCCTTTGATAGTGTTTCTATAAAGTATGTGGATGATATAAATGCTATTGATAAAGGTTTTATGATGATTTACTCAAAATGGCATGAAGTATGTATTCGAAGGAAATGTCTCTTTTAAATGCATGGTTGCCATACTTAGTACATTCTTGTGCTAATCCCATTCTTCTTTACTTTTTACACAAAGTGTAGGTTATGGAATGCTTAAAGGAGATCTATGATTGAGGAGCTTGATAGGTGATTTCCCAAGCTCAAGGAAAGGAATCCTTAAGTTTCAAGGATGTCCTAATGTGTACTTATTGTAAAGTCTATTTAGTAATGTATAGCTCTGTATTATGTCTTAAGGGCCTTGTCCCTAATGTATTCTAAAGTTATTGAGTCTAAGATGGTAAAGAGACTTAGAGTCTAAATATGTATTATGACTTATCTTTTATATATATATGATGGGATGTTTCTAGCATATGATGTGCTATGAAAAGTTTTAAATTTTCCGCTAAATTTACTATGCCAATGCAATGAATGATATGAGAGGCTTGTCTTAGACCTCCGAGAGGTCGACAAAGCCGGTTACAATCCAAGATTGTACCCTATCTTCTAGGGTATGCTTTTGGGTTGTGAAAAGAACAATATGACATTGCGCCTTAATATTAATGTTAATACAACAGTGAATCTAAACCTTATAGTGCTATGAAAGCCAAAAATAAGAACAACAACAAACAATGACCAGCCTCCCACCACCCACATACATATTGAAATCATATTCTAAACTAAATACCAAAGAGAATAGATAGCCCCAATTCCTATCAGTAGCCAACAACAAACAACCAAACTAAATGAAATACAAGCGCATTGACACAAGAGAAAAGGAACTGAAGAAACTAAATATACAAAAAAATGAGAGCCATACTATTGACTTGAAATCAACAGGAAATCAAAAGTCCCCCCCCTCCCCCCAAAAAATAGAACAAAAAATACTTGTCAATGTCTAAAAAGTCGATAGTCAAGACTCAAACATGCAGTGCACTAAAAATACGAATTGTGATTAGAGATTACCTTTCTCGGGTAGCGTTTTGAGACTAGGCGAGCAGGGACGAACAACGACCTGATCCACAAAAGACGCGAACACAAACAGTAACAAAGAATCCCAAACGAAAACTTTGAGTCTCCAACGGAACTTGAGGGATTGTTTGGTTAAAACGCTATCGGTATATGTATATATTTTTTTTATCTGAAAATTCGTAACCCCTAGAATGGAGAAGATTGGATGTATATATAGATGAGGAATTAGGGCTGTGATTTTGGGGGGAAAAGGGCAAATCCCCCAAAACCTGAATGGCGATTCAAAAAAAAAAAATTCGTCCTCAAAAAACAGTTGTGCTTGTACAGGATTAAAGGCCAAATCCCCAAAAATACGGATGAGCCATAAGCTTGGATGGCTCGGATCGATCTATTCGTCTTTGCAAAGAAACGTGGCACGATCTCAAGGCACAAGGACGAGCTGCAACAACATCAGGCTTTGCTGCCTTGTTGTACTATCGCAGTGAGTAAGACGATGAGACGTAGCGTAAGCACGCGTTTCTCGCGCCGTTAGCTTTGACGCGCGCAACCTTTACGTTAGTTGCTGGTGGGACTTTTGCGTAGTCGTCCACGCGTTTGACATTGCCTGTCACTTTTTGTGAACTGTTGAGAGATGTTGAGGCACATATTTTTGCCGGAGTTTCTAATTTTTGCGTTTGGTCACGCGAGTAAGAAAAGAAATTGATGCGGGTCGGGTACTGTTTGGAGTGGTCTGGGGCGGCATATTGGATGGTGAAATAAATAAAGAAAAGGGCTTCTGATTGCTGAGAGAAAATGACCCAAATGGCCTTATCCTAAAAGGTTTAGGGTGGGGCAAAGAGATGGCCAGTTTTGAATTAGTAAAATGATCAAATCGGTTGCAAATTAATTTAAGTTTAAAACTTAATCAAAGTGAATCTAAAATCGGCTAACAAAATAGGACGAATTAATATAATCAACAAAAGAACGTTTTAATTTTAAAAAAATAAAATAATTAGCTCGAATATAAACGAAATAATTTGAATAACTTAAAATTATACTAGACTAAATTAATAAAATAATTACTAAAATTAACAACTTTCGAGATGATTTTCGATATTTATAAAATATTATAATTATATTTCTACTTATGTAAAACAACTATATTATCTAACAATTAGACAAAATGACAGAATTGGTTAAAATAAATTGGAAAATATTATTTTTTATTATTATTTTGATTATTTTATGAAACTAATCATTTTAAATTGTTTAGAATTAATAAGCTCATTAATTAATTCCTACCGGGGAGGGTTAAAATTGGGTATCAACAACTGTCCCTCATTTACTTGGATTGATGCAAGAAATTCGAGGAAAATGAAATTGACACAGCCAATTTTGACCGACCACATATTCATATTTTGAGAAAGGGATTTGGTACGGAGTTTGGGAATTATTGCCGAACCCCGGAAATGAGTTTCCTACATATCTCAGGCTATATGAGAATTCAGGCCACTGTAGTTTGATACGCTTGATTTAACACACGATTTCGAAAGAATTCAAAACCCACCTCGATACCAAATTATGAAGGGACCGGAATGCTCGAGAATATGGTTTAAGAGCGAGTGTTGGAATATTGCCGAGTTTTCAACATTGAGCCCGCCTACATATTCTTAAACCTTAGGAATCAGACTGTTTGTAGTTTGACTCGATTGATTGGAAAGGAAACCTATTATGATAGATAACCTTTGGTTCTAGACAAATGGCAAATTAAGTCGAGTATGAAAAGGAGGCTTGAAACCTCTTATCCATGAATGTGACGCGCTTCACACCCATAATTAAGAACTTACACGGACATAATTTCCAACGCTCTTAGTGCGTTGTCACTCGAATTGGGAAGCTATTTCCGGTGAAGATCCAAAATTCCGAATGCAAAATAGAAACCAACAAACCTAAATAAAAACCCACATCGCTTCTAAGAGGGGTGTGGTTTGACTGTGGAGTCGCGTCCTAAGATTTTGATACTATTATTTGGACTGTGTCTCAGTTCATTGCTAAGAAAAAGTTCTGTCATGACCCGAAAGCACCCCCTAGATGTTAGGAAAAACCTTCGAATCATGATCGGGCGTACTTGACCCCTTTGGGGTCTCGTACAAGGCTTCTAACTAGCATTCATAACATAAAGCATGAAAAGTAGTGCGGAATTTAAAACTTTTCACGATAATAATAATAAAAGGAGTCTTTTCATAAATACTAAGAAATCTTATCGTCACAAGCCAACTTAAAGACACAACTTGGAATCTTAGGGACACGGCCCTTTACGATAAAAGTAAGTACATTTTTAAGTATTAATAAAGAAACTAAGAAACATAAAACTATGTCCTCAAATATATGAGGACATACCAAATTCTTGAGAGATAAAGTTCCCAAGCTTCGACGCCGATCCTCCCAAAAGGGCTTCCAACCTATACTCATAAGGTATAAAAAGTATGGTGTTAGTAGAACAATGTATTAAGTATGGCATATGCAAAAACATGCAAAAATGGACATTTTAGTAAAGATAGCTTTTTATGCAATTCAAATATAACCTTCATGAATCTAGAAGCAAACCCACATAACAATCAACAATTAACACTTTATGGCTATCTTACCAAACTTAAAGTAAACAAAAGGAACATTTCGATTAACTTTGCTAAACTTGCAATAAAATTGAATAAAGCATCATAGTGAACATTTTGAATTCTTACAATGAAGACCTTACAGTGAATGGCACGGTCCAAGTCATATGAACCCTTTTCCTTTAAAGTTGCCCTAACCCAAGGTTATCCTAAGACTCCCTAAGGTGAGCCAAGAAGGGACTCTCATTACACCTCCCTTCAAAGCACACCAAAGCGACCCTTAAAACTACCAAATCTTAGGCTTACTTCATTAGAAATCAAATCCACGCCCTTGGCTAACATATTTAAAACACTTATGGAAATATAGGTCATACCAAGTGCAATGTGAGAGTAGCATCCCATACTACCACTCCCACTTAGTACTCCTAATGGATTCCATTTACTCAAGTACTCCACAATAATCCTCCATAACACTACACCATAGTACTCATTCACACGGATTTCATGAAGGTACTCTTCTCCTATAGTAGGTATAGGTCACACCAAGTGCAATGTGAGAATATCATCCCATACTACTACTCCCACTCAATGCTCCTACTCGGTAACTAATGTGGATTGAGCACTTCACGACATACTTACACAATTTCAACAATACACAAGATAATTAGTTTCAAATCAATTCTTTTGTGGGAGTTAGCTTAACCGACAAAGACCATGAGAGCTAGACATGGAATCCCGATATTAACCCCTATCGAATGAGGGATCCTTACTTGCCTAGTGTAAGGTCATGCTTATTAGCGTTTACATGGCTTTTCCAATAGCTACACCTATGCAGGCACATAGTTAAGGGATAAGGAGATTGTTACTAAGTAACTCACTCTCTACTAACGAGGAGTACTCATCTCAAGAGGTACTTTGGATTACAACATCTCAACTAACGAAGTGCAATCCACCTCCCCTTCATATCCTCTCGGTGCTAGGCATAACTCCACATGGATTTCTCAACATAATAGTCTATCTTAGAAAGCTCACTAGGAAATGGAGAGGTTGTTACTAGACACTACATCTCAACTCACGAAGTGTGTCCACCTCAAGATTCCCCTTTTTGCTCAACTTGACATAATACAAATCTTAAAGGAGTGTGTGTGTACATGTGCACACCTTGCATATAAGCATCATTTCATTATCATCAAGTTCTACTCATACTTTAACCTTGATTCATCAAGCTACACACTCTACATACTTCTCATAATCATATACTTCATTTAGACATAAACTAGGTCAAACATGCAATTCAAGCTACATCAAACACAACACAAGACCCATTTCCAATATATATCTTCATTTCACATATTAGACCTTCAATATCACATACTCAAATCATACTAAGTAACATCAAGTTCATGAATTAGCACCGCCACCCATAAGGTGGACCATACCACTCAAATAGCAATTCATAATAAGAATTATACAATGAGAGCAACTCATCAACAAATCAAACCATCATTACCCATAAGCAATTTATCAATATTTCACCATATTAAGGCCCTTAGGGCAGTAGCTACACCAACATGAAAAATACAAGAAGACCCAAGTTCATACCCTACTCAAATCATTCTCACATAACCCATTTTCAAGTCAAAAATTGAAGTATGCATAAACAAGAGATTCATGGAGTTTTAACATCAAAATCATCTATTCAAACCAAGATAAATACATTTAAACCATTATAACTTAGTTACAAGAAGACCCATAATAGAAATCAAAGTTTAGAAGAAGTAGAGTTTAAAACCCCTTTTTGAAAACCATTTTGGAAATTGGCTTCTTCAATGGAAAGGTATTCAAGAATGGATACCATACCTTTAGGAGAAAGAAACCCGTGAATTTGATGAAGGAACAAGCCCAAAGTAGCCCTCCTTTCCCTCCTTGAGCCTTGGCTTCAATGGTGACTTTGAGAGAGTTTTCTTTTTAGAGAGAGAGTTTGAATGTTGAAGTGAGGGGGTCTTGTCTAGGTCTAGGGTTTAAAACTAATTTAATATAACCTAAAAATACCAAAATTATACACCTAGGGTCTTATAAGACTTGGGGTGTATTTACATAAAACACCCCAAGTTGGCAGCCTTAAGTCGTGCACTGGCAGGCCTCGTCGACGAGACCTCCTCGACGGACCGTCACGTTCACCACGGACCATCATGGGGTCCTGTCGAGGAACACTTGGCTCCAATTGGAGCCTGTCCAAGTTTCCACTCTCTGTCACTCGCGACGCCCTGGATCGACGGACCGTCCTGAGTGCAACGGACCGTCGCCATGGTCGTCGTGAGCCACTGATGGGCAGACTTTGCCCAAGTCTTGGGCCCTTCATCTAGGGCCCCTTGTGGGTCCTAGGTGGGGTCGTGCCCGGACGTCAAACCCCTAAACTAAGTCGTCTAGGTCTAAGGAACATCCGACGCATGTTTCAAGTAAAACGAACACATAAAACTCATCCAAACTCGCCAAGACATACAAGTACATTCTAAGGCATACCATCCGAACGTCATGGACGTTTTTGGTCGATTGAACTCCAAACTTAACCAAACTTTGCACACTGCCTAAGGACACCAAACTAACTCCGTTTAACTTAAAATTAACTCAAGAAACAACCATGAGGCTCTAGTTCACCTTAGTTCATTTTGGGGCGTTATATTCTCCCCCACTTGGAATAACATTCGTCCTCGAATGACGCTTAAATTTTAAGAACAACAAGGACTCACTTAGCATCATATAATACGCTTAGATCATGATCAAAACACTAACAATCAAAGCATCCACTAGAAAGGAACATCATTTTACACTTTCAACACTTAGCAACATAGGCAACTTTCACCAATTTTCACAAAGTCAAAAATTCAACCTCAATCTTCTTTTATGGAGGAACTACCTTCTCCAACGTTAAAAATGCTCATAAACAATGCCTTTACACACATTGAAACTAAAATTCAAGACAAAACAATTTTCTTCAAAATGCCAAAATTTTTTTACAGTGAAGTTGACTGCCATCTTACCAAATTTTTGAAAAATTCATTCTCTAAGCAATTCATCAAGACGACATGATCATAGGAACTATAAAACCATATATACTCATTTCATAACACAAAAGCAACAATAACCAAGAGTTGAGACTTACCAAAACTATCAATCCGGATTAATTATCCTTTCTAGCCCCCATCCCATAGGAAGGGTTCTTCTTGGGAGCATTAGGATCTAGGGAAGCTTGATTGACATCTCTCCCCTTGATTTAAGGTTTGGGCAGTCCCTCATCTTGTGGCCTCTATTACCACATGCAAAACAACCATCCGTTCCGGCAAGACACTTACCCCCATGTTGCTTGCCACAAGTAGGGCACCTAGCCCTTTCATAGGAATGACCACCACCTTGAGAAGATTGATTTGGAGCCCTATCCTTGTTTCCCATAGAAGAATCTTGGGGATAAAACCTCTTCTTAGGCCTTTGGTGACTAGAATCATCCGACCTAGGTCTCTTACCCTCTTGCCTTATCTCCCTAATTTTGGACTCCTCAATTTGTTGCGCATAAACCATGAGCCTAGAGATATCCATGTCATTAAGAAGCATAGCCGTACGACACTCTTTTTCCACCAAGCTAGACACGCCCATCACAAACTTGTTCATCCTAGCCCTAGGGTTGGCTACCATGTTTGGGGCATACTTAGAGAGTTGGGTGAATTTGAGAGAGTACTCTTGCACACTCATTCCCCCTTGACGGAGGTTCATGAATTCAACCATCTTCTTCTCCCTCCACTCTAAAGGAAAGAATCTATCTAGGAAAGCCTCTTTGAATTCCTCCCAATCAACCGGTCCTCTTTCTAAGGGTCTCTCACCCCTCCATTGCTCATACCACACTTGAGCAACATCCTTAAGTTGGTAAGCGGCCAATTCCGCTTTCTCCCTAGGGGTCACACCCATAGCATCTACCACCTTGAAAACCTCATCTATGAAGCCTTGTGGATCTTCATCCACCTTAGTGCCATGAAAAGTAGGAGGGTTCATCCTCATAAAATCCCGAATCCTAGAAGCGGGAGTACTAGCATTTGGTTGGGGCCTATCTCCTAGGTTAGCTTGGCCCACAAAGTGATTGTTGACAACTTGAGCTTGAGTCGTCATGAGTTGGGTCAAGTTCATTAGGGCAGCCCTCAACTCCGCATTAGTCATATCACCCTCAACAAAAGGAGCTTGAGGCATAGGAGGCACTTGAGGTCCTTGAGGTTCCGGAGGCACTTGAGGTTCTTGAAGAGGAACCTCCTCATTTTCCTCCCCTAAGCCAACAATAGGAACTTGGTCAACATGGGGAAGGACTCTCTCATTTGGTACACCTCCCTCCTCCCTTCTAGCGGTCGATCTCCTCGTATTCATGTCCTAAAAACACAAAAGAAGAGGTTGAGAATAGACACCTTATATACTCAACTCTAAGGCACGATACTAGAATAGAGAAGAAAGTGAAACTTCTAGCATCCTATAGCCTCTTGTCCATGGATGTGTCGCGACTCACACCAATGACCAAGATACTACTAGATGTGGCTTGTGAGACTTTCAGACCTTAAACTATTTCCCAAAACCTTATGCTCTGATACCAAGTCTTGTCACGACTCGAAAGCACCCCCTAGAAGTTAGGGAAAAACTTCGAATCATGACCGAGCGTACTTGACCCCTTTGGGGTCTCGTACAAGCCCTCTAACTAGCATTCATAACATAAAGCATGAAAAGTAGTGCGGAATTTAAAACTTTTCACGATAATAATAATAAAAGGAGTCTTTCCATAAATACTAAGAAATCTTATCGTCACAAGCCAACTTAAAGACACAACTTGGAATCTTAGGGACACAGCCCTTTACGATAAAAGTAAAATACATTTTTTTAAGTATTAATAAAGAAACTAAGAAACATAAAACTATGTCCTCGAATATATGAGGACATACCCAATCCTTGAGAGATAGAATTCCCAAGCTTCGACTCCGATTCTCCAAAAAGGGCTTCCAACCTATACTCATAAGGTATAAAAGTATGGGGTTAGTACAACAATGTACTAAGTATGGCATATGCAAAAACATGCAAAAAGGGACATTTTAGTAAAGATAGCTTTTATGCAATTCAAATATAACCTTCATGAATCTAGAAGCAAACCCACATAAGAATCAACAATTAACACTTTATGGCTATCTTACCAAACTTAAAGTAAAGAAAAGGAACATTTCAATTAACTTTGCTAAACTTGCAATAAAATTGAATAAAGCATCATAGTGAACATTTTGAATTCTTACAATGAAGACCTTACAGTGAATGGCACGGTCCAAGTCATATGAACCCTTTTTCTTTGAAGTTGCCCTAACCCAAGGTTATTCTAAGACTCCCTAAGGTGAGCCAAGAAGGGACTCTCATTACACCTCCCTTCAAAGCACACCAAAGCGACACTTAAAACTACCAAATCTTAGGCTTACTTCGTTAGAAATGAAATCCACGCCATTGGCTAACATATGCAAAACACTCATGGAAATATAGTTCATACCAAATGCAATGTAAGAGTAGCATCCCATACTCCCACTCCCACTTAGTACTCCTAATGGATTCCATTTACTCAAGTACTCCACAATAATCCTCCATAACACTACACCATAGTACTCATTCACACGGATTTCATGAAGGTACTCTTCTCCCATAGTAGGTATAGGTCACACCAAGTGCAATGTGAGAATAGCATACCATACTACTACTCCCACTCAATGCTCCTACTCGGTAACTAATGTGGATTGAGCACTTCACGACGTACATACACAATTTCAACAATACACAAGATAATTAGTTTCAAATCAATTCTTTTGTGGGAGTTAGCTTAACCGACTAAGACCATGAGAGCTAGACATGGAATCCCGATATTAACCCCTATCGGATGAGGGATCCTTACTTGCCTAGTGTAAGGTCATGCTTCTTAGCGTTTACATGGCTTTTCCAATAGCTACACCTATGCGGGCATATAGTTAAGGGATAAGGAGATTGTTACTAAGTAACTCACTCTCTACTAACGAGGAGTACTCATTTTAAGAGGTACTTTGGATTACAACATCTCAACTAACGAAGTGCAATCCACGTCCCCTTCATATCCTCTCGGTGCTAGGCATAACTCCACACGGATTTCTCAACATAATAGTCTATCTTAGAAAGCTCACTAGGAAATGGAGAGGTTGTTACTAGACACTACATCTCAACTCACGAAGTGTGTCCACCTCAAGATTCCCCTTATTGCTCAACTTGACATAATACAAATCTTGAAGGAGTGTGTGTGTACATGTGCACACCTTGGATATAAGCATCATTTCATTATCATCAAGTTCTACTCATACTTTAACCTTGATTCATCAAGCTACACACTCTACATACTTCTCATAATCATATACTTCATTTAGACATAAACTAGGTCAAACATGCAATTCAAGCTACATCAAACACAACACAAGACCCATTTCCAATATATATCTTCATTTCACATATTAGACCTTCAAGATCACATACTCAAACCATACTAAGTAGCATCAAGTTCATCAATTAGCACCGCCACCCATAAGGTGAACCATACCACTCAAATAGCAATTCATAATAAGAATTATACAATGAGAGCAACTCATCAACAAATCAAACCATCATTACCCATAAGCAATTTATCAATATTTCACCATATTAAGGCCCTTAGGTCAGTAGCTACACCAACATGACCAATACAAGAAGACCCAAGTTCATACCCTACTCAAATCATGCTCACATAACCCATTTTCAAGTCAAAAATTGAAGTATGCATAAATAAGAGTTTCATGGAGTTTTAACATCAAAATCATCTATTCAAACCAAGATAAATACATTTAAACCATTAGAACTTAGTTACAACAAGACCCATAATAGAAATCAAAGTTTAGAAGGAGTTGAGTTTAAAACCCCTTTTTGAAAACCATTTTGGAAGTTGGCTTCTTGAATGGAAAGGTATTCAAGAATGGATACCATACCTTTAGGAGAAAGAAACCCGCGAATTTGATGAAGGAACAAGCCCAAAGCAGCCCTCCTTTCCCTCCTTGAGCCTTGGCTTCAATGGTGACTTTGAGAGAGTTTTCTTTTTAGAGAGAGAGTTTGAATGTTGAAGTGAGGGGGTCTTGTCTAGGTCTAGGGTTTAAAACTAATTTAATATAACCTAAAAATACCAAAATTATACACCTAGGGTCTTATAAGACTTGGGGTGTATTTACATAAAACACCCCAAGTTGGCAGCCTTAAGTCGTGCACTGGCAGGCCTCGTCGACGAGACCTCCTCGATGGACCATCACGTTCACCACGGACTGTCATGGGGTCCCGTCGAGGAACACTTGGCTCCAACTGGAGCCTGTCCAAGTTTCCACTCTCTGTCACTCGCGACGCCCTGGATCGACGGACTGTCCTGAGTGCAACGGACCGTCGCCATGGTCGTCGTGAGCCACTGATGGGCAGACTTTGCCCAAGTCTTGGGCCCTTCATCTAGGGCCCCTTGTGGGTCCTAGGTGGGGTCGTGCCCGGACGTCAAACCCCTAAACTAAGTCGTATAGGTCTAAGGAACATCCGATGCATGTTTCAAGTAAAACGAACACCTAAAACGCATCCAAACTCGCCAAGACATACAAGTACATTCTAAGGCATACCATCCGAACGTCATGGATGTTTTTGGTCGATTGAACTCCAAACTTAACCAAACTTTGCACACTGCCTAAGGACACCAAACTAACTCCGTTTAACTTAAAAATTAACTCAAGAAACAACCATGAGGCTCTAGTTCACCTTAGTTCATTTTGGGGCGTTATACTAATTCAGGATAGTGGTGCACTTCACTACCATGACTTAAAAACTACTCAATGTGATTGATGTGAACTTATTATACTCGGAATTTAACCTGGCTCTACCAACTTTGTAACAATCGGAGTCTAGAAACCAGACGAGACCGGTGTCGTTGACCTCTCAGAGGTCGCAGATAAGCCTACATACATCATCGTTACTTCATCTAGGTTAATTTTAGCGGAAAATTTGAACTTTTTGTTACTTAACATTCATATAAGACATTCTACTTAAATTCGTAAACGTTCACAATCAACAATCTAATATTAAGATCAGCAAATGAAAGAAATAGTTCCATACTGCATTAAGTGTATACTAGCTAAAATGGCACCAATACAATGACTGAAATAAGATGAGAAAAAAACGCTAGTGGAAAATACTCCACTAACTCAAACCTATATCTAAGCTAGAATATAATGGGCAAGCGTCCTCGAAAGCATGAGGGCCTACCAAATCCGGATGAATGCTCCACGTCCGGATAGCCGCAACGTCGTACTGTAAGCTCTAACATCCACCTGTACCTGCACCTAAAAGTGGATATTGTATGGGATTAGTACACACTTGTACTAAGTATGGGTATATGCAAGCACACACCAAGGACATGCATGAGTAAGAATAGCTCTTTCCTAACAGCATGATTTATGGAAAGTCAAGTCAGTGGACTTGCCAAATTTGGATTAGGAAAGTCAGTGGACTTTCCAAAAGTCCAAATTTGGATTAGGAAAGTCAGTGGACTTGCCAAATTTGGATTAGGAAAGTCATGCCATGAGAGTAACATGCATCATCATACTTTTCATTTTGCAAGCAGCACATAACGTATTGCACATATCATATCACGTAGTTCACATCATTCTTTCATATGCCATGAGACCTTGGAATCATGGACTTGACATTAGGACTTCCCAAAATGAGGGCTCAACATATTGGACCTCAACTAGCGAGCCTTCTTTAGTAAACACAGAGTCTGCTTCATTCATTCATACGTACTTCATTTTTATTCATTCATATACTAGTGCAATCACTAGTTATACCTAGGATGTAGTTTAAGTCTCTTATCGGGTTTGTTGTGCAATGACCAAGAATAACCTAGTGTCATTACTTAAGTCTAGCTCACCTCTTGATTATCCTATCCTAAAACCTTTGGTATCGTTCATTTCATTATGTGCATCATTTGAGGCTGTCCTCATTCTTTCTTTGGGAACTTTAACCTTAACCGACATAGATCATGTGAGCATCATGAAATCCAGTGTGTAATCCCCACACCGAAAAAAGGTGGAATCACTGGCCAAAGTGAACCAAAATATGCTAGCGTATATAGGGAGTCGAACCCTGCTAGATCCCTATATTGGCAGTATAGGTTCAAAGACTAGGAGATATAAGGAGACCCATACCCGGAATGCCGGACAGTCTCATCTCATGAGATTTATGTGAACCTCCGCCCTTTCCGAAGGAAGGCATCACCGCTCATAGCTAGCCTATCGGTGCTCAGCATAAAGTTCCATTACATTCAACTCATACATCATGGAAGCTGGCTTCTAGCATGAGGACATCATAGCTCATTAGATGATTTCTCATCTCATCATTAGTATTAAGTATGCATTAACTTCAATACTTTCATTAGAGTGTTCATAGAGAATGGTCTCTTCATTAACTTTACACTCTCATAGGTGAGTACGTTTTGGTAACATTTACTCAGGATCATTTGAGATTACCCTCATATTTAACATTAGCCTCTTATCATGTTGTCACCACATTCTTTAACTTTAGCACATTTACTCTTCATAATTACTCACCACTTTACGTGAATGTTCATTTCATCGTATGCCAATGCACTTGGCTCTTTAGTGTGTGTCACACTCTTACTTGACCCCTCTGGGGTCATTATCTCATCACATAATATCTTAGGTTCACTTACTTTTCAATGTATGCTAGACTTATGAGTCCACACATACAAGCCATGAGGCTTCATTCATAGTGTATCTAAGTGATTCATATTTACCCAAGATTATGTGGTACAAGACTTATGCATCTTGTAGGTATGCCAAGATATTGATTTTGATCTTTAGAGGCAACATTCACTAAATAATTGTTTACGTATGACTTATGTATCAATATGGAATTGGGCAAGGGGACCCAATTTCTAAACCCTTGGGCAACACTTAATCTTACTTTAAACTTGGTGATTGCATTTTTCAGATTTGAGGGACCCTAGTACGATCCCCATCAGCCCCATAAATATTTTCTTTCTTTTTCTCCTCTATTTTTCGTCCAAGGCATGGAGATTGTGGGATCAATCCCCCACAAGCTCATTCTTTTTCTCTTAATTTATCTTTTAACTTTCTCACCTATCCAAGAGGTTGTGGGTTCAATCCCCATTCACCTCATTTTATATTTCTCCTTTATTTTCCTCCTAACTCTCTCATCTATTCAAGAGGTTGTGGGTTCAATCCCCACTCTTCACATTTATTTTTCTCCTTTATTTTTCTCCTTTATTTTTCTCCTAACTCTCTTCATACATTCAAGAGGTTGGGGGTTCAATCCCCACTCTCCACATTTATTTTTCTCCTTTATTTTTCTCCTAACTCTCTCATCCATTCAAGAGGTTGGGAGTTCAATCCCCAATCTCCACATTTATTTTTCTCCTTTATTTTTCTCCTAACTCTCTCATCCATTCAAGAGGTTGGGGGTTCAATCCCCACTCTCCACCTTTATTTTTCTCCTTTATTTTTCTCCTAACTCTCTCATCCATTCAAGAGGTTGGGGGTTCAATCCCCACTCTCTACATTTATTTTTCCTTTCATTTTTTTAATGAAATTTTTATGTAATTTACATGTGGTGAGGTCTTGGGTTCAATTCCCAATGACCTCACAATTGTTTATTTTTTTTTAAAATTAGTCGTCTTGGCCGAGACTACAAATTTCCATCAAGCTGGAAATTTGGTCTCTTCCAATCCATTTTTCTCTCATTCTTTTGTTGATTTTTTGTAGCGTTTTGAGTGACATTCAGTCAGCCACCTTAACCTTTTATGAACATCACGTTTTTAGCATTTTTACACATGCAAAACACAACATTTAACATACAAATTTGAGGCAGCAAACATAGTCAAATTTTCAGCACACACATGCTCAAAACAGTCCACTTAATGCACTTTTCCGGAATATATTTTTCATCCTTTACATGATTTTTTACCATACATTCAACATATAATCACAACCAGACCTAACATTATCTACCAGAAGACATACCAACGCATGCTTTGAATCGTTTAAAGGAGCTAATGACAGGGGCATGCAACGGGGACAACCTTAGTCTTTAAATCGCGATTTAAACTGAACCTTAAGGGTCTCTTGGGAAAGGGACCAAGAGAGAAGAAAACCCATACCTTAATGTCGTTCAAAACTTGTTTAAATGCTGCCAATTTACCATGAAACCAAGCCTCACCACCGAAACTTCAAGCACAATTCCGTCAAGAACTTGTTGTTGATTTTCGTTTTTAGCTTAGTTTTTCGTTTGAGGTTTTGTGTGTAAGTTCTTCAAGAGTGAAAAACTATTATTTTCAGTTATTTTAATGATAAAAAACGTGAGAATGAGAGTGAGAGACGTGAGAATGAGAGGATTAGGATTATGATTAGGATTAGGAGAGTTAGGTGGAGACTAAGTCAAACTAGGACTCCTCATTATTTATTAATTTTATTATTATTTTTTTAATTACAAATCTGATTTTTCCCTTACTTAAATAAGATTTGTAAATATTAATTAATTCAACTAATTCACTTAATAAAATTAAATCAATTTAATCCTTGCTTCCACCAAGGCTCGAACCCGGGTGGAGCTAGATTTTGCTTAAAGGGTTTAATTTCGGCCACCTCTACCCAAATTGCCCCTTAACCATATTAATTAATTAATTAATTAATTATTAAGGGTAATTACAATACTACCCTTAGCCTGGAAAAGACCATTTTAACCCTAGACCCTCCAAACTTAAGATTACCCCTTTTTAAGTCCGCTTAAGACTCATCCGGGTAAATCTTCATATTCGGGTGCCCTACATGGCTGGAACCAACCTTTCCTAGGTCAACTAACTCACCAAGTTGGTTGGCTTGGCTGTTGCAAGGGTTCAGATGTCTGGTTCTACGCGCATCAATCCGTGTGAACCCGGTCTAATCGTAGGCATTCTAGACACATTAAGCATTACTTAGCATAGCAATTTTTAGGGTTGTTATGTTATTCCCACCCCCCCTTAGGAACATTCGCCCATGATGACACTACACATCATTTAAAAATAAAGAGGGTGATTTTCGAAAATATTTTAACATACTTGAGGCTTTACTCTTTGTGAATTTCTGTTTCACACTTACTCTGGATAAGGCATATTACTCAAGCTTATCTGAAGCTTCATATTTGAGATTGAGGAACTTCCTTCTCAATCGCACTTAACTTGATGCACCTCACAACTCATGCAACTCAAAAATTATGTTAACATGAAATGCAAACATGAATTCATTTTAACTCACATAGTGCAATTACTACACATACGATTATGGACTTACAACACCAAGTCGACTATTGCACTAAAACTTAGAGTTTCTTAAACAAAACCAGCCTTAGGAGTAGTATATCTAACCCCTTAGATAACATCTTGTTGGCCTTAAGATTTGAAATTATATGGCTTTGTTCGATTGATCCACGCACTGCCCATTTATACCCTATCTCATTTGGCAACAGAAACCTCACTACCCTGGTTTGATAGTCTATGGTAGCATAACACTTATGGAGAAAATCCATACCTAAGCTATTCAATGCTTTTTATTGGTGAATATCTGATTCACAAATTAGTAGGTTGGTGCACATCCTTGAAACCTACTAGCAGCTTCGCATTAATAGACTAAGGAACTCCTTCCTAAACTAGTCTCATCAAAGCATACAACATAAATAAACACATAAGTCACATACGTCAGCAACCAACATGATGAATCCAACATATTAAGTTCATACTAGTGCATAAAAACATACACATGAAAAACTAATTTAGGCTACGCACCCGAGACATCACCAGAGGTGTCTTCCCCTACACCCCTAGACTTGAGTGCGAATAATCGTTGCCTCCTTGGAGCCTCTTCACTTGGACCGTTCGACTGAACTTTCTCCTTCCCTTTTTCTCGACCTCTCATATACGGACAATCCTTTATCATGTGACCCGGTTTACTACAACTGTAACAAGCGTTAGAGCCCCTCTTACACTCTCCTCCATGAAGTTTGCCAGATTTCCTACAAGGTGGCCTCTCCTGAGGTGTATCTACTTCACTATTTCTCTTAACTCTGGGCTCGGAATCCCTATCATAGCGACCCTTTGACGAACTTGACTCCCCTTGGTGGGAGAGTCCCTTCTTAAACCTGTGCTTATCCCTGATTTCAGTACTACTCTTCCTTGAAAAATTCTTCTCAGCTTGCCTTGACCTGTTCCCTGCCCTAGTATGCTTTCTCTTCCTGCTTTCCTCCACTTGTTGGACATGGACCATAAGCCTGAAAAGGCCCATGCTGGCATGCAGCATAGATGCCCTACACTCCTCCTCGAGATTCTCAGCAATCTTAGATCCAGTGTAAACGGGAGGATTCATCCTCGTGAAGTCCCTTAACCTGCTAGCTATGGTGCTGGCAGGTGGGTTCTTCCTGGGAACACCTTGTTGCTCTACCTGTGCTGTCATAGTCTAAGCTTGTAAGGTGATGGCTTGGGCCATCTGTACCAGGGCTGTCCTCACTTCTCCATCTGTAAACTCAGCTGGGTTAACATGCATCTCCATTCCAGCAGCTGGGGCCTGGGGAGGAACTTGGTTGCCCCCAGCAGCTGCTTCTCCTCTTCTCCGACCAGCATTCCTTCTTGTGTTCATTTTCTGAAAAAGTAGAATTGATGTTAGATACGCTCATAACACCAATGAATCAGACATTAGAGAAGGCATGATAAGATCAGAAGAATGGAAATTTTCCTACGCATCATGCAGTCTCTAATTCAGGATAGTGGTGCACTTCACTACCATGACTTAGAAACTACTCAATGTGATTGATGTGAACTTATTATACTCGGAATTTAACCTGGCTCTACCAACTTTGTCACAACTGGAGTCTAGAAACTAGACGAGACCGGTGTCGTTGACCTCTCAGAGGTCGCAGACAAGCCTACATACGTCATCGTTACTTCATCTAGGTTAATGTTAGCGGAAAATTTAAACTTTTTGTTACTTAACATTCATATAAGACATTCTACTTAAACTCATAAACGTTCACAATCAACAATCTAATATTAAGATCATCAAATGAAAGAAATAGTTCCATACTGCATTAAGTGTATACTTGCCAAAATGGCACCAATACAATGACTGAAATAAGATGAGAAAAAAACGCTAGTGGAAAATACTCCACTAACTCAAACCTATATCTAATCTAGAATATAATGGGCAAGCGTCCTCGAAAGCATGAGGGCCTACCAAATCCGGATGAATGCTCCACGTCCGGATAGCCGCAACGTCGTACTGTAAGCTCTAACATCCACCTGTGCCTGCACCTAAAAGTAGATATTGTATGGGATTAGTACACACTTGTACTAAGTATGGGTATATGCAAGCACACACCAAGGACATGCATGAGTAAGAATAGCTCTTTCCTAACAACATGATTTATGGAAAGTCAAGTCAGTGGACTTGCCAAATTTGGATTAGGAAAGTCAGTGGACTTTCCAAAAGTACAAATTTGGATTAGGAAAGTCAGTGGACTTGCCAAATTTGGATTAGGAAAGTCATGCCATGAGAGTAACATGCATCATCATACTTTTCATTTTGCAAGCAGCACATAACGTATTGTACATATCATATCATGTAGTTCACATCATTATTTCATATGCCATGAGACCTTGGAATCATGGACTTGACATTAGGACTTCCCAAAATGAGGGCTCAACATATTGGACCTCAACTAGCGAGCCTTCTTTAGCAAACACAGAGTCTGTTTCATTCATTCATACGTACTTCATTTTCATTCATTCATATACTAGTGCAATCACTAGTCATACCTGGGATGTAGTTTAAGTCTCTCATTGGGTTTGTTGTGCAATGACCAAGAATAACCTAGTGTCATTACTTAAGTCTAGCTCACCTCTTGATTATCCTATCCTAACACCTTTGGTATCGTTCATTTCATTATGTGCATCATTTGAGGCTGTCCTCATTCTTTCTTTGGGAACTTTAACCTTAACCGACATAGATCATGTGAGCATCATGAAATGCAGTGTGTAATCCCCACACCGAAAAGAGGTGGAATCACTGGCCAAAGTGAACCAAAATATGCTAGCGTATATAGGGAGTCGAACCCTGCTAGATCCCTATATTGGCAGTATAGGTTCAAAGACTAGGAGATATAAGGAGACCCATACCCGGAATGCCGGACTGCCTCATCTCATGAGAGTTATGTGAACCTCCGCCCTTCCCGAAGGAAGGCATCACCGCTCATAGCTAGCCTATCGGTGCTCAGCACAAAGTTCCATTCAATTCAACTCATACATCATGGAAGTTGGCTTCTAGAATGAGGACATCATAGCTCATTAGATGATTTCTCATCTCATCATTATTATTAAGTATGCATTAACTTCAATACTTTCATTAGAGTGTTCATAGAGACTGGTCTCTTCATTAACTTTACACTCTCATAGGTGAGTACGTTTTGGCAACATTTACTTAGGATCATTTGAGATTGCCCTCAGATTTAACATTAGCCTCTTATCATGTTGTCACCACATGCTTTAACTTTAGCACATTTACTCTTCATAATTACTCACCACTTTACGTGAATGTTCATCTCATCGTATGCCAATGCACTTGGCTCTTTAGTGTGTGTCACACTCTTACTTGACCCCTCTGGGGTTTCATTATCTCATCACATAATATCTTAGGTTCACTTACTTTTTAAATGTATGCTAGACTTATGAGTCCACACATACAAGCCATGAGGCTTCATTCATAGTGTATCTAAGTGATTCATATTTACCCAAGATTATGTGGTACAAGACTTATGTATCTTGTAGGTATGCCAAGATATTGATTTTGATCTTTAGAGGCAACATTCATTAAATAATTGTTTACGTATGACTTATGTATCAATACGGAATTGGTCAAGGGGACCAAATTTCTAAACCCTTGGGCAACACTTAATCTTACTTTAAACTTGGTGATTGCATTTTTCAGATTTGAGGGACCCTAGTACGATCCCCATCAGCCCCATAATATTTTCTTTTTTTTTCTCCTCTATTTTTCGTCCAAGGCATGGAGATTGTGGGATCAATCCCCCACAAGCTCATTCTTTTTCTCATAATTTATCTTTTAACTTTCTCACCTATCCAAGAGGTTGTGGGTTCAATCCCCATCAAGTTGGAAATTTGGTCTCTTCCAATCCATTTTTCTCTCATTCTTTTGTTGATTTTTTGTAGTATTTTGAGTGACATTCAGTCAGCCACCTTAACCTTTTATGAACATCACGTTTTTAGCATTTTTACACACGCAAAACACAACATTTTACATACAAATTTCAGGCAGCAAACATAGTCAAATTTTCAGCACACACATGCTCAAAACAGTCCACTTAATGCACTTTTCCGGAATATATTTTTTATCCTTTACATGATATCTTACAACACATTCAACATATAATCACAACCAGACCAAACATTATCTACCAGAAGACATACCAATGCATGCTTTGAATTGTTCAAAGGAGCTAATGACAGGGGCATGCAACGGGGACAACCTTAGTCTTTAAATCACGATTTAAACTGAACCTTAAGGTCTCTTGGGAAAGGGACCAAGAGAAGAAAACCCATACCTAAATATCGTTCAAAACTTGTTTAAATGCTGCCAATTTACCATGAAACCAAGCCTCACCACCGAAACTTCAAGCACAATCCCGTCAAGAACTTGTTGTTGATTTTCGTTTTTAGCTTAGTTTTTCGTTTGAGTTTTTGTGTATAAGTTCTTCAAGAGTGAAAAACTATTACTTTCAGTTATTTTGATGATAAAAAACGTGGGAATGAGAGTGAGAGACGTGAGAATGAGAGGATTAGGATTATGATTAGGATTAGGAGAGTTAGGTGGAGACTAAGTCAAACTAGAACTCCTCATTATTTGTTAATTTTATTATTATTTTTTTTTATTAAAAATCTGATTTTTCCCTTACTTAAATAAGATTTTTAAATATTAATTAATTCAACTAATTCACTTAATAAAATTAAATCAATTTAATCCTTGCTTCCACCAAGGCTCGAACCCGGGTGAAGCTAGATTTTGCTTAAAGGGTCTAATTTCGGCCACCTCTACCCAAATTGCCCCTTAACCATATTAATTAATTAATTAATTAATTATTTAGGGTAATTACAATACTATCCTTAGCCTGGAAAAGACCATTTTACCCCTAGACCCTCTAAACTTAAGATTACCCCTTTTTAAGTCCGGTTAAAACTCATCCGGGTAAATCTTCATATTCGGGTGCCCTACATGGCTGTACCCAACCTTTCCTAGGTCAACTAACTCACCAAGTTGGTTGGCTTGGCTGTTGCAAGGGTTCAGAGGTCTGGTTCTACGCGCATCAATCCGTGTGAACCTGGTCTAATCGTAGGCATTCTAGACACATTAAGCATTACTTAGCATAGCCATATTTAGGGTTGTTACATGTGGGAACCATGGGTAATTAACAAAGTAATACTAGTAATTAAACAATTCTTGAATAGTGTTATTGCATGCATCAATAATATTTTTCGTTCAGAGGTCTGGTTCTACGCGCATCAATCCGTGTGAACCTGGTCTAATCGTAGGCATTCTAGACACATTAAGCATTACTTAGCATAGCCATTTTTAGGGTTGTTACATGTGGGAACCATGGGTAATTTACAAATTAATACTAGTAATTAAACAATTCTTGAATAGTGTTGTTGCATGCATCAATAATTCTTTCGTTTAGACATGTTTTTAGCGGTGAAATTCTCTAGCTTATCACTTTGTATGTAATACACTAGGAAAGGATTGCTATTGCTATAAATACAACGTTATGAATCTGAGGGGAACACATATACCCTAGTCACTCTCTCATCTTGATAAAATCAAAGTTTATTTGTGTACAATTTCTAATTACACTGTTAAAGGAATTTGTTTCACAACCCCCCCCCCCCTTTACTTACTTTCTTCGGAAATACATTAACTGATTAAATATAATCATGAGTTAAATTTAAGTGAAAACTATTTTCCTCATGGGATCGATCCCAACCTACTAGTTGGGTTCTTTACTTGATAACGATTTCTTATGCTTCTTTAGGGAGGTATAATTTGAGCGTATCAAATTTTGGCGCCGTTGTTGGGGAATCTGGCTTTTAGATTAATTTTAATTACATTATTGAAATTTAGTCAACTATTTCCTCATTTTACTTTTTCTTTTTATTTTTATTTCTCTTTTGTCTAGCTCTAGTGTATGCCAAGTACACGGAGCTGAGGGAAACCACTCACTCCATATGATCCCGAACTTAATCAAACTTTGAGAAGAATTGACAACCAAGGGGTTCCAGTCAACCCTAACAGAGGAAATCTAGGTGATGGAGAAGGCCATCATCCTGCATTACTAGTGGAGGCACACAACCAGACACATATTGAGAATCATTTAGCTGATGCCTTGAGGGTGCAACCTCCAGCAGCCGCACGACCTCAGGATTAATAAAGGGGAAATGTGAACATTGCAGACTCTGATGGACCTCTTGTCCTACCCTCGCTTCCACATGGGCACACATTCATGGTGACGAGTATCTTGATGCAGATGCTCACCGTGAGGGGCTTATTTTTGGGAATGCCATCGTAAAACACACATGCTCATATAGCTAAACTGAGGTCTGTGTGCAAAAGTTGTGTGGGTAGACCATACTTGGATATGAATGTCATCGGGTTGCGAGTATTTCCTTTATCACTGACAGGAGATGTTGCTATATGGTTTACCGAGCTTCCCTACAACTCTATTTAAACTTGGGATCAGTTGAGAGATGTGTTCTTACCAATGTACTATCCAGTGTCAAAGAAGTTCAACCACAAGGATAAGGTGAACATATTTGTGGCATTACCTGGAGAGTCGGTGAGTAGCTTTTGGATAGATTTAATGCGTTCGTGAGGGGTGTCCTGAATCATCGCATTGATGATGAGTCACTGAAGGAGTACGTTTATAGAGGTCAAGATGAAAAAAACAAAGAAGTTCTTGATACTATTGTGGGTGGCTCCTATGGGGAATGCACATATGCTAAGATTGCAGAGAAGTTGGAGAAGATATGTTGCAACAATAAAGCTTGGAGAACTAGAAAGTCGGACACTGGGCGAAACACCTTCGAGGTACAAGCTATAAATAACTCAACTACAGATGACATTCGTGAAGAGATGGCGCAGATGAGAATTGAATTAGGGTTTGTCTTGAAGCATGTCAGTAGAGGCACAGAGAAAGTGAATGCGGTGAACTATTTGGCTAAACCGCTACCACCGACCGATGAGTATTACTATGAAGAGGATGCATATGCAGTTAATGATCAAACGAGGGGCCTCCGACCTAACGGCAAAGGTTTCAATCAGGATAATTGGAGCCAATTTCAAGGAAACCAAGTTCGGAGCTATAGTAATTACAACCGAGAGGATCAATATGTCTGAGATGGGAACTACAATCACAACAACAACTTCAACCAAAACAACTATAGTAAAAGGAATGAACGAGGTGGACAATATGTTCCCTCTCAAAATAGGGAAGTTGCATCTAGGGATGTGGAAGGTAGTATGGCACGGGTTTAGGATATGCTACAGAAGATGAGGAGGAGGTTTGAGGAGATTGATGAGAATGTTAAGGAGAGGAGAAGTGACCTATCTGGCATTGAACAAAAGGTGGATGCACATGCGGTCTCTATAAAGCATCTTGAATTACAGATGAATCAGTTGTCTACTACTGTGATCCCAAGACAACCTGGAACTCTCTCAAACAACACTATCCAGAACCCAAAGAATGATGGGCATTGCATGAAAGACTAAGTCTCAAATTCCCCATCTTAGATATACGAATATATTGGGACACGACCCATACTTAACATATAGAAATAGCTAAGTCTATTAGAATACATTGAATAAGAAAATCTAAACATTAAGATGTCCTCGAATCTAGTGAGGACATACCAAATCTTTGCTTGAAGGAACACTAATCCAAGCTTCCACTTCGAGACTCATCTCAAACGCCACCTACACCTTTAGAGATAGGCAAAATGTATGGAATTAGTACAAACACTTGTATTAAGTATTGCATAATGCATAAAATCATGATAAACAGACTTGTGTATGAAACATGCTCTTTTTGGGAAAACCTTTTAAGACATGTATTATAGTCACTTACAATCAACATATATACACATAAGTCACATTCCACAATATAGTATCAACATCACTTCAACCCATATAAATGTATACACCTTCCACCAAAGGTTATCCTAAGACTTACTTAAGTAAGACAAGAAGAGACCGCCCATACACCTTCTTCAAGCCTACCTAAACAATCCTTAAGACTACCTTAGGTAAGACTGTTCCCTTTTCCTTTCATTTACTCCCCACCTAATGTTACTCCAAGATTTACCAAAGTAAGATAAGAAGAGACCGCCCATACACCCTCTTCAAGCTTACCTAAGCAACCCTCAAAGCTACCCTAGATAGAGCACATTGTATTCAACATAAATTAGCTAAGTTCATAATCATTCATTAAGTCAATTAGAAGACATTTCATTCATTAGAGACTTCACATAATGGTCTTGGAAAGACCCAGGGGCTCACATACTAACATCTTCAAAGTCTAGTCGTGCAATGTCTAGATAGCGTCCCATTCCACTACCTAAACTTCCTAGTACTTATCCAACACTAGCATGTATCCCACATGATGAGAATATGCAATAAACGACATAGACCATACTAGATAGGCATGGAATCCGGAGTCATAAACCTACTCCGATGGATGGTGTTCTACTTGCCAAGGGTAGAACTAGGACACTTCCCATGTAGGCACATGGTGAAGGAATATCAAGGTCTTTTATACACTCTAGTCTGATTCTCAAGTTGAGATACCTTGTACTCTAGTCTTCTTCTTAAGTAGAGATACAAACCATAACATATGCACTCGGTGCTAGCCTTTGTTCTCATAGAGTAAGTTCAATAAGAAGGGACATAGGTACCATCTCTTAGTCATTACCTAGTCATAATGCACCTACCAAAGATGGGTCCACTAGGGCTGCCACTCAATGGTCTATAAGTATAGCTCATTCTTAACCTTCTTTCTATATAAAAGGTTCCTCATATTAGTCATGCTTAGAAGGGCACCATATTAGGTCTACCGATCCTAGACTTTCAATCAACATTCATCTTCATATCACATACAAGACAAATGTGCCTAAGCCTACTAAGTAAAGATGTTCATATTCATAATGTACATGTATCAAGTAAGTGACACAACATACTTTACTTTATTACATATAGCATATCATTCTTTGAAGCACTTAGGAATGACCCTTATCATATTTATGGCATCCTATACATTACTATAACATCATCAATGTAGCCATTTTAGACTCATATATTCAAGTAGGAACAATCATGCATCAACTCTAAGACTACACACACAAACACACAGTCATAGTCTAACATGATCACCTAACAATATCAAACTTTCACATTACTAGAATGTAGATAGATATGATCATACTTCACATAATCAATTACACAAATCATCATAATAATTCAAGTAGTGCCAACAAGTCCATGATCATCATAATACATAAAGTAACGCCGACGAGGCCACATAATTCCCAAGTATAGCACATAGCACCGCCACCGTAGGTGGACCATACCAATCACAACATAATTGAAGTCTAATTAACATAAAATAAAGAGAATTAGGGTAGCGTACCACCTATCCATTCTCACCACTTCAATCGATAGCTAAATCATCCAATTCAATACCATAAGACCCTTAACCATGGCCATGAACCTCAATTAAATACAAAAACTATAATATTCAATGAATCTACATCAACTCAATATATATTTATCAACGAAGACCAATTAGACATCAATTGAATACAATTCTTACATCATTCAATAGCCCATAGAGAACTACACTAGAATTCATAAGCATTGAGACAAGATCACTTTACCCATAAAATAGTCAAAATAAGGATTTCATGCTTTGCATCGGTTCATAGAAATTATAGATTTAAAACATTGAATTAACATCAATTCAATCCTCAAACATCTATTCAAAACCATTTATGCAAGAACCTTTGGCTAGATCACAAAATTGGATAATTGATGTTTATGATCATCTTTGAAAATCATTGGAATTGACTCCTTGAAGAAAGATATTTCAAGGACGAATAACCATACCTTAATTTTGATGAAAAGCCCACAAGATTGATGGATAAAACTTGAGAAACCTATCTTCTTCCTATGAGCTTCAAAGCTTCAACAATGGAGTTTTGGAGAGAGTGAATGGAGAGGTTTTGTTTTGATTTGAGGGTTTTAGATTTAATTGGTGAGGTTAGGGATTTAAATAGGTCCTATAACCGTCTATAATGCACCCCTAAATTACCTAAAGACCCCTTCATTTATTGGATAAATTAAGACTTTACTGCGCGTCGCGGATACACTTTGTAAGATCCCAAAAATGACTTAAGTGAAATTGAGCATAACATTTTTTTCATGATGGTTTAAGGTCCTAAATAGGTCTATAATATGGTATAGAGGCAGTATCGAAGAGTTTAGGTGCATTGGAAGTCAAACGTGAAGGGACGACCAAGACGTTCAATGACTAAGTCACCTAGGTGCCTCATATTTGGTTTTATATGTTTATGTGTGATTCATGAAGATTTTAGGTCCTTAAATGAGTTAATATGATTTATAAAGGCAGTGTGTCAAGTTTCGTGAAGTTTGGAGGTCAAACGCTCAAGAACGTCCATGATGTTCGAAAGATGTGCTTTGAAATGACCTTGTATGTCTATGCATGTTTCGTTGAGTTTTACATGTTCGTTTTGGGTGAAATTCATATGACAGGTCCTAAACTCATATACGAGAATGTTTGGGTTGGAAACGTCCGGGCAATTATCCCCAAGGACCATCCAAGGGTCCTTGAGGAAGGACCCAAAGTTGGTGTCCAAGACTGCCCAAGACAGCCTAGATGCCCTGTGGGTCAATCGACGCCCCGTTGGTGGTGGATCGTCGATTGGGACTTAGTATGGGGAGAGTAGAGACCAATGTTGAGTCTCTGAACAAAAATAATGGAGGACAAGACGGTCCGCTTGTGGACAAATGGTCCATCGACTGCCAACCGTCGACGGTACTGTCCCTATGTGCAGCTTCACTGTTAAGTGAGGGGTGATGTTGTAATTTCACCCCACTTCCAAATAACAGTATTGGCGGTTCCTAAGGGGTCTTTTGGGTATTTTAAATGTGTTTATAAGTCTTTAACACTCATAAGATTTCATTCTTCAAAATAAAACCCCAAAAACCTTAGAAGCCAAAACTCAAGAAAGAGCTTGGATTGGATATTTGAGTGGCAATTCTTCATAAAATTTAAGGATTATCTTAATTTAGGTATGGTTTTTGATCCTTGAAACTTGTTTCATCAAGGAGCCCAACTTTCAAAGATGTTTTCTAAAGTTTTTAAAGATGAATTTACATATTTAATGATCTACCATGAGTTTTTGCATTAATGGTTTTGAATCATTGTTTAGTGATTGAATTGTTGTTATTAATATGATTTTAACTTAATTAACCTATTAACCCATATAATTGATGAACCCTAGTTTTTGACTAATTTATAGGTTACTTGATATTGGTCTAATGCTTATGAATTAATGTGTAGTTCCGTGTGGGCTTTCTAATGATGTAATAATTCTATTCAATTGATGTCTAATTGGTCTTAGATTGATAAAATATATTGAATTGACTTATATTTGATTGAGTATTATAGTGTATGTATTGAATTGATGTTCATGGCTATGGGTAAGGGCCTTATGATATTGAATTGGATGATTTGGCATTGGCTTGAAGTGTTGAGGATGAACTGGTGGTACGCTACCCTATTTTCCTTTATTTAATGATAATTAGACTTCAATTATATTGTGATTTGTTTGTTCCACTTATGGTGACGGTTTTATGTGAATTAATGTGGCCTTGTCAGCGTTATTTTGAGTCTTATTATTATCATGGCCTTGTCGGCACTACTTGAGGTATTATGTTGATTTGTGTAGTTGATTATGTGAAGTATGATCATATCTACCTATATGTGAAGTAATGTTAAAGTATGTTATTTCTTCCATTGATGTTCTTTAGGTGATCATGTTAGACTAGGACTATGTTTATGTGTGTAGTCTTAGAGTTGAATGCATGATTGTTCCTACTTAGCTCTGTGAAGTCTATGATGGTTATATTGATGGTGATATAGTAGTGTATAGGGTAACTTAAAGATGATAATGGTTTTCCTTATGTGCTTCTAGAATAACATGTAATATGTTATAAAGTAAAGTATGTTGTGTCTTATTTAGGTAGACTTGTGTCCCTTACTTGATGCATGTATGAATATGAATATGTGGTATCTTGAATTAGGAAGCTAAAGCATCTTAGTCTTGAATGAATGATGGTTAGGTGAGACATTGAATGATGATAAAAGGGTCTTTTATTTGAAACCTTGAACCTAATGGTAAGGTTATGAAACTTGAAGTCAAAAGCCGTAATGGTATCCTTCATGTAATGAATGATGGACTTAAGGTTGATTGGTTGGAACGGCATCATATGAATCCTTAGGAAAGTCATGATGATCTTCTTGACACCATTGTAAGGCATCCCCTAGAGGACCGCTTTGGTAGGGTAAATGTAATTGGGTTATGAACTTTATATGGAACCCCTTTGTATGAACCTTAAGGTGAATTAATCTATGAGAACGAAGGCTTAGCACCGAGTGAGTATGGTAAGGGAAGTAGTTCTAGTTAAAGTATGAGGATAGAATACAAAGTAAGACCTTCATATTCCTTAACCATGTGCCTACATGGGATGTGTCCAAGTTCTACCATTGGCAAGTAGAACAACCTCATCGGAGTAGGATAGAACTCCGGATTCCATGTTTTGCTACCATGGTCTATGTCATTTATTACCTATTATCATCATGTGGGATACCCATTAGCATTAAGAAGTTTTATGAGGTTTAGGTGGTGGTATGGGATGCTATCTAGACATTGCACAATAGGCTTTGAAGATGTTAGTGAGAGTCCCTAGGTCTTCTCCAAGACCATTACTTGAATGTCCTTTATGTGATGAATGTCTTTTAAATGAACTAAGTAATGTAATGACTTAAGTAAAGTAAGTATGTAATCTAAAGTGACTTAAGGATTCCTTAGTTAAAGTGTGAAGAGGACATATGGGATGATCTCTTCATGCCTTATCTATGGAAGTCTTGAGAATGACTCTAGTTAGGTAAGTTGGTTGTTATGGTTGACATGATCTAAGCTTAGGAAGTGTTACATATTACTTAGGTAACCTTGAAGAGGGTGTATGGGCGTTCTCTTCTAGGAGTACTTAAGTAAGTCTTTTGATAGCCTTGGTAAAGAAGATGTCATATTATGCATGTTGTGTGTCTGGTGTATTGTAAGTGTGTATGTGTCTCATTATGAGTAGTCTTGAGGATTGTTTAGGCACACATAGAGAGGGTGTATGGGCAGTCTCTCTTTGTATGAATTAACTGAGCCTTAGGATAGCTTTGGTGAGAATACTACATGTTATAAAGTGTTAAAAAGGAAAAGCAAGCACTTCACTGTTACAGTGATTCACTGTACAGTGAATATAGGTTACTATTAAGTAATTCTAAAAATGCATTAACTTGATTAAATGTTATCTTATGTGTTTCTAAGTTGATAAATGTTGTTCTTATGATTACATTATGATATTTAAATGAAAAGATGCATATTTCTAATAAATATCCATTTTCATGATTTTTATGCATAATGCCATACTTAGTGAATGTGGTTGTACTAATTTCATGCTTTTATCTATCTCTATAGTGGTTGGTAGGTGAGAAGCATTTGGGAAGCAAGACTTGGATTAGAAGATCGTTCAAGTGAAGTTTGAACTATGTCCTCATTTGACTCGAGGGCATATATGTCTTTTATGTTTCTTTTATGAAGTATTGTAATAGACTATATGGTACTATGTTTTCTATTTTGTATGGGCCGTGTCCCAAGTACTCTTGTGTCTTAAGATGATGAGATTGAGACTTCGTATTTCCTATTACTTTTGTATGAAAGAGTTTTTAAAGACAATGATATATTTTGTGAAAAGTTTTAATTCCGTACTACTTTTCACTATGTATATGCGATGAATGATATGAAAGGGCTTGTATAAGACCTCAGAGAGGTCGAGTACGCCGGTAGGAATATGAGATTGTGCCCTAACTTCTAGGGTGTGGTCTTGGGATGTGACACACTTCCAAATCTTATTTTTCAAAAATTCTTGGACAGAGTGGTCTGTGACAGCCCGCGTCGCAGGGAAAAACTTTTCCACACTACTTGACAGCTGCGCGACGCGCAGCCACTGCCTAAAACAGGCTGGCGCGGCAGCGCGACCGTCCAAGTTTGGGTCCTCTTTGGGGACCCTTTTGTTAGTCCCCGGGGCATCGTTCTCAGACGTTATGACCCTTTGCATATCAGGCTATGCGTAAGAACCCTCGATACTGAATTATACCTTCAAACCATCCCCCAAAACATCACTACAAAACACTATGACACACTAGTTCAACTTCGACTAGTTTTCGAACATCTTGGACTTTCTTGGATGTTTTACCTCCAAACACATCCAAACTTTATATACTGACTATGAACACTATTTTTAACCATTTTATGACTTTAAAACATCATGACACAAGTGTAAGGCTCTAGTTCAACCTATCTCATTATGAGGGTGTAACACCTATGTCGTTTGTAGTACAAGGTTATATGACAAAGGAAGATTATGTAGCAGAAAATAGTGGAGATTTGGTGGATGCAACAATGAAAGAAGAAGAATCATCCCAGAAAGTGGTGCCCATCCCTAGACGTCCACCAACATTCCCACAGAGATTAGTGAAGAAAACGGAGGATTCTAAATATCATCGATTTATCACTATGTTGAAACAACTTTCCATAAATGTTCTGTTGATCAAATCTTTGGAGCAAATTCCCAATTATGCTAAGTTTTGAAGATGATGACAGAATTCAACATTGTAGTGCTATTGCTACGAGGCCTCTCGTGCAAAAGAAGATTCAGGTTCTTTCACTATTCAATGTACTATAGGGTTGCTCCACTTTGCTAAGGCGTTGTGTGATCTTGGTGTGAGTATAAATCTCATGCCACTGTCTATTTATAAGATGTTAGGCTTTGGAGACCGAAAGCCTACTACGATGCGGTTACAGATGTCCGATCAAACTGTGAAGAGGCCTATAGTTATTCTCCATGATGTGCTTGTGAAATTGAAGTCATTCATCTTTCCGACTGATTTTGTTATTCTTGATTGTGAGGTTGATTTCGAAGCCACCATTATTCTAGGAAGACCATTCCTTGTCACTAGGTATGCGCTAGATGATATTGAAAAGGGGCAGATGAAGTTTAGGTTGAACAATGAAGAAGAAACTTTCAATATATGTAGGTCCACAAGCATAGTGGTGAGCTCCAAACGGTATCTACTATATCCTACAAAGTTGAGAATGTATTCGAAGTGTAAATTGAAGAGCGACTAGGTGTTGAGGCACTAGCAGCAGTCATCATGAATGTTCACAGTGATGGTATTGAAGAGTATGATTCTTTGGTGGCTGCACTTGATAGAAATGAATATCGGTCAAAGCCAAAGAAATTAGAGTTGGATATGAAGCATCGCGAGTCTCCACATGCGAGACCATCTATTGTGGAGGCCCAAAAATTAGAGCCTAAGGCTCTACCACCTCAGAGGTATGTTTCTTGGGTAGAGATGACACTTTGCCGGTTATAATTGCAACATAGTTGAATGGGCAACAAGTGGAGTGCTTAGTGGCGGTGTTGAAGAGGTTTAAGAGAGTCATTGGGTTGACTATTGTGGATATTATTGGGATCCCTCCCGGTATTTGTTCTCAAAAATCAAACTCATTTCGGATCACAAGCCGAGTATTGAGCACCAAAGAAGGTTAAATCCACGTATGCAAGAAGTACTGAAAAAGGAGATCATCAAGTGGTTGGATGTTGGAGTCATTTATCCTATTGCGGACAACAGTTTGATGTGTCCTACTCAGTGTGTGCCCAAAAAGGGTGGGATGACTGTGGTACCTAATGAACGGAACGAGCTTGTTTCGATGCGGCCAATGACCGGTTGGAGAGTTTTCATGGACTACCGGAAGTTGAATGCTTGGACCGAGAACGGCCATTTCCCCATGACCTTCATGGATCTGATGTTAGATAGACTTGCTACCAAGGGTTGGTATTGCTTTCTTGACGGCTAATCGGGCTATAATCAGATCTCTATCTCTCTAGAAGATCAATAAATGACCACCTTCACTTGTCCCTATGGGACTTTTGCATTCAAAAGGATGTTGTTTGGGTTATGTAATGCACCGGCTACCGTCCAGCGTTGTATGATGTCGATATTTTCTGACATGGTGGAGGACACTATTGAGGTGTTCATGGATGATTTGTCTGTAGTGGGCGACTCCTTTGATCGGTGTTTAAGTAATTTGGCTGAGGTGCTCAAGAGATGTTAGGATTGTAATTTGGTACTGAATTGGGAGAAATGTCACTTTATGGTGAAAGAAGGCATAGTGTTGGGCCATCGCATCTCGGAGAAGAGGATAGAGGTTGATCGAGCCAAAGTGGAGGTGATAGAGAAGCTTCCTTCACCCATCTCTGTCAAGGGTGTGAGAAGTTTACTTGGACATGCTAGCTTTTATCGGAGGTTTATTAAGGATTTTTTTGAAAATTGCACATTCGTTGTGGAAACTTCTTAAGAAGGAATGTAAGTTTTATTTCGATGAATCCTGTTTGAAAGCATTTGGAGAGTTGAAAGAGAAGTTGGTGTCTCCGCGCATTATTATTCACCAGATTGAAGTGATCCGTTTGAGGTGATTTGTGACGTGAGTGGGGTTGCACTGCGTGTGGTATTGGGACAGATAAGGGATAAAATCGTTCACCTTATCTACTATGTGACTAAAGCCCTAAATGAAGACCAAAATAACTACACGGTAACTGAACAGGAACTTCTTGCAGTGGTGTTTGCATTCGAGAAATTTTGCTCCAATTTGCTTGGAAAGAGGGTCATAGTGCATACCGACCATTCTGCTTTGAGGTACTTGATAGAGAAGAAGGATGCAAAGCCAAGGTTGATCAGATGGGTATTGTTGCTGGAATAGTTTGATTTTGAGGTGAAAGATAGAAAAAGGACTGAGAATCAAGTAGCGACCACTTATCTATATTGGAGGATGAAGCTAAGCGAGAATTGGGAGAAAAGAATGACATTGATGATGCATTCTAAGATGAACATGTATTGGCTGCTTCTTAGGATCTGATCCTATGGTTTGCAGACTTTGCGAACTATCTGGCAAGTGATGTAATTCCATCAGATTTGAGCTTTCACCAAATGAAAAATCTCATGCATGATGTGAAAAAGTTCTTTCGGGATGAGCCTTACTTATATCGGAGTTGTGCCAATGGGATTATTCGTCGTTGTGTAACTGAGGTTGAGATGTTGAGTGTTCTGAGACGTGTCATTCCTCGCCTGTGGGTGGTCACCATAGTGGTATCCAAATTTTGCATAAGATCTTGAAGTGTGGGTATTATTGGCCAACCATTCACCAAGATGCTCATATTTTTCCAAATCATGTGATCGGTGCCAACGAGATGGAGGAATTTCAAAAAGGCAAGAGCTTCCCTTGAATCCCGTTTTGGTGATTGAGCTATTTGATGTATGGGGCATTGAATTCATAGGCCCATTTGTGAGTTCTAATAGGACGAAATACATTCTTGTGGCGGTGGAATATGTGTCGAAATGGGTGGAAGTAGTTGCGCGCCCCAATAATGAAGGAAAGAGTGTCACTGCATTCCTAAAGAAGAACATTTTCTCCAGATTTGGTACATCAAGGGCCATTATTAGCGATGGTGGCTTGCACATTTGTAATAAATTGTTCAAAGGTCTGCTGGAGAAATATGGTATTCATCACAATGTGTCTACTCCTTACCACCTACAGACTAACGGGCAAGTTGATGTTTCCAATCAGGAGATCAAACAGATTCTGGCGAAGAGTGTAAATGCCAATAGAACAGATTGGTCCAGGAGGATAGATGATGCTCTTTTGGGCCTACTGTACTGCATACAAGACCCCCCCATAGGTATGTCTTCATACCAACTTGTATATGGGAATGCTTGTTACTTACCGGTCGAGATAGAGCACAAGGCGATGTGAGCGATGAAGAGACTGAATTGGGATTGGACTGGATCTTCATTAAAAAGTCTAAATAAGTTGAATGTGCTTGATTAGTTTTGCCAAAAAGCATATGAAAGTTCAGCCATCTACAAACAGAAGATGAAGTAGTATCACGACCAATGAATTGAAAATCAAGAATTTGCTGTTGGTGATTTGGTGCTTCTATTCAACTCAAGTTTGCGCTTATTTTCGGGCAAACTCAAGTCCAAGTGGATATTCCTCCTCACCAAGGTATTCCCACATGGAGCGGTTGAGCTTGGGAACAAGGAAGGCGAAAAGTTCACAGTCAATGGAGAAATGATAAAGATTTACCTGGGGCATGCCGAGAGTGTTCAAGAAGTGGTTGAGGCCTGCCATCTTGATGAATTATTAGTAATCAAGGGTCCTGCGTCGTGCCGCGACGTTAAGTCAAGCGCTTCTTGGGAGGCAACCCAAGGTGTAACCTCTAGCCAACGATAGGTTTTATTTTTCATGTAGAAATAGTCTTTGTTTTGTTTAGGTAGAATTATTCATTCTATTGTGTAGAAGTGTTGGCTAGAGTTTTCTGTGGGGTCCGTGTCTAAAAAGCTCATAGAAAATACACAAAGAGTGGCCTAATTGGTGTTATATATGCAGGAGGCAAAAGCAGAAATCTATAGAAAATGATCTAGTGTAGAGTTCTACGAACCCCATCGATGGGCCGTCATTCAATAGACGGACCATCGATAGTGTACGTAGATCCCAGGTAAGTCTACAATATTTCCAAAGTCAAAGTGTGATTGACGGAGTCGATCGATCTACGACCCTTCGACGGGGTTTTGTGGATCCAAGTCTGCCAGTGAACTGACCTGACTCGACCGGTTTTATTTTAAACCAACTCTTTCAAATTCCTTCCCTCTTCCCATTTTCTTTAATATTTCCTTCCTTAACCGTTTAATACTATTAATTCTTCCCTATTCCACTCCCAAATTAAACTCCCCATCTCCCAAAATCATTTACCCCATCAGATTCCTCACATTCCAAACATACTCTCCCCCAAATTCTCTTTTTCTATTCTCAAGAGTTTGGTAATCGGGTTCGAACGTGTACGCTACTTCTTCAGAATTCATATCACTTAGGGCACACAACCACACCACTCTACACTACTAAGAAAGTTACTTCGATTTCTCTTAACTTTGAATTCTCGTTCATAGTTGAATATAGGAATTGGGGAGTGGGTCTTTACTTTGGAACTGAATTAAGTTAATTTGCATGATTAAAGTTGCGTAATTACTTTTATGGGGATGATACAAAGTGCTTGTGTAGCAAATTTAACGATTTAATATATTGTATGTCTCAGTTTTCCTGAAAGTTCTAACTTAGGGTTCCATGTTCTTAATGATATGGGATCGATAGTTGCACAAAATAAGAACTCTAGGAATGACGAACTAGTATTTGGTGTCTTAAAAAACATGTTTAAACTTGATTGTGTAAAAAGGGGTCACTAAAGAAACTCGAAAATTGAACTTTGTAAAGGCCTAAAATCTGTCATAGGCCCAAAGTACGAGATCCCATCTACGGACCGTCGATAAGTTGACGGGCTGTGGATAGGGTCCGTCGATTGCCACATCCAAATATATTTCTTAGTGTAAAATGACTGAAGTGGACTACGGTCCATCGGTTGATCCACGTTTTGTTCTGCACGTCCTTCATTTCCTTCAGAGAGCCTATTTTTCACCCCCATTCTAAAATAACTCTAAGTGTCAGACGACAGACGTGAACTACAGTCCGTTGATTGATCGACGGGCCGTCGATCTGACTCTGCAGTTCAGATTTTGTATTTTGATTTTCATGTTTTCTCGTTCTGTTGTTTCCGAGTGTGTCATTATGATGCTATGATACTAACAATTACTTAACAGGTACAAATGGCTCCAAAGAGGGTAAGTGTCGAGACCAAGAAAGGAAAGTCAAAGTCATTTACCCCGACTTATTGGTTGATCGATGAGGACACTGACACGGAGCATGACACAACTTATGTTCCTCCAGGTACTACAACACCGACAACATCTACCCGAGCAACTAAGGGAACCCCCCGGAAGGTGAATCCTGATGCAGTCACTGCCTCCCAGTCTGATAAGGAGCGCACACTGATCGGTTTACCAACCGGGGCTGCTTCCAGTTCATAGGGGAGCTCAGCATCCGATTCCGAGTCTAATACAACTTCAAGTTCAGGGTCGGCCCAAGCCTCAGTGTCCAAATCAGCCACTGCATTCGATTTCAACTCTCAGGAATCCACCAGACCAGGGTATCAAGAAGAAGAAGCCTCGTATGATGAGGCCACTAGTTTGGAGGCTGCACCTGCACCCTAACCGAATGACCCCACTCCGATTTCCAATTACCAAATTTGTGGTGCGTAGAGAGGAAGTGAAAGGTATACAAAGATGCCAAGATGCTCACTCACAAGGGGGTGATGACCCGACTAGTTACTGAGGAGCGTCGCGTCCTCACAGGGAGTTCACACATAGTCCTAGAGGTGGACCGACTCTTCCATCTCCACAAATTAGACTGGATGGATCAGGATTTGCAATTCTATAGCGAGGAGATTTTTTGGGAGTTCTATGCCTTGTATGTTGCTACCCTCCGAGGGTCTATCTAAAACTGAGCCAAACCCGCAAAGCAAGACCCTCTCACATCCATCATGGTTCAAGGACTTCGTGTGGACATCGCGACGACCACCATCCAGAGATTCTTATATGGTCACCACTAGTACAACATGGAGCCTCAACACCGCAAAATTTGATTAATGGTGGGACACAGTCTGGAGGGGCAAGTTTCAGAGGAGTTTAGAGAAGAGGGAGGCACTAAAACAATGGTTAACCCGGTACATTACAACCGATGGGGACAGGGATGACTAGGTTATAGATCCCAGAGGGCTCATTAAAAAGGTTTCACTCACTTTTGTTACAAAATATTTCTGGCTGGTAGTCCGACACCGCCTATCTCCCACACAAGCTGATAATCTACTTACATGGGATAGGGCGGTAATGATGGCAACACTAATTTCTGGGATAGAAATAGACTTCACAAGGATGTATGTAGCGGAGATTCACCATAGGGCATTCAAAACCTCCACCAGTTACCCTTTCTCGTGTCTAATCTTTGAGATGTGCAGGGACACCAGAGTGCCAATTTGGCACTATGATAGGCTCCATCGACCGGCAGGGACATTTGATATAGGCCTCATCAAGGATGAGGCAAATGTAGGGGCACCCCGCAAATAGCCCCGAATAGAGGTTCCCCCACTAAGCGATAATTTGGCAGACACGGTAAAGCTAGCCCAAGAGGCTGACCCTGCCGCACCAGAGCATGATGACCCCACTCCGGCCTCTTCTTCACATGCAGCTAGCAGGGGCCCAATTCGTCTAGATCCACACCACCATCTACAACATTAGTCCCTCTAGCTCGAATGCAAAAGATAGAGGCACATATGGCCACCCTGCTCCATCACATCCAGACATGGATGTAGAATTCCATAGCAGAGGCAGAAGACCGCATAGAGAAGCGGGTGGCCAAGCAAGCGGAGCAACATATTCAGACGGTTCACAAATGCCTTGATGCCTTTGAGTTGCATGTTCTAGCACGACCATCCCCCACCACTGACCTCACTACCATCCAGAATGAGTTGGCTAGCCTGCGAGATGATGTTCATACTCTTGGAGATGAGGGGGGTTGAGCCAAAGATCGCTCCCACTGAGCTAGCTGAAGACACTGTACTAGAGGCCTTGTTCAAGGCTCTTGCTGAGTCACTATCCGGGCCACGAGTTCGTAATAAGAGGCACCGCTCCAGCCGTACCACTGAGGCCGGTGATGAAGCCCGTTCAAGCAAGAGAGACCGAATTGAGTTGGAGAAGGCTATGCGATCCTCGTTGGTAGATGAGGAGAAACGTCAGCGGAGAGCGCAATAGATGGATGCTGGGGCATCCAGTTCTAGGCCGAAGAGCGGAGCGAGGATTACTACAGATGGTGCAGAGATAGAGGGGGATGGCACTACTGATGGTGACGTCCTTAGAGATGTGGGGGCTACTGATGGTGGCCCAGTTGATGATCGTGCGAGTTCCGGGAAACCAGACCCACCCACTTGTTGAGAGTACTTCGGCGGTATGCGCCACAAGATTGCTTCACCTACCACCACGTATCTATGATTTCTTATGCATTGGGGACAATTGCAACCTTTTTTGTTGGGGGTGGGGTGAATAGAAAGTGAGAGGGTGAAGTTTGAGTAACCCGACTCACAATCATCTCTTGGGGTTTTCTTGCATGTGTTCTTTTTCCCCACGAGACTGCTTAAATTTCTATTGAACCGGCATTTCCTAGTGAGTATAAGTATAGAAGCATGAAAAATAAAGCATGATGACTAATAAAAATGATACCCCATCCATTGTAGTGCTTGCATGTGTAGGTTAAGATAAGTTGAATGTGTTGGCTCTAAATATGACATAAATAGGCACCTAAGGCATGACCTTCAACCAAAACCTGAACTGGAAATTTGATAATCTGATAGTGCAACGATGTGCCAAGAGAGTGTGAGGATATTTGAGTGTTCAACTATTGGTGTCTAACTAGAACTTTCCTGGTTGGTCCTGCGAAGGGAATCTACCCTAGAAGCTAGGAAGTGATCATAGGACCTTCTTCAAAATAGTCAATATCTAGCCTAAAAGAAGTTGACCAAATGAAACAACTGTCCCTTTTTTATCAAAACATGTTGAGCCTTTAATAGACCAATTTTTTTGATTCACCAATTCACCTTCCCAGGGTCTAATGTTTTGGCTCCTGTCGCTCCTTGGACATGTGCACCTTGACTTAGGCGAAAAGCCTAAGTTGAGGGTGTCTAATGTAGAAAGAAACCTCATCTTGTCCATGACCCGACTTCGGGTATTGTGTACCTCAACTCATGAGAAAACCACGAGTTGAGGGTGGCTATTATGAGAAAAGGCCCAAAAATGGGTATGAAAAGAGTTGATTGTTTAAAAGGAAAGCTTAAGCAAGAGAAAAATGTGCCTTGTTGAAAAATAAAATAATCAATAAATAAAATATAAAAAATAAAAAAGGAGAGAAAAAGAGTTTTATGAGAAAAAGATGCAAAAGAAGTGAAAGTCACATCTAAAAAGGGAAACAAGACAAATGAAAGAATAAAACAAAAGAAGAGGGGGTCAAAAGCAACAAAAAAAGGTAGAAGGCTTAGCGGTTATGTCAAGGAGGTTAGAAAGTCACTAAATGTACCCAAATGTACCACACCTAACCCCGAGCCCATATTACAAGCCATGAAAGTCCTACCGTGATCCTAGAGTCTAGTGTGGTGAACCTAAGCAGCGTAAATAAGGGTAATCCTATGGTGTAGAGCACTAAATGTATGTGAACATGTTCTTGAGTGCGAGTGTTGAAACAACTATCCTTGTACCCAAAATGCATAATCACTGTGTGAAAAATGAGGATTTCTTTTAAAGTGAGGGCACTAGTTCCATTATGAGAATGTTGGTACCTTGCTGAGAGGAAAAGCAGTAGAGGTGTCTATTGCATGGTGAATTTGTGTCATGATGTGATCCACATGATTTAGTTTGTGAGCCTGAGAGAGTTAGACTGCACTCAATCAAGAAAGATTCGGGATTGATAGTCTTCTGATTGCTAGATCTTAAAAATGTATACTTCTGTACAAGTGTCGTTTAGGGTCATAGTGCGTCGCTTAAGGACAAACAACGAATTTAAGTTGAGGGTGTTGATGTGCCGTGATTTCACGACATTTCTAATGTATTTCACTTAAGAGTTGTGTGTGTCTAAACCCTTTTTGTAGTGATTTTACCAAGTTTTGTGTCTTGTTTTGCAGGAATGATTTTCAGGTGGCAAGAGAAGAAAACAACTTAAAATTGTGCAGAATTAGACCTACGGAGGCAATCAACGGTCCGTCGTTCAATCGACGGACGTAGGTGTGATCGTAGATGATTAGCTCAGGACAATGAAGGAAAATCAGGGAAGTCTGACTAAGTGTGGAACCATGAGAGGCAACATCGGTCTGTTGATTTATCGACGGAACATACTGGTGAACGGTCGTTTGGTTTAGAGAAGGTTCCAGTACCTGATTTTGGAAGATTCTAAGTATGGAGCTATGGAGGAGCATCGACGGCCCGTAGAAGGATTGACGGACTGTACTGTTGGTTCGTCTTTTTATTCAGAGAGGGTGCCATCCGGAGAGCAAAAATATTTCTTTGTCCTGACTGATGGAAACAGTCTACGGACTGTCGATCAATCGATGGTCCATTAGTTGGTTCATCAATTGAATCCGTGTACCTGAACAAAACTTTCCTTATTTGAATTTCTTTTTTCATTAAGACTTTTTTTTCTATATATAGTGTATTACAGCCTCGTTTTAGGGTTAGATACTATTACTTTTGTTCTACTTTGTGTATTAGAGATTGGTTGTTGCAACTTTTGCAATTAATTTATTTCCAGATTCGGTTTGAAGGATTTTTCTTGCAATTTCAAGTTGGATTTCTGGGTTTATTCTTCTTGTTGAGTAAGTTCATGATTTTTTCATCTAAAAATATGAATGGTGATCTTGCTAACATGAGTAACTAAATGCACATCTAGGGTTTTGGGAACCATGAGTAATTAACAAAGTAATCCTAGTAGTAAAGAAATTCTTGAGTAGTGTTGTTGTGTGCATTGATAATTTTTTCGTTAGAAGTCTTTTTAACGATGGACAACTTTAGAACTCACCTTGTTTCTACTTTCCAGACAAAGGAGGTAGTAATAGGAAAAGAATTATCAACATAGATTTAGTATGATACTATCAAATAGGTTAGTGTCGATTAGTACGAAGTAATAACTAAGACATACATCGATTATGATGTAAAACATGAGGTAATGGTAAGGGTTAGTAAATTATACACACGTAGCCGAACCAAGGTGAGGAGTGAAATTATCTAGATGCCGGACCAAGGATTTAGAGATACCCAACTTATCACTGTGTGCGTAATACACTAGGAAAGGATTGCTATTGCTACGAATACAATGTTATGAACCTGTGGGGAACACATATACCCTAGTTACTCTCTCATATTGATAATATCAAAGTTTATTTGTGTCCAACTGCTAATTACACTGTTAAAGGAATTTGTTTCACAACCCCCCTTTACTTACTTGCTTTGGAAAGACATTGACTAAATAGATATAATCGTGTGTTAAAGTTAAGTCTAAAATATTTTTCTCGTGGGATCGACTCCAACCTACTCGTTGGGTTCTTTACTTGATAACGATCTCTTATGATTCTTTAGGGAGGTATAATTTGAGCGTATCAGTTAGTACATCACATGTACTGAGTATGGCTTCTATACATAAAAATCATTAATGCATGAGAAAAGGGATATTTTAGTCAAAATCATGCTTTCTATCAATTTAACCCAATATGCACATATGATAAGCATTATAAGTCAACTTATCATAATATTATCCCTACATGTAGACAACTTAAGCATTACTTGTTCAATGCCAAGAATAGAACCCCATAACCCTATCCAAAGATGAGTATCACATGAAGTCACCTACTTCATACATTCAATATAACTTCATATTTCATCATGACATGCTTTATTCGTAAAGATCATATATAACTTGACATGCATAACACATAATCAACTTAATAATAAGAGAAGACTACTAGGACCATCCCTTAGGATCCCACAAGTGCAATGTGTAAGAGAAGTACCATACCCTCCCTCACACTATGAAGAAACCTTCAAAAAAAAGCCCTAATAAGAGTTCATACACTTAAGTTGTTCATTTACTTTTACATTATTTAAATAAGTGCAATAACAGACATTAGACCATGTGAGCTACATGAAATCCGGTGTTCTACTCCCACACCGAAAAAGAGAGGGTTAACACTTGCCTAAGGTGTAACCTTTCGTACATAGCTATCTGGGTGGATCCACTAAGCTAGAGTTCTATGTGGGCACATAGTTAAGGGTCAAAGAGATTGTTACTAGAAACAATAACTTGCTAAACGTGGGGGTTTCCATCTCATGAGACAATACATAACTAGGGAATATGGACTTGCTAAACATGAGGAAACCCATGTGGGAGGCCGGACTTACTAAACGTGAGACCTCCATCTTATTTACATGCCCTTTCGGTGCTAAGCATTTAATCCCTTTTTAAATCATCTTTATTCATCATACAATTTCACATTAGTCTCTAATAGACCTCTATGTAAACATCTTATCATAATATTTAATAGGTAATCATAAGTGAGAACAACCCTTTCACTTTAGAACCTCATACAAGTGACTAAACCTTTCGGTTAACACTTTATTATATTTATGAGGAACTACTTTCAATCATATAATATCATATCGTAAAATGCATACATACTTCATGACTAATTCAAGTGTCTAGGGTTCAGGATGAGGAATACTTATTATCAACATCACAACCACATATCACACATAGGAGCATTACTACCTAAGTAACTCATCTTTCATAATTGAATTCAAGAAGAACCAACCAATATACCTTCTTGCCCTTTCATGAGTCTTCATACTTCCATTACCAAGAAAACATAACCAATACATAAACAAGGTAAATTCAAGAAGTAATACAAAGCAATTGTCATTCTACATCATCTATATACTCATCATCTTCCACAATTACCATAGAAATGTAAAGGTATAATGAGTTTAGGGAAGAACAAGGGTCCAAGGGGAGATCTCAAGTGATTACCAACAAATACACATAATTTCATAGTTAATCAACAATAAAAGATCATAATTCATCAAAATTGAATAACAATTTCGTCTTGAAAAGAGGACCCACGTATAGATAGAAACCCTACTTTTGGGGGAGTTTGAAATAAAATCTTTGAACGGACCTCTTGGGAAAAGAATCCCAAGAGTGAAAGAAACCATACCTTAGGGATGATTTTTCACGAATTTGAGTTGGATTCCTTGGTGAATTCGTCCCCTTCTTGAAGCTCTAGTGTTCCTTCAATGGAGGTTTGAGTTGGGAGAGAGAAGCTAGACATAAGTTGTAGCTAAGAAGGGGGAATTTAGAGGAGTTAGGTTAGTTTAATCAGTTGGAATCCTTTTATAGTCCCCAACTAACTAATGTAACCACCCCTTAACCCTAATTAATTAACTAAGTAATTAACTAAACTCCCTCACTTGGCCAATTTAAGACAGTGCACCAAGGCCCCAATCGATGACTCCACGTCGACGGTCCATCGACCAGACCACGAACTGTACTGGTAGTCCGTGGTTTTGGTCAAAGAATCCATTTTGGAGCCTTTTAATGCTAAGGCTTAGTGTCAACCAACGAGCACCATCGACGGAGTGTTGTTCCATCGACGACTCATCATTTGGTCTCGTGGTTGCACACTGCCACAAGACTATTTTGGGGTCAAAATATAAGGTGGTCCTTGGGGAGTCGTATCCGGATGTTTCAACCCTAAAAACACTCTCACATGTATTTTAAATCTTTTCACCAAATTTGACTTCAATTGTACTCTTTAAACCCCTTGAAACACACCAAGGCACACTAACTCAATTTCACTAGTATACGGACGTCGTGGTTGTTTCTTGACATTTTGATTCTAACACTTCCTGAGTTTATTACCTTTGTTTAAGCTTAGAAACACTGTTTTAAGATTTAGTTCATGAAGTGGGGCTCTAGAATAAGTCTTGGAATTTTTGGAGTGTTACATGATCCTATTATTCTTTTCTTTTATTATGATGTAGGCGTCGGGTTAACCGATGATTCCTACCAGTACGTGTGGTTATAATGATACTACTCTTTCTATGTATTTTTGACATAGTATGGATGCAGGATTGGTTATGTTTCATTAGGTGAAGACGAAGAATTCCTCTAGTAGCTTCGACTATTCTTTCCGCTTGGTGGGAGCTGTGTTCTTTATTTTGTCCATCGTTATTCATAGTAGCTCTTATACTTGATATACTAGATCCTAGGGTTGTTAAATTCTTTTACAAGTTTAACAAAGAGTGTATTTAAAAAGCGTTATTTATTTAATCTCCTTAACATTGTTGTTCAACTTCTTTAATTTCTGCATAATTTCTCTATTAGGATATGAGTCGGATTTGCAAACGAGCGAGTCGAGTCGAATATGAGTCGATCAAAAAATGAGTCAAATAAAAATGGGTAAGTTACCCGACTCTACTCATATATTAAATGGGTAAAACGAGTTTACCCAATGGATAATATGGGTTACCATATTATCCATATTATATTAGATATCTTGTTAAAATCTTTAAAAACAAAAACAAAAATCATTTTTTTATCACTTAACTCCACTCCTTCCCCCCTCCCCCCTCCCCCCACTCCATCCCAAAAAAATTAACAAAATTTTAAAAAACAATTCATTATTTTTTTTAATTTTTTTTAAAAAAAATTTATTTATTTTTATCACCACCCCACCCCCTTACCCCTACCCCTACCCCCATCCCCACCACCCTATCCCAAATTAAATGTAAAAAAAAATTCCATGTTTTTTTATATATTTTTTTTTAAAAAAAATTCCTTACTACCCAACCCTTTATCTCTTTTTTGTTTGTTTTTACCCATTTTATCCATTTAACTACCCATTTTAAATGGGTAATATGGGTATTACTCATTTTTTACCCATTTTCAAATGAGTAGGAAATCCAATTCATTTAATATGGGTAATATGAATGGATACCCATATTATTTACCCATTTTGGCACCCCTAGATATGAGGGTTCTCCTACTTAGATGTTATCGTGGGTGCCCGCACGACCCGGTGTGTTGGATCGTGATAATAATCTTGGACCAAACCCATGATCCCAATACCCAAATTAGGGCTTTTTCCACCATAATTCCTAGATCAAAACCCTGCCAGATAATTACCCAAGAAACTAAGTTCTATAGATCTATACATGGATTCGGGTGTAACAAGCCTTACCTTTAGCCTCAATAATGGTTAAAACCCATCAAGAAATCACCTTGGGTCGTTCCTACACTCTTAAAGTCAAAAAGTGCAAAATAAAAATGTTTTGTGGGATTTTATTTCCGTCTTAAGTCGCGTTTGTCCCGTTATGGTGGCCCAAACCTGCCACAACAGCTTCCACAGAACCAGTGAGAAATTTAAGAATTCCTAACCCCCATTTTCGCAACACACCTTCATCCTAGGGAAAACTAGGGTTCCAAAAAGTTTACCTTATATTATAGAAAAGTTTGAGAAAGGGGCACTCAGAAATACATGTTCACGCTATGTTCAATTTCTGGAGTTCTACTCGCCCGAATTCAATTCCGTAAAGTCGCATCGTTTTCTTAACACCTTAACTATCCATTCATGTGATCAAATTCATTAATATCTCTCTCATTTGTTACCAAATTTTCCTATACTTCACTAACTCCGATTTTGTCCAAATTTAGACTAGGTTAGGATATCTTAAGTTACTACGAAAAAGTTTTTTGTCCCCTATTCTTTCCCCATTGGCTTTTGCTAACGACAGAATCGGGTCTTTACAATAGATACCAATTTACCCATCACTCATCCTTGAGTGATCAACTAGGAATGACTTGCTAAAGTAAGGGTAGAGTAATACTTGAATCACTAAACAACTAGGGATACTTGTTTCACATGTCCTTAGCTTCCGGACATCGCGACCAAGAACTTCAACCGTTTCTTCCCCATACAGTACGTCTTCATTAACAAAACTTAGTCTCACTTTATGATATAATCTTCATCACCACCCAACCAATTGAATACCTACACATCCTCCCATACAATTCCTCAATGAAGTCATCACCAATTCTCGAGTGATAATTATTGTTGCATGTACGCTTAACTAACAACAAATCTATTCCCAATAATCACCCAAGTTGATCGTACACATGACTGAAACATATTATCAAAGACTTTGATACAAACATTAGTACAAATCCTTTCTAACATAACCATGATGAAATTCTAAATCAAAACTCACCACAATTAGTGGTGAACCAGAACCAACCAACACACACTCATAATACCCAACACTTCTAATGAAAACCTTTCTTAGGTACTTAACAATCAACAGTAATATATTTTACGACTCAACCCAGATGTACGTACTTTCAATTGCTTACTACATGATACACTTGATCATTTCTCACTTTGCAAATTCACAACTTGACAAAATATATCACCACGAATATTGAATTACAATGAAAATTAGAATTGTAAATTCAACTGTTTAACACAATCTCCTTATCTATCAAAATTAGCTTATACCTTGAAGATTTTTATGAATTTATGGATATTTGCCTATCATTGATCGCCTCTCCATCGATCTTACAATAACTTTTGCTAAAAATACAATTGCACTCATTACAAAACTCAAAACATAAACACAACACTTATCATCACACTCGAGCTAATGTATCTACACTTTTTTCTCAAGTCCTTTACAATAGTTTTAAACCAATCTGACGGACTTGTGACACTATTACCATAGTCATAACAAAACAAATGAAATCATACGTCTCTAAACTCAAATTATCTACCCTCGGAAGGTACCTCTTTAGCGTTTGCAATTAAATAAAATATTTTTTCCCTTACCTCGCTCTAAATGTTGTACTACATCCCACTATTTTTCTTCATTATGACTCTAGCTCCATTTTTATACGCACTTTGTTACTAACATCTTCAATTGAATTCACCCAAATATACTTATTGAGACTTTCTTTATCCATAAGGTTGTTATTTCGGGATTAATCCACTCCATTATGGCTTAAGATAAGATCACCAATACTCATACTACCCTCTTTCTTCTTAACAAAAAAGAAAGGATCACCTCACTTGGAAACATTAGTATGGATGAACCTTTTACTCAAGAGGTTCTTGGATTTGAGCCTTAATTGATCTTCATTCTGCTAGAGCCATACGACACGGGGGATGGAAAAAGGGCGAGTGTCAGTTTCCATGTCAATGCAGAAATCTATATCTCTATACGGAGGCATACGAGGTAAATCAGTAGGAAACACTTCTCTAAATTCTGACACCACAAGATTAGACTCAATAGAGGGAGACTCAACCTTAACATCCCAAATATGATCTAAATAAGGCAAACAAATCTGCCCCACCAGTCTCCTTGCCTGAATAAAAGATATGATCTTAGCTGGCTTAGGCTAGTATACCCTTTCCCACTCCCTACCCAGAATATCTAGAGTAACTGACTTAGTATTACAATTAAGTCCGGTATAATAGAGGGATAACCAAGTCATGCCTAAGATTATATCAAGTCAGTTATATCCAGCACGACCAAATCAACCCAATTTTGAAAACCCCATAAACACAACAGGACAACACGATATACATTGGTGACTATGACATATTCTTCAACTAGGTAGAAACATGGATGGGGGCATCAAGTATATCACAAACCACATCAAATCCCAACGAAATTGAACTCACACATACACATAAGTAGAACCCGAATCAAACAACACATTAGCCATCTAGTCATAAATATTAATAGTACGTGTGATCATTGCATCAGACCCTTAGCCTCTGTCTTGCCCGGAAGGTATAAAACTAAGCCATGTCGTCTTGACGGGAAACCTCCTTTCCTGGCTGCACTGCTCCTCTACCTACATTAACATTTTCCCGGCCTCCACAACCATTCTGATTTCCTCCTCATATTCCATGTTCTCCACAATTGTAACACACTTAATAACTTAACCAAGTAAGCATTGTTGCTATTGGAGCAGTTGTATCCTGACCCTCCTTGATATACAATCAATCCATGAAATCGTAGTATAGCTTCTAAACTCAATTGACATAACCCAATTTCATCATTATCTAAACAACCCATATATGTTGTAACAACAATACTAAATGCATTTTCCAAAGTAATGGTGTTCATTATCTAGTTGTCCCTTACCAAAAATCCTTGAAGTTGGCACCTATAAACTTGAATATGCAAATCTGACCTTAATCCCTTCATAAGCAACGATGGTAGCTAGCGATCCCCATAAAACTCTTAATTTAAGTCACAAAACTAGGTCGAATTGTTTCAATCTTTTGGGGATCTACCATTACCCCTTATATGCCCCAAAAAGGCAACCAAATTCAACCAAAATTCACAACTTAGAAAATTTTACATACCACTTTTGTTTCACAAGAACACCCTGAATCATACGAGTCGACATGCTCCTCATCACTTTTCGAACAAAACAAAATGGTATCAATAAGTACTATAACAAACGAATCATAAAATGGTTTGAACACACTATTCATCAAACTCTCAAAAGTTCCAGGCGCATTTGTCAATCCAAACGACATAATTAGAAACTCATAGTGCACATAGCGGGTTCTAAATGCCGTATTGGGCAAATCCTCATGCAAAATATTAACTGATGGTAACCATACCTTAGATCAATCTTAGAGAAAACTAATGCATCTTTCAATTGGTCAAAAGATCATCAATATGATACAGTGGATACTGTGCTGAATGGTGACCCTATCCAACTGTCAGTAGTCTATACACATCCTCTCTTATTAGTGATGGTGTTACCACTTTGTTGTTCTAGTTCGTACCATATAGTGAAGGAGGGAAGATACCAATTTGTATCACCCAGATACCAATTGGATTCAAGTCATAACACGAAGGAGTTGAAAGAAGTGAGTTTCTCCTTAAGTTTATAGCCTCTTGAAGAAAAATACATACGCCTTTGTACTGTTCCGCAGGACTCTACTAGACTCATTTTGTTACAATAAGATCAACGAACCTAGGGATCTAATACCAACTTTGTCACGATCCAAACCGTCGTGATTAGAACCCACACTGACCCTCCAGTGGAAGAACCATTACTACAATCCAAACTAACAAATTTTATGAAAACTAAGACATTTAAAGTCACAGAACCAGGTTTAAATGCCGATAAAAATGGAGTCCCCATAAACTCCAAGGTTAAATAAACTAGTCAAACTGATGCAGAAGAACAACCCCTAGAACTTGAAAGTCATTGTACTAAAGCTCTACTAATGACAAGTCTAAGAACAAGGGGTACTAAACAAACATCTTAAACAAATAGTCTGAATCAGAAAGTAGTAGACTTAAACAAGAAAGATCCATGACAACCTGAAAGAACTGGCTCACCCTTGAATCATATCACGCTCAATAGTCACCTAGCCGAGGTCTATCAATAGCCGCCTGAAGATGCCCGGTGCTCAACAAAGAAAAAGCAAGTGCAATCACAGTGTACTGGTAGGATCACGTGGCTATTTAAGTAAGTATAACATACATAAGAATTACAACAAGGTAAACACATTCATGCATATAATATATATACACATCAATTATCATTTCAGGAACACAATTCCACATTCTCAATAACAAGTAGATATGACAAATCAATGGTTCTCTCATGGAACCCAATTCAATGGTCCTCTCATGGAACCCATATCCAAATTGTTAGCGTGCCGCATCGTGACACCCGTTCAAATGTTTATACCGGTATGTGGAAACCGATCCCAGTTAGTGTGTGGGATCATGACACTCATTCTAATATTTATGTCGGTACATGGAAACTGATCACAAATAATGTGGCAAATCGTAAAACCCGATCCATTCAACAAAGAACAATCACAATTACAATGTATATTCACATAATCATACAAAAAGAGGTGATTTATGGCATGTAGTTCTTCGTTCATACTCATTTACATTAGGTGTGATCAATAGGCTTCATTCACATACATGCATGCATTACAATGAAGAAATTTCTAACATGCATAACGCAAAACATGAAATCACAATAATCACCTACCTTGAATAGAAGCTTGAATCCCTTAAGGAACTTGAATTTTCCTTTTCTGGATTCTTTTCTCTTGTTCTAGATCTACAAACAACAATTTATATGTAAGGATCAACAATCAAAGGTCTAATTATCTGGATCATAATAAAATCAATAATCATAGACCAAACCCATGATCCCCATACCCATATTACGGTTTTTCCCACCATAATTCTTAGATCAAAACCATCCCCCATCGATAATTACCCAAGAAAACTCAGTTCTGCAAATTGAATCATGGATTCAGGGAGTAAAACCTTACCTTTACCCTAAAAAATGGTGAAAACCCGTCAAGAACACACTTGGGGTCATTCCTACACTCTCAAAGTCAAAAAGTGAAGAATAAAACATTATTGGAGCTTTATTTCCAATTTAAGTCGTGTTCGTCCCACTATGGCGGCCCAAACCCACCACAACGACTTCCAAGGAAATAGTGAGAAATTTAAGAACGAAAATGGGTCAAAACACCCTTAAACTATCCAAAATAGCTCATATTTACCGTTAAACTATATTTCGGCTCAAAACTACCCTTCCCGTCAAACGATTTAGTCAAAATTCCCTTCTTACTAATGGAAGTTGTTAAATGCCATTTGGATGCCATATTGCACACAAATAGGGTTTGATTGCCACATAGACTACAAGGGATTTGGTCAACAGTACCCTTAAACAATCTGAAATAGCTCATGTTTACCCTTAAAATATATTTCGGCTAAAAAAATACCCTTTTCATCAAACTATTGGATAAAAAGTGCCCTTCTTATTAACAAAAGTTGTTAAGTGCCATGTGGATGTCACATTGCATGCCAATAGGGTTCCACTGTCACATAGACTAAATTCCTAAATTTTAATTTACTCTTTATTCCCATTATGCCATTATTTTTCCAGAATGATTTCACCCATTCTCACTCATTCGCAGCTAGGATTTCACAGTTTTCTTCGTTGCCGGGTTTCAAAGTAGATATTCATAGTTGTAGGTTAGGAAATCTTTGTTTAATTCTATTATGTTTACAACCACAGATATTAACTTTGAAACCCATCCCTAAAGAAAGCTATGAAACCCTAGCCACAAAATGAGGGGAAAGTTGTGAAATCGTAACTATCATGCTTTCAAATCATAAACATAATAAAATAAGAAAAAAAATTACTAACCTACAACAAGGAATATCCACTTTGAAACCTGCCCCGAAGAAAGTTATAAAACCTTAACTGCGAAATGAGGGGAAAGTTTTGAAATCCTCACTATCATGCATTGAAATTGAAAACATAATAAAATAAGAAAAAAGATTTACTAATCTACAACCACGAATATCCACTTAGAAATCCAGCCCCGAAGAAAGCTATGAAACCCTAGCTGCAAAATGAGAGGAACGTTGTGAAATCATAACTATCATGCTTTGAAATCTTAAACATAATAAATTTTATAAAAAGATTTACTAACCTACAACCACGAATATCCAGTTTGAAACCCAGCCACGAAGAAAAATGTGAAACCCTAACAGTGAAATGAGAGAGAAGAAGTGAAATCATTTTTGGAAAATAATGAAATGAGGGGAGGAGAGTAATTAGGATTTAAGGATTTAGTATATGTGTCAGTGAAACGTTATTGGCATGTAATGTGGCATCCACATGGCAATTAACAACTTTCTCTAATAAGAAGGGTACTTTTGACCTAATAGTTTGACGGGAAGAGTAGTTTTGAGTTGGAATATAGTTTAAGGGTAAATATGAGTTTTTTTGGATACTTTAAGGGTATTCCCCCCCCCCCCCTCCCTTTTTCCATTTAGTCTATGTGACAGTGGAAATCAATTGACATGCAATGTGACATCCACATGATATTAAACAACTTCCATTAATAAGAAGGGCACTTTTGACCCAATAGTTTGACGCGAAGGGAGTTTTGAGCCAAAATGTAGTTTAAGGGTAAATATGATCTATTTAAGATAGTGTAAGGGTATTTTTGACCCTTCTCTGACTTAAGAATTCCATACCCCCATTTTCACAATATACCCTCATCCCATGACACAAAGAAAATATCCGTCCACGCTAATTTCAGTTTCAAGAGTTCTACTCACTCGAATTTAATTCTGCAAAGTCGTACGTGTTCCTCAACATCATAGCTATCCATTAATGTATTCAAATTAATTAATCAATCTCTCATTCGTTGTCAGATTTTCCTAGACTTCACTTACTCCGATTTCGTCCAAATCTTGACTAGGCTAGGAAATCTTAAATTACTACGAAAAAAGTTTTCTGGCCCCAATTGTTTTCCCATTGGCTTTTTCGCTAGTGACAGAATCAGTTCGTTACATAAACCATGAAAGTTGTGATAAATTAGCTTAATGCTCAAAATGAACAAACTAACATCGAGACCTCGAAAAATTCAATCATTGGCTCTCTTAGGCATAAAATCGTCATCGAAATCTAATGAAATTGTCGGAAATCCGACCCAATCATTCAAAGTTCAAATGTTGACCAAAGTCAATCCAAAGATCAAAATCACCCAAAATTCCAAGTTAAGACCTCAAATCCACGAAACCCCTCAAAATTTGAAACAAGTGATTCTCCCAGACCAATTTCCACATTCTAGAACTAATGGAGCTGATAATTTCATTTTGAGACTCAAAACTCCGACTAACACCGAAATCACTTTTTACCAACTTAAGCCTTTCAAAACTCCAAAACTTCTAAAACCACAATTTATTTTACTTAACATTCAAACCCGCCTTACAAACCAATAAAAGTGACTCGGGACTACTATAGAAAGAGGTAAAATGATAATTTTAAAAATAATTAAAAAGTGACCTTCCTACTTAACATCTTTAAGATTCACAAAAAACAATTGATGGTGAAAACCAAGAAATTTATTTGTTAAGAACAAAAAAGATTTTTAGCGGCAATAAATATGCACATTAACGAAGAGTGCTAAACCTTTTACCAGTATTAGATCATTTACAAAAAAAATACTAAAATGTAATTTTTTACTAATAATTACCTCTAAAAAACATATTTAATGGTAATTAAACTAATAATTATTATTTAATTATCACTAAAAATTATTTTTGAGGTAGTAAATAGGAAAGTCATTTGATTTTTTACCACTCAACTTAACTAAATATCTTTAAAGGGATTTATATATATTATAACATTAAATATTGTTAATGCAACTCCAAAATTAGTGGACACACGTTGCTATTTAAGAGAATGGTGATCATCCATTAGCTCCAAATGAAGTATACTCAACTGAAGTTCCAATTGTTGTTATATGATTTAATAATTTATTTTGTGACATTACTTTACGGGACAAAAAACAAAATTTTATGCTTTTTGATTATGATATAGATGGTAAATTTTGTGATTTGGATACACATACTTGTCATTGGAATGTACAAGAAGATGGATTATGTTTGAGATTAGGAGATCATTGTATTTTTAAATTTAGTTAGAGCTAATTATTAATTCCAAATGAAGTATTATAAATTTTATTTCGATATTTATGAAGTCAAGTTTCTATTAATTGTTTGAGCCAATAAATGGACGGGACATTTGACATAGTAGTCAAGAGCGAGTTTATGAGGTAATTTTTACTAATCTAGCTATTACTATCGATCATCAACGCTAATTATCACCATTTTCCACCAACAACCATATTATTTAATATTCTTACAATATTTTATTGATGTAAATTAGATTAATTTAGTATTTTTTAAAAAAAATTGTATTTATTAATTTTTAAATAAAGAAAATTTTAATACACTTAGATGTTGAAAATTAATGATTTTCAAAATTTCATATTCAAATGCAAACTAATAAAGATAATATAAATTATGTTTATAAAAAAAGGAAGAAATATAATTTAAGAACTATTCTCATAGTAAGGAAAATAACTACTGTAATGATTAATAATTTGAAACACTATTTAACATGTCGATGAAAATTAAGTCTATCCGTGCAAAATAAATGAGTCAATAAATTTATTTGTTGACACATAGTTACAAAAAAGTTCTTACATTGTCACATTTATTGCAATTTTTTGAATTTAGATATTAAATATTTTAAAATTAAAATTATAGAATCAATCATTTAATATTAACTGTCATTATATACTAACAATATTAAAAGATTGTTTTTTTTTAATTTTTTTTTTTATAAATAAAGTCTCCATTAACTCAAAGAAAATATAGAATCATTATAGAGAAAAAAATGCATCATGTCTTTTCCAATTTCACATATGTTCATACTTAGTCTTTAGTTTATTAGAATATCATCATTGAGCTCAACAAATAATTTTCAAGTTAGTCTTACTAATACAACTCCACATTTATTGAATACAAATTGTATTTTTGAAGGAAAAAATGTTGGATCTCACTCAATGACATTTAATGATGTTTACAATATTAAAATTGTAAATTTCCCAAAAGGAGTTAACACAATTGTGTGTGATATTACAATGCATATTCCAAATGCAAACAAACATGGAAAATTCAAGTCATTTGATTTGATTTGATGAGAGATGTTGGTAAATGTCAAAGCAATGTTTGTCAATTGAGTGTATAAGATGATTGAGTTTGTTTTATGCTTGATGATCATTGTGAATTGCATTTTGATTGGTGTTAGATTTATATATAATTTCATGTATTGATGGATTGGAAAATAAGATGTTATCTTGTTTTGGAGGTTGAGTAATTTAGGACATTGTTTGAACTATGATTACCTGAATTATTCAGATCTTACTTGTTAAGTTTATTTATATTTTTCGTGAAATATAAATGCAAGTGATGTGATTAGAGAATTTGGTGAAAATAGATTTTATTTGACTTATCAATTTAAAAAGCGTTTTGAGTAAAATTAGTATTTTTGCTCAATTTTTTAAAAAGTCTATCCGATAATTTTACCCAAGAGTGCTAATTTTAAACAAAAAGATTCTTTGGGGTGAAAACTACTTCTTTAGCTTTTGAGAATAAGTTTCTACTAATGTTTTTTTTTTAAAATACTTATTTTTCTCTAGAATAATTAGGTCAAACACCTTATTTCATAAAAATAAGCATCCTTTTTAATAAATAAATAAATACTTTTGACCATTAAATAACTTGGTCAAGCAGACTATAAATCCATCTATATTTTTTTTCCAGATTTTCTTAGTATTGGCGAAATCATTTTTTGGCAAATTTTGATTTTTTATTCATGACTCTGCAAAATAACTACACCACCTTACACTTCTACGGGAAAAGTCCAACCCTCACTAGCCCATTACTGAAAAAAATAAAAATAACAAACAACGAATAACAGCAAGGCACAACCCAAATCTTGACACAGACATATATATCTATTTCACAATGGGTTTTCTAAATGGGTCCTCTTCACTTCTCTTTGTCCCCTCGCCGCTTTCTCATTCTCTTCAGTTGTTTTTCATTTTTTCACCTACAATGTCGCCTCCTACGACTAATCCATCTCTCCAATTCCGCTTGCTATGATCATCAACGTGATGTTGATGTGTTTCCTAGTTGTTGATAAATCACCTATCAAGAGTAAGTATCTTGTTATTTGATCTTGTCTTCCATTCTTCCAATTTCTTTCTTCCTTTTAACTTCATTGTTCTTTTTCAGTTGTGCTCTCATGTTCCATGGGTTGTGCTCGTTGTTTTTTGCTGTCGAATCTTGTCTAAAGGACGAAAGCCTCTTTATTTGGTAGGTCCTCTTGCTTCGTTTCTTTCTTTTCCTTTTCCTCCGATAGCTACTCATTATCGTCCTGCATGTGGTAATGTGAAAAAGTGCAAGGATAACTCTACTCCACCACCCTTTAAGAGTGCTGCTGTTTTTTTCTAGGTTTAAAAGTTTCATTCCTGGCTCCATATCCCCCATTTTTATGAGTTCTTTTTGTTGGCGGAATAACATAAGCTAAATAGAATTTCCTTGTTTTTGTTTCCTTCAGATGTTGCTTATGGAAAATTCTACATTGTAACCTTTTCTTGCCCCTATCCCATTAGAGGTGAAATTCTCAAGAACGAACATAGTAGGTTATCGTTGTTGATGATTTTCCTCACCTCCGTCTCCATGCTATTAAAACTTGTGAATGTGTTGTTCCCTTTGTCAATAGCTATGTTTGCAAAGTGATCTGCTAACTTATTTTCTTCTATTAAAATGTATTGGAAAATGAATTTCTTCTTTTGTAAACATGCCTGAATTTATGACACTCTTTCTACAATCACGCATGGACATGCCCACTTCTGTTCTTCCACTTTGTACATTAGCATTGAGTAAGTTTGAATAATAACTTGCTTGTGTAGTGATTGTTTACCATGCTGGCATACTTCTAGTATAACTTTAGATTCAGTGACAATATTTGTAGCATCTTCTATGCTTTCTCATTCCGCATATTCAACATCACCCCTATCATTCCTCAAACAAAAGGCATAGGAACTGCGACCCGAATTTCCCCAAGAGGCTCCATCTGTATCATATTTCACCCACTCATTTGGTGGGAATTCCCATAATACATTATTTATCTTCAGTTTAGATTTGTATCTTGTCCACTCTTTCATCATATCAGACTATTTAATAGGACAGGGTATACGGGGTTTCCTTAGTCTTATCAACCTATACATGTTCCTAGTGACATTTTGAATAACTCATGAAACTGATGTCTGCTTCCCTTCATGTTTCATCCTGTTCCTCTTTCTCCATAGTTCCCATATTACAAAGCTGGGTAAAGCTCTAAGAAAGGTATCATATTCTTCCCAATAATTATCCCCCCACCACAATATTTAAACTTCCCTTAATTGAAGCTCGTCGATGTTTAAACTTGCAAAAGAGCAAAAATATGACCTCTTAGCTGAATCAGAATTCAGAAACACATGGCTAGTATAATAATACATACTATACATTCTGTCATTATATAAGAGATAGTTCGCAGTGAAGCAGACACGCCTCTGTCGACATTCCTTTTTCAGCGTATTTCGACAAATAATTTAAAACTCCAATGATTTTAATTAAGAGTAGGTGGTTGATTGATCATATAGCTAGTAAATTGTGGATATGTACAAGATATACTAAGACGATACGTAATTAAAAATAGACTATGTTTTTTGTTACCATTTTAAGTTGAAGTCTCCTTAACTCTATTCTTCTTCACTATTCACCTAACATGATCTAGCTTACCCTCTAACCTCCTCATAACATTTATAATCTCACCTATTGACTTTGAATCATTTAAACTTATCGTAACCTCCTCCACACCACTACAACTACCACCTTCCCTCAATTCTACTCTGCCTTTGGGCACATCTCCCGAGGTGGAATTAGTAATAAATTATTCTGATCAGATTGAGATACTACCATTTCCGGAAGCTCTGCATCTAAAGTTTTTTAAACCTTGGCAACTTTGGCTGCGACGATGGCCATAGAAACTTCTTCTTCAGGGTTTTACAATTTCTCGAGGTGCAAACTTTTCTAGAGAAACATGTATCGACTAAATCCATCTGAAATGTAACCTGAAAAAAATCCCCAATTTGCGAACTTTGGGTTTCAAAATAAATTGAAAACAATTTCAGTGAAGCAGATTGAAAAATCAAAAACTTACAAAAATGTGTATCACTTTTGTTTCTTCTCTTCTTCCTTTTTTCGGTAAGCTTTCATTTTTTCAATCAACGTCTCTGAAATTGCTTTCAATTCTTTTTTGGAAATCTTAAGTTTCCAAATTGGGTTTTATTTTTTTTATGTGACATTTCAGAGAGACTAAAAGATACACGTTTCTCCGGAAAGCTTACATCATGAGATAGCGTAAAACCCAAAAGAAAGACGTTTCTACGGCCGTTGCCGATGCCAATGTTACCAAGATTTCACAAACCCTAGATGCAGATAAACTGGTATAGGTAGTACCTCAAACTGATCAGAATTATTTGATTACTAATTCCACCTCAGGAGATGTGTCTAAAGGCGGTGTAGAATTGAGGGGAAATGGTACTTGTAGTGGTGGGGATGTGGTTACGATAAGTTTAAATGAGTGGAAGCCATATGTAAGATTTGAAAATCATTGGAATTGACTCCTTGAAGAAAAATATTTCAAGGATGAATAACCATACCTTACTTTTGATGAAAATCCTACAGGTTGATGGAGAAAACTTGAGAAACCTATCTTCTTCCTTGGAGCTTCAAAGCTTCAACAATGGATTTTTGGAGAGAGTTGGAGAGGTTTTGTTTTGAGTTGAGGGATTTAGCTTTAATTGGTGAGATTAGGGGTTTAAATAGGTCCTATAACCGTCCATAATGCACCCCTAAATTACACAAAAGACCCCTACATATATTGGACAAATTAACAAACTCAAATTTGACTTAAAAACGCGCAACGAAATCTGGGACTTTACTGCACATTGCGGAGACACTTCCAAATCTTATTTTTCAAAAATTCTTGACAGAATGGTCTGTGACAGACCCTCGTCGCAGGGCAAAACTTTTCCCCACTGCGTGACAGCTGCGCGACGCGCAGCCACTGCCTAAAATAGGCTGTCGCGGCAGCTTGGCAGTCCAAGTGTGGGTACTCTTTGGGAACCCTTTTGTTGGTCCCCGGTGCGTCGTTCTCAGATGTTATGACCCTTTTCATATCAGGCTACGCGTAAGAACACTCTGTACTAAATTTCACCTTCAAAAAATCCCCCAAAACATCACGACAAAACACTACGACACACTAGTTCAACTTCGACTAATTTTAGAAAGTCTTGAACGTTCTTGGACGTTTGACCTCCAAACACTTCCAAACTTTATATACTGCCTATGAACACTATTTTTACACATTTTAAAACTTTAACACATCATTACACAAGTTTTAGGCTCTAGTTCAACCTAGCTCATTTTGAGGATGTAACAATACTCCCCCACTTGGAAATATTCGTCCTCAAATGACACTTGCCACAATTTGAACATTTTTAAGAGTTAAGACTCAAATAATAGAAGATCATAACCATACCACACATTACAAAATACACACATGTAGGAGAGACATCAATTTCACATACTTTAAGAGACTTCAAACACAACAAGAAAGTAGGAACTACATCTACAACTCATCATGCAATAAGATTCACATTTTCATTTCATATAGGAGGAACTTCCTTCTCCACATATTATCATGCTCATATACATCAGTTCTATATACATCATAGACATTTTTCATGAAAGAACAATTTAGTCAAAATTTCAAAATCATTACAGTGAATACCAAATTCTTTATAGTGAAACATGCTCAATTTTCCAAAAATGCAACTCTTAAGCAATTTATGATGGAAGTATAACAATATGAGAGATAAAACCATATAAAATCAATTTAAAACATATTCACAACTTCATGAAATGCATAATGCAAGGAATCAATGAAATTCAATTTCAACTAGACTTTTAAACAAAATGCAACATGCAACATGCTACTATTACATTCTATCTCTCAAGCTTGAATTGAATAGAAGTGATGAGACAACAATTTACCATTCTACTAATCACGATACTCCCCCACTTAGAAGGAACCTCATATAACTAAAGAGAGAAAACTATAACTTACCGGCATCATATCATTCGGTTCGTTCCTTTGGCTAGCAGAGCATAGAAGCGATTCCTCTTTGGAGCACCACCATCCGGAACATTAGGAGGAACTTGCTTGGCCTCTCTTACTCTAGCCGCAATAGTAGGACAATCTCTCACTTTGTGATCATCCTTCCCACAACCAAAGCACCCACTAGTACCGTCTAGACACTTCCCAAAGTGCTTCTTCCCACAAGTAGCATAAGTCGGCTTAACCACTTGGGAACCACTACCTCTCTCATAATTAGCCTTAGGAGCACTAGAACTATCTTGATTTAGAGCCTTCTTCTTAAAACTAGGTTGAACTTTCTCATCAGTTCTTCCCCTCTTAGCATTCTACTTCTCCTCCAAAGTTTAGACTCTTCAATGGATTGAGCATAAACCATAAGCCTAGATAGAGTCATGTCACCATGGAGCATGGCTGTACGACACTCTTCTTTCACAATATCCGAAACACTGGTAAAGAACCTACTAATCTCATCCCTAGGGTTAGACACCAAGCATGCAGCATACTTAGACAATAGAATAAACTTTAAGGAATACGCTTCAACACTCATACTACCTTGCCTAAGGTTTATAAATTCCTCAATCTTAACCTCCCTCTTCTCACGGGGAAAGTACCTTTCTAAGAATGCTTCCTTAAACTCTTCCCACTCTAAGGGACCCGATTCAATCGGTCTACTATCCTTCCATTGCGTAAATCATACTTGAGAAACATCTTTCAATTGATAAAAAACTAACTCCGCTTTCTCCCTAGAAGTCCCTCCCATTGCATGCACTATCTTATACACCTCATTCAAGAAAGCTTGGGGTCTTCTCACACCCTTGAACCAAAGAAGATAGGAGGATTCATTCTCACAAAGTCCCTCAATCTAGAGGTCATAGTACTCTCCATAGCCTTCACCCTAGGCCCAATGTCTCTATTCACTTGAGTTGTCATAGCTCGGGCTAGGGTAAGGAGAGCCTCTCTAATCTCCCCATTAGCCATAATGGAGGGAACCACCGGAACCTCATTACCTCCTTCCACAATAGGGACTTGATCACCTTGAGCACCTTGAACACCTTGAGGAACTTGTTGCACTTGCTCAACTCACTTAACTCGGAGAGGAAGTCCCTCATCCACATCATTCTCCTCAACCCTCCTAGCTGGTGTCCTCCTCGTATTCATCTTCCTAGAAACACAAGGAAAACCATAAGACAAGGACACTCATAACTTTTAATCTCTACGGAATGACATAGGAGTAGAAAAGAAGGGAAACTCTATTGTTTTATAGACTCTCGCTTATAGGTATGTCACGACTCACATCGATGGTCAAGACTCTATTTGACGTGGTTTTTTGAGAATTTTTGATTCCTAAGTACTACTTCATAACCTGCTCTGATACCAAGTTTGTCACGACCCGAGAGTACCGCCTAGAAGTTAGGGCATTCTCAAATCAAAACATGGGTACTTGACCTCTTGAATGTCTAGTACAATACCTTTCGTACAATTCATTGCATACATGTATGAAAAGTAGTGCGAAATTAAAACTTTTTACACGAAATAAGAATATTTCAGAATATCTCTTTTATAGAAAAACATAATGAAAGACTAAGTCTCAAAGTCTCCATCTTAGACATACAAATATATTGGGACATGACTCATACTTCATCATATAGAAAATATCTAATTCTATTACAATACTTTCAATAAGGAAATCTAAACATCAAGATGTCCTCGAATCTAGTGAGGACATACCAACTCTTTGCTTGAAGGAACACTAATCCAAGCTTCCACTTCGAGACTCCTATGAAACGCCACCTACACCTTTAGAGATAGACAAAATGTATGGAATTAGTACAAACTCTTGTACTAAATACGGCATAATGCATAAAATCATGATAAATAGACTTTTGTATAAAACATGCTCTTTTTGAGAAAACCTTTTAAGACAAGTATAATAGTCACTTAAATCAACATATATACACATAAGTCACATTCCACAATATAGCATCAACATCACTTCAACCCATATAAACGTATACACCTCCCACCAAAGGTTATCCTAAGACTTACATAAGTAAGACAAGAAGAGACTGCCCATACACCCTCTTCACGCCTACTTAAACAATCCTTAAGACTACCTAAGGTAAGATTGTTCCCTTTTCCTTTCATTTACTCCCCACCTAATGTTACTCCAAGATTTACCTAAGTAAGACAAGAAGAGACCGAACATACACCCTTTTCAAGATTACCTAAGCAAATCTCAAAGCTACCCTAGATAGATCACATTCTATTCAAAATAAATTAGCTAAGGTCATAATCATTCATTAAGTCAAATAGAAGACATTTCATTCATTAGAGACTTCACATAATGGTCTTGGAAAGACCTAGGGACTCACATACTAACATCTTCAAAGTCTAGTCGTGCAATGTCTAGATAGAGTCCCATTCCACTACCTAAACTTCCTAGTACTTATCCAACACTAGCACGTATCTCACATGATGAGAAAAGGCAATAACCGACATAGACCATACTAGATAGGTATGGACTCCGGAGTCATAAACCTACTCCGATGGAGGTTGTTCTACTTGCCAAGGGTAGAACTAGGACAAATCCCATGTAGGCACATGGTTAAGGAATATCAAGGTCTTTTATGCACTCTAGTCTCATTCTCAAGTAGAGATACATTGTACTCCAGTCTCCATCTTAGGTAGAGCTACAAACCATAACATATTCTCTCCGTGCTAGCCTTTGTTCTAATAGAGTAAGTTCAATAAAAAGGGACATATGAAAAGGTACCATCTCTTAGTCATTACGTAGTCATAATGCACCTACCAAAGATGGGTCCACTAGGGCTGCCACTCAATGGTCTATAAGGATAGCTCATTCGTAACCTTCTTTCTATATAGAAGGTTCCTCATATTAGTCATGCTTAGAAGGGTACCATCTTAGGTCTACCGATCCTAGACTTTCAATCAACATTCATCTTCATATCACATACAAGACAAAGGTGCCTAAGCCTACTAAGTCAGATGTTCATATTCATAATGTACATGTATCAAGTAAGGGACACAACATTCTTTACTTTATTACATATAGCATATCATTCTTTGAAGCACTTAGTAATGACCCTTATCATCTTTATGTCATCCTATACATTACTATAACATCATAAATGTAGCCATTTTAGACTCATATAGTCAAGTAGGAACAATCATGCATCAACTCTAAGACTACACACATAAACACATAGTTTTAGTCTAACATGATCACCTAACAATATCAAACTTTCACATTACCAGCATGTAGATAGATATGATCATACTTCACATAATAAATTACACAAATCATCATAATACTTCAAGTAGTGTCAACAAGGCCATGATCATCATAATACATAAAGTAACGCCGACGAGGCCACATAATTCCCAAATATAGCACATAACACCGCCACCGTAGGTGGACCATACCAACCACAACATAATTGAAGTCTAATTAACATAAAATAAAGAGAATTAGGGCAGCGTACCACCAATTCATTCTCACCACTTCAATCCATGGCTAAATCATCCAATTCAATACCATAAAGGCCCTTACCCATGGCCATGAACATCAATTCAATACAAAAACTATAATATTCAATGAATCTACATCAATTCAATATAGATTTATCAATCTAAGACCAATTAGACATCAATTGAATAAAATTCTTACATCATTCAATAGCCCATAGAAAACTACACTAGAATTCATAAGTATTGAGACAAGATCACTTTGCCCATAAAATAGTCAAAATAAGGATTGCATGGTTTGCATGGGTTCATAGGAATTATAGCTTTAAAACATTGTATTAACAACAAATCAATACTAAAATATTGACTCAAAACTATTTATGCAAAAACCCATGTCTAGATTACAAAATTGGAAAATTCATGTTTTTGATCATCATTGAAAATCATTGGAATTGACTCCTTGAAGAAAGAGATTTCAAGGATGAATAACCATACCTTAATTTTGATGAAAATCCCACAGATTGATGGAGAAAACTTGAGAAACCTACCTTCTTCGTTGGAGCTTCAAAGTTTCAACAGTGGAGTTTTGAGAGAGTGAATGGAGAGGTTTTGTTTTGAGTTGAGGGTTTTAGCTTTAATTGGTGAGTTTAGGGTTTTATATAGGTTCTATAACCATCCATAATGCACCCATAAATTACCCAAAAGACCCCTACATTTATTGGACAAATTAACCAACTCAAATTTGACTTAAAAATGACGCAACAAAATCTGGGACTTTACTGCGCGTCACGGAGACACTTCCAAATCTTATTTTTCAAAAATATTGGATAGAATGGTCGTGACATCCCCGCGTCGTTCGGACGTTTTGACCCTTTGAATATCAAGCTACGCGTAAGAACCCTCGGTACTGAATTTCACCTTCAAACCATCCCCCAAAAAATCACTACAAAACACTATGACACACTAGTTCAACTTCGACTAGTTTCCAAACGTCTTGGACGTTCTTGGACGTTTGACCTCCAAACACTTCCAAAATTTATATACTGCCTATGAACACTATTTTTTTAACCATGTTATGAATTTAAAACATGATGACACAAGTGTTAGGATCTAGTTCAACCTAGCTCATTTTGAGGGTGTAACACCTATATCGTCTGTAGTACAAGGTGATATGACAAAGGAAGATGATGTAGCAAAATATAGTGGAGATTTGGTTGATGCAACAATGAAATAAGCAGAATCATACAAGAAAGTGGTTCCCATCCCTATACCTCAACCACCATTCCCACAGAGATTAGTGAAGAAAATGAAGGATGCTAAATATCGTCGATTTATCACTATGTTGAAACAGATTTTCGTCAATGTTCCATTGATCAAATCTTTGGATCAAATTACCAATTATGCTAAGTTTATGAAGGATATGGTGACAAAGAAGAGGTCGGTGATTTTTGAAGATGATGACAGAATGCAACATTGTAGTGCTATTGCTACGAGGTCTCTTGTGCAAAAGAAGATTCGGGTTGTTTCACTATTCCATGTACCATGGCGTACTTGTCATCTCAGAGGTCTTATACAAGCCCATAGTTATCATTCATCGCATTGACATAGTAAATATAACGGAAAATTTTAGACTTTTCATAGCACATCATATGCTAGAAACTTTATCTCATATATAGATAAAACATAAGTCATAATACATATATAGACCTTAAGTCTCTTTGCCATCTTAGACTCAACAACATTAGAGTACATTAGGAACACGGACCTCAAGACTTAAACCATAACTATACAATTTATAAGAACTTTACAGTAAGCTATACATTAGGACATCCTTGGACTTAAGGATTCCTTTCCTTGAGCTTGGAATCACATATCAAGCTCCTCAATCATATCGACATCCTTTAAGCATCCATAACCTACAAATTGTGTAAAAAGTAGAGAAGAATGGAATTAATACAAGAATGCACTAAGTATGATAACCATGCAAAAACATGTATTTAAAAGGAACATTTTCTTTGAAATCATACTTTATGCATTTTTGAGTAAATCTTTATAAGAACCTTATACAATAGCATTTATATCATTCACATACTTCATAGAAACATAATCAAAGACCAAACATCATAGAAAATCACATATAGAATTTAAGTCCCATTTGAGGTTACTTTACAGTAAGCTCATTCTTCTTAACAATGAACTCCTTCTTTTAATTCAATAACCTCCCAAGTAACCCTTTAGTGATACTTGGTGCAATGCATCACCTTAGGACCACAAGGAAAACCATACATAAAACTTACACAAGCCAACACATATCATCATTGAAGTATAGCCCATTACAAGACACATTCAATTCAAGACCATAAGGCATTACAGTGAACTACATCCACTTACACATATTTTTACTTCTTTTCATATTCATCATTATAAGACCTTATTCATGTCCCCAATCATAGTCTATTAGTGCAATGTACATGTGAAGCCCCATAACCCCACACATACTTAGTAAACTCTTCATGTGACCACAAACCTTAACATACAATTCAAACATCCTCATAACATGTAAAGACAACTTCATTCATGTCAATACAAGACCTTCATCATATAGTCATTTAGACCAACATAGTGCATATAAGGATAAGATCACAGCATATAGATTCATACCATGCACATATCATGCATAAAGACATAATCATATCATACACATTAGGTCACCTTCGTAGGACATCCTAAGGAGCTACTTGTGCAATGTCTAGATGGGTTCATTACTTCCACTTATCCTAAGTAACCTCCCTTAAGTCATCCTAGTTAGGATCCTAGTCATTTACATCCATTGTCCATTTTACTTTAGGGAAACTATAGCCTTAACCCACACCAAGACCATGGTTGCTAAATTGGAATTTGGTGTTGTAGAGCCTTACACCAATGGAAGGTGTTCCTACCTAGCAAAGGTAGAACATTAACATACATCCTAGCATCCTAAGTTAATTCACTTTGCTAGATCCTATGTGGCAAGCATAGTTTATGGAACTAAGAGATAGGTATATTCCCTCTACATGCCATTAAGCAATTGGGGCCTTCTCTCATGAGAAAACATGGGTGAACCTTCCTCAAAGGGAAGTCACCACCTCATATGGGTCCATAGGTGAGTATTCCTCTAAGGGAAGTCAACACTCTATATAGGATAAATGGTGAATCTTACTCCAAGGGAAGTCAACACCTCTCAATGTCAAGTTCACTTGGTGCTAAGCTAAGTTCCCTTTATTGAAAAGCCTTTAATTACATTTTTCATAAAACATAGGCTTAAGATATTCATTCCTCATATGCTTATAGAATATTCAAGCACCTATCTAGTTTTATAGTATTCTTGGGCACCCCTCTCAAGGACCCTCTATTTACTAGATCATCATTCATGTGTGTGTGTACATATATGTGAGCAAATCTTTCACATAACACCTAAATATCACACATGCCCATTTATCAATGCATAAGTCTATAGGTATAACTATATGAGCAATCCTTCCATATAAATCCACAAAGACTATGCACATTCATACTTCATCATACACATAAGCTTAACATGCATAGTAATAGACACTAGTGAATATGAGAACTACCTTTTATTTAGACACCATGAACCTTTACTACTTTTAAGCATGCATGAAGTGTGAGTGTGTGTGTACATTGGTCAACATGATCACATAATGGCTGTCAACAACATATTGTGGCAGACACCCTCTTAGAACACAATACTCTTTCAAGCATAGACCACACAACACACAATAGCATAGGAGACAAGCTAACTTGATAGAACACTTTAAGACTCCTAACATTAGGTATTAATACATCCACATAGGGGTACATGGGTAGGGGTCATCAATCAGTAAAACTTAACCCATAGAAGAAACTACACACTCTATTACATCACCATAAACATGCACATAACAATAGTAACATAACCTAGATTCACAACTATAATAGAAGACTAGGCACAAGTTACACATAAGGTGATCATCATAACCACTTATTCATATATTCATTAATTTGCATTCAATGCCATGGTCAACACACATATATATATATATTGACAAGAAGGAAATACCGACGCCATTAGTGGATCATACCACACCATGCCATACAAGGCTTCATCTACTACAATGATATTGAAAAGTAGAAGAGATAAGCATTCTTACCAATTTCTCACCCTTTGATCATCATTGATCAATATACCTTGTTTATCAACAATTCATATATAGGTCAGTATCTATATCTACTTTAAGCATAAAAGAAACCATGTACAAGTCACTACTACATCATGATACAACTAGTGCAAAACACCACCATTATTCTAGAGATAGATAGACACAGATCATCAACTAATTTCCCTAGTCTTTATCATCAATCAAAATTCATCAATAATGTACATATAGGGCAATAACTTAAAGAAATCATAGCCATGATGAGATACTACTACAATTGCCCATAAACGTTAGATCACTTCAAACGTGCTTCATATTAGGCATTCATGGAAAATAAATTTACATAGGTTAATCCTATTCAAACTATCATTCATTGGTTCACCTTGGATCCATTACATATAATTCATTGTCACATTACATCATAGGCAGTAGCTAACCATCATTTAAACATAATTGAATCTCACAATAAGCATGCTAAAATCATCAATCTATAGGCTAAAGCATATAGATCAATCTTAGAAAAATTCCTTTAATTTGATCACCAAGGGTTCATACCCAAAATTTATTCATAATATCAGCCTAAGACAGTTGTTGATGAAATAAGGGCTGCTTTCAAACCTGAAAGAGGTCCAGGTCTTCGAATCGAGCTAGGAGCAGCTATTGAATTTCAAAGGTGGTGGAAACACCCTGAAAATGTATATCTGAAGCCTCCACACCTAGGACATAGATTCTATGTGCCCCAGTAGCTACAATATCTTTACACAATCAAAATCCTACCACAATCACTATGAAACCGAACTTACAGTGAACTCATAGAACATAGTCTAGTTTTGATCAAAAATTCATACATTGATCCAATTGGATCATTCATCAACAATTCATATTCAATTCACTTAAATAACATTAGGTATAAGCAATTCAATGTAAGAGAATAACAATTTAACCAATAACAAGCCATGATCACAATGCCCATGCAAGGGCGAAATAGATTTTGGGAAAGGACATGGGTTCATCATGCAATTGAATACAAATAACATTAAAACCCATACATTAACATCAATTCATCATGATTTAATCATTAAAAACGTTTTTATAAAGAACCCATGGCTAGATTGAAGAAAAAGAAGTTGGATCATGAAATCTCTTTTGAAACTTTGAGATTAACTCTCTAGATGGAAGGATAACTAGAGTGAAGGATCACCATACCTTTGTCTAGTTGAAAACCTCTAAAACTTGATGAATAATTCATGTAAATCCAAGATCCAAGTTGTTCTTGAGCTTCACCAACAATGGTGGTTTTTAGGGAGGAAATGTTTGGAGGGAAAGGTTTAATTCGTGTAGAACGGATTGGGAATAGGTTGGTCACGTTTTAGATCCCTTATATACACCCAAAAATTTCTAAATAAAACTATTAGAGTCAGGTTAAGACATGGAGTGAATTTCCCATTCACTCCTTAATGAGACAGTGCGCAAGACAGTGGCACCAGGCTGCATCGACGGATCACCATCGACGGCCAGTAGGTCCATCGACGGGCCGTCTGTGGCTTCCGTCGATTGGACCTTGCCTGTTCTTTAGTTAATCCTTGCTCAAGATAAGTGTCCATCGACTATACACCACCTACAGGCCGTTGGTCAACCAACTGGGCATCGTTTGGTTTAGTCGATTGACACTGCCAAGGCAGTGTCTCGAAAGCCTTGTTCCCTTCTTGTGGGACCTTTTGCGGGGCCCATTAGAAATCGTACCCGTACGTTTCCAACATAAATACAAACCTTAACAAGTTTTAGACCTCCCACATAAGTTTCACCCAAAAAAAATACACGTAACACGTCCAAACAGGATAGGCCCCATCAAGACATACACATGCATGTCTCAAGGCTATCTTTCGAACGTCTTGGACGTTCTTGGACGTTTGTCCTCCAAACTTCACGAAACTCCATCTACTACCATTAAAAATAACTATAACTCATTTTAAGACTTCATAAGCTTATTTCATACAATTATAACCACGTATAGACATATGAGGCACATAGGTGACTAGTCGTCGAACGTCTTGGTCGTCCCTTGACATTTGACTTCCAAATCACCTCAAACTTTACACACTGCCTCTATACCATATAATAAGCCATTTTAGGACCTTAGATCATTAAGACAAACATGTTAGGCTCTAGACGCCCTAACTCATTTTGGGGGTCTTACAATATCACCCACTTGGGAACATTCGTTCTCGAATGACACTTAGAACAATTTAATCACAACAAGGATTTCAATGCATCATAGAGCAGTACATCATATTCATAGCATCATAACATAGAAGTTAGTTCACCAAACTTTACAAGGAACACAACTTCACAACATTTAACACTCAATGCACACAAGCAAGCAAAACTTCAATTCACTCACTCTTTAATGCATCAATCACAAGGCTCTTATCATGTTCATAGGAGGAACATCCTTCTCCTAATCATAACATGGTCATTACACTTCATTTTATCAAGAGCTCATCAAACACCCTTCTTTAAATCATACTAAGGCAGATTCAACATCACTCAAAAGCAAGTAGGCACTCATACTTCCATGCACATAGACTTGAGTTAATTGAATCAACAAGGACCTTCATTAGCTAGACCTATTGCTATGAGGGTCATATTCAACCATACCATGTCTAGTTGTGTCCATGGAGGAATATACTTCTCCTCAACACACTTACATGTATCATGAGTTCACATCCAAGTAAATGCACAAAGGTCATCTTTACTGTAATATAGAAATTCTCAACCTTTAAGCCAAGGTATGATCATGTTTTCTTCCTAGTGAAGTCTAAATGGTAGGTCACACCAACTACATCAATACAATTAGGAAGCCAATTCACAAAATATCAATTTATAACATAGTACTCACCTTCACAGTAAGCATCATTTGGGAAAAACACTTACAAATCATAGGCACCCACATGAACACTTAGCTAAACATGCTTTCACTTTTCAAGATACTCAACATATTTCATTTTAAATAGACTCATCTTCTCATTATAAGGCTAAACCTTACATATCAAAGTGACTAAACCCAAGTTTCTTACCTTATCTCATGAAGTCAAATTCACAATTATCATGTTAGAAGGCACATTACACATGAAAAAACATGGATTTTATCAAAATTCCCATTCATGCACTTTGGAATCTTCACAATATCTTTAAGGTAATGTCAATCAATACGTACCAGACATATAAAGTTCATGCAATCATACTTTATGCAAGACTCTATTCATGAACAAGCTCATCAAGACTTCATTAGATTAAAGTTCAAGGAAAAGTAGAAGGACAAGGTAGAAAGTATTACAACCTTACTAATCCATCACTATCCCCCACTTTGGGTAAACCCAATTAAGAGCAACTTAACCCAATTTTTAAAAGGATCTTAGCCTTTCAACCAACAAAGAGATTATAGTAACATACCATAAGGGCTTCAAAAGCATTCTAACTTTATAATCTATGCAAATTATCCCCCAAACTTTCAAGTTAGGTCATACTACTCAACCACATAAGGTTTTCATACAATACAATAAACACCAAGGTTATACAACATTATGGAAAACAACAAGGAGACTTAGCCATAAAAGTTCTTATTTTTCCTTAAACATTACTGTAAGGTGACTTCTAGGTTACTAAAACCCACATCATCACCCTACCAGGACACCTAGGATCAAGTCTATACAAAGCACTCCAATTCCTACTAGGCAACTTATAAAGAGCCACATATATACAAAGGGAAACATGGAACACCTTAAACACATATTCTTAGGGTAGCATGCTTTCATAGGTAGTCACTAAGCATTTCAAGGTCAAATCACATCATGATATACGTTCTTCAACATAATATGCTATTTCACATAATTCTCATATATAGCCATAAATGGCATCACATCATGTCAAAATTCACCTTAACACATACTCATCAAACCATAAAACCAAGTTAAACATTAACTCACCTTTTCTCCCTCAAGCATATAAGGTACACTCTCATCCAAGCAATCACATCTAAAAGACCACCGGACAAGAAAATATAAGAGAGAGATCTTATAGAGTTAAGTTCTATGGCACAATAAGAGAATGATGAAGAAGGGAAAATCTATCGTCTTATAGCCTCTCATATCATTTGATGATGTCGCGACTCACCACCAATGAACACGAGACTCTACTAGACGTGGTAATATGAGACTTTTAGAACCTAAAATCACCTTATAAACCTCATACTCTGATACCACATTTGTCACATCTGGGGAGAACCTCCTAGAAGAAACATGGCGTACTTGACCTCTCGGAGGTCTTATACAAACCCATAGTTATCATTCATCGCATTGACATAGTAAATTTATCGAAAAATTTTAAACTTTTCATAGCACATCATATGCTAGAAACTTCATCTCATTTATAGATAAAACATAAGTCATAATACATATAGAGACCTTAAGTCTCTTTGCCATCTTAGACTCAACAACATTAGAGTACATTGGGAACACGACCCTCAAGACTTAAACTATAACTATACAATTTATAAGAACTTTACAGTAAGCTATACATTAGGACATACTTGGACTTAAGGATTCCTTTCCTTGAGCTTGGGAATCACATACCAATCTCCTCAATCATATATACATCCTTTAAGTATCCATAACCTACACTTTTTGTAAAAAGTAGAGAAAATGGAATTAGTACAAGAATGCACTAACTATGGCAACCATGCAAAAATATGCATTTAAAAGGGACATTTTCTTTGAAAACATACTTAATGCCTTTTTGAGTAAATCTTCTGAAGACCGTTACACAATGGCATTTATATCATTCACATACTTCATAGAAACATAATCAAACGCCAAACATCATAGAAAATCACATATAGAATTTAATTCCCATTTGAGCTCACTATACAATGAGCTCATTCTACTTAAAAGTGAACTCCTTCTTTTAATTCAATAACCTCCCAAGTAACCCTTTAGTGATACTTGGTGAAATGCATCACCTTAGGACCACAAGGAAAACCATACATAAAACTTACACAAGCCAACACATTTCATCAAAGAAGTATAGCCCATTACAAGACACATTCAAGTCAAGACCATAAGGCCTTACAGTGAACTACATCCATTTACACATATTTTTACTTCTTTTCATATTCATCATTATAAGACCTTATTCATGACCGCAATCTTAGTCTACTAGTGCAATGTACATATCAAGCCCCATAACCCCATACATACTTAGTAAACTCTTCATGAGACCACAAACCTTAACATACAATTCATACATCCTCATAACAAGTAAAGACAACTTCATTCATGTCAATACAAGACCTTCATCATATAGTCATTTAGACCAACATAGTGCATATAAGGATAAGATCACATCATATAGATTCATACCATGCACATATTCATAACAAGTAGACAACTTCTATAATATCATGCATAAAGACATAATCATAATCATACACATTAGGTCACCTTCCTAGGACTTCCTAAGGTGCTACTTGTGCAATGACTAGATGGGTCCATTACTTTCACCTATCCTAAGTAACCTCCCTTAAGTCATCCTAGTTAGGATCCTAGTCATTTACTTCCATTGTCCATTTTACTTTAGGGAAACTATAGCTTTAACCGACACTAAGACAATGGGTGCTAAACATGGAATTTTGTGTTGTAGAGCCTTATACCAACGGAAGGTGTTCCTACCTAGCCAAGGTAGAACATTAACACAAATCCTAGCATCCTAAGTGAATTCACTTTGCTAGATCCTATGTTGCAAGCATAGTTTATGGAACTAAAAGATAGGTTTAATGCCTCTACATGCCATTGAGCAATTGGGGCCTCCTCTCATGATAAAACATGGGTGAACCTTCCTCAAAGAGAAGTCACCACCTCATGTGGGTCGATAGGTGAATATTGCTCTAAGGGAAGTCAAGACTCTATATGGGACAAATGGTGAATCTTCCTCTAAGGTAAGTCAACACCTCTCAATGTCAAGTTCACTCGGTGCTAAGCTTGGTTTCCTTTATTGAAAAGCCTTTAATTACATTTTTCATAAAACATAGGCTTATGATATTCATTCCTCATATGCTTATAGCATATTCAAGCACCTATCTAGTTTTAGAGTATTCTTGGGCACCCCTCTCAAGGACCCTCTATTTACTAGATCTTCATTCATATGTGTGTGTCTACATATATGTGAATAAACCTTTCACATAACACCTAAATATCACACATGATCATATATCAATGCATAAGTCTATAGGTATAACTATATGAGCAATCCTTTCAAATAAATCCACAAAGATTCTATGCACATTCATACTTCATCATACACATAAGCTTAACATGCATAGTAATAGACTCAATGTCATGTTCACTCGGTGCTAAGATAAGTTCCCTTTATTGAAAAGACTTTAATTACATTTTTCATAAAACATAGGCTTAAGAAATTCATTCCTCATATGCTTATAGCATATTCAAGCACCTATCTAGTTTTAGAGTATTCTTGGGCACCCCTCTCAAGGACCCTCTATTTACTAGATCATCATTCATATGTGTGTGTGTACATATATGTGAGCAAACCTTTCACATAACACCTAAATATCACACATGACCATATATCATTGCATTAGTCTATAGGTATAACTATATGAGCAATCCTTTCATATAAATCCACAAAGATTATATGCACATTCATACTTCATCATAAATTTAAGCTTAACATGCATAGTAATAGACACTAGTGAATATGAGAACTACCTTTCATTTAGACACCATGAACCTTTACTACTTTTAAGCATGCGTGAAGTATGAGTGTGTGTGTACATTGGTCAACATGATCAAAAATGTCTATCAACAACATATTGAGGCAGCCACCCTCTTAGACCAGAATACTCTTTCAAGCATAGACCACACAACACACAATAGCATAGGAGACAAGCTAACTTCATAGAACACTTTAAGACTCCTAACATTAGCTATTCACACATCCACATAGGGGTACATGGGTAGGGTCATCAATCATTAAAACTTCACCCATGGCAGCACCCACACATTCTCTTACATCACCATTTACATGCTCATAACAATAGTAACATAATCTAGATTCACAACTATAATAGAAGACTAGGAACAAGTTACACATAAGGTTATCATAATAACCACTTATTCATATATTCATTAATTTGCCTTCAAGGCCATGGTCAACACATATATATAGATTGACAAGAAGTAAACACCGCCACCATAATTGGACCATACCACACCATGCCATACAAGGCTTCATCAACTACAATGATATAGAAACGTAGAAGAGATAAGCAATCTTACCAATTTCTCACCCTTTGATAATCATTGATCAATATACCTTGTTCATCAACAATTCATATATAGGTAGTATCTATATGTAATTTAAGCATAAAATAAACCATGTACAAGTCGCTACTATATCATGATACAACTAGTGCAAAACACCACCATTATTCTGAAAGATAGATAGACATAGATCATCAACCAATTTCCCTAGTCTTTACCATCAATCAAAATTCATCAATAATGTACATATAGGGCAGCAGCTTTAAGAAATCATAGCCTAGATGAGATACTACTACAATTGCCCATAAACTCTAGATCAGTGTAAACGTGCTTCATATTAGACATTCATGGAAAATAAATTTACATAGGTTAATCCTATTCAAACTATCATGAATTGGTTCACCTTTGATCCATTACATATAATTCATAGTCACATTACATCATAGGCAGTAGCTAACCATCATTTAAACATAATTGAATCTCACAATAAGCATGCCAAAATCATCAATCTATAGGCTAAAGCATGTAGATCAATCTTACCAAAATTCCTTTAAATCAGCAAGGGTTAATACCCAAAATTTATTCATAATATCAACCTAAGACAGTAGCTACAATAATCTTTACACAATCGAAATCCTACAACAATCTCTATGAAACCAAACTTAATTGAACTCATAGAACATAGTCTATTTTTTATCAAATCTTCATACATTGATCCAATTGGATCAGTAATCAACAATTCATATTTAATTCACATAAATAACAGTAGGTATAAGCAATTCAAAGTAAGAGAATCACAATTTAACCAATAACAAGCCATGATCACAATGGCAATGCAAGGGCGAAATCGATTTTGGGAAGGGACATGGGTTCATCATGCAATTGGATCAAATAACGTTAAAACCCATACATTAACATCAATTAATCATGATTTAATCATTAAAAACATTTTCAGAAAGAACCCATGGCTAGATTGAAGAAAAAGAAGTTGGATCATGAAATCTCTTTTGAAACTTTGAGATTAACTCTCTAGATGGAAGGATAACTAGAGTTAAGGATCACCATATCTTTGTCTAGTTGAAAACCTCTAAAACGTGATGAATAATTCATGTAAATCCAAGCTCCAAGCTGTTCTTGAGCTTCACCAACAATGATGGTTTTTAGGGAGGATATTTTTTGAGGGAAAGGTTTAATTAGTGTAGAAGGTATTGGGAATGGGTTGGTCACGTTTTAGATCCCTTATATACACTCAAAAATTGCTAAATAAACCTATTAGAGTCAAGTTAAGAACTGGAGTGAATTTCCCATTCACCCCTTAATGAAATAGTGCGCAAGACAGTGGCACCAGGCTGCATCGATGGATCACCATCGACGACCAGTAGGTCCAGCGGCGGGCCGTCTGTGGCTTCCGTCGATTGGACCTTGCATGTTCTTTGGCTAATCCTTTCCCAAGATAAGTTTACATCGATGATACACCACCTACAGACCGTTGGTCAACCAACTGGGCATCGTTTGGTTTAGTCGATTGACACTGCCAAGGCAGTGTCTCGAAAGCCTTGTGTCCTTCTTTTTGGCCCTTTTGTGGGGCACATTAGAAATTGTACCCGGACGTTTCCAACGTAAATACAAACCTTAACAATTTGTATACTGATGTACCGTGATTTCACGGTATTATCTAATGCTTTTTCCTTAAGTTTAGTGTGTGTCGAGAGCCTTTTTGTGTTGATTTTGATATAAGTTTCTCTTTGTTTGCAAAAAATCTGTCCAAGGATAAACGCGTGAGTTTTTGAGAAAGAATTGCAGAAGAGAGCACCTACGGAACCTATGACGGTCCGTCACGCCTGTGACGGTCCGTAGGTGGCATCGTAGTGAAGGGAGAAATTGCTGAAGGAAATTTGGGGAAGTCTGACCAAGTGTGGGATTACGGAAGTCCATGACGGACCGTCACAGCTACGACGGTCCATCCTGCTGGTTCGTCGTAAAGATCAGAGAGTAGTCCCAGTACCCAAATTCCAAGAATTAAATTATTTTGGAACGAAGACCCTCAACGGACCGTCGTGCTTGAAACGGTCCGTCATACCTGTCCGTCGAGGGGAATGAAGAAAGCAATAGAAGAATTTGTGAAGTATGGGACGACGGAGGCTATGACGGTCCTTCGTGTCCATGACGGTCCGTCACGTGGTCCGTCGATCCAGACGCGTTTGGACAGATTTTTAGTAAATAGAATTCTTATTTGATTAGGTTTTGTTTTTTATTATAAATAGTTGGAAAAACCTCGTTTTTGGGGTTAGACTTTCTGGATAATTTTTAGTTTTTAGTTCTTCTATTATATTATTGAATTCTCGATTTTGGGAAAGAAGATACTTTCTTGGTAATTGATTGTTGGTGATTTTGTTGATTAATCAAGTTAAATTCTGGGAAATTATTCGTTTCTATAAATGTAAGTGCATGAATTCTTCCATTAACAATATGAATTGTGTAATTATGAACATGGGTAACTAAACCTCATAGCTAGGGTTGTGGGAACCATGGGTGAATAACAAGGTAATAATCTAACTTAAATAACAATTCTAGAGTGGTGTCTTGCATGTATTGATAATTCTTTCGTTTAGAAGTCTTTTTAACGGATGGCCAACGTTAGAACTCGCCTTAATGCTACTTGCCGGACCAAGGAGGTAGATAATAGGAAAAGAATTATCAACATAGATTTAGTGTAGACTATCTAATAGGCTAGTATTGGTTGGTACGAGTTAATAACTTAGTCAAATACCGAATACGATGTTTAATATGAGGTAAAGATAAGGGTTAGTATAGCAACACACGTAGCCGGACCAAGGTGCGGAGTGAAATTCTCTAGATGCCGGACCAAGGATTTAGAGATACGTAACTTATCACTTTACATGCAAGATATCAGGATAGAATTGTTATAGTTAGATTTACCAAGTTAGGAACCTGTGGGGAACACTAAAGCCCTAGTTACTTTTATAATTTGATTAAACTTCGAAAGCTGAATCTGTTAGTTGTCCATTTTTATTTAGTTAATCATTTTCATTAATTTAGAAATAAAATCCCCCTTTTTGTCTCTTTATTTCTCGGAAAATAGTTGGCTAAATAATAGTAATAATAGAATAAAGTTAAGTCTGAACTATTTTCCTTGTGGGATCGATCTCAACCTCATTAGTTGGGTTCTTTACTTGATACGACCGCTTTACTTCTTATTTGAAGAAGTAAATTTGAGCGTATCAAATTTTGGCGCCGCTGCTGGGGAAAGTAGCTTTTAGATTAACTTAAATTTTATTACTAAAGTTTAGTCATTATTTTCCTGATTTTACTTTTTCTGTTGTTTTTTATTTTGTTTAGAATTGACGTCCGTGTATGCCAAATACACGGAGAGGAAGAGAACCTTTGTTTCCCTACGATCACGAGTTAGAGCGTACACTACGCAAAATGAATCGAAACTTGGGTATAAATGATGATGATCCAAACCTGAACATCCCAGCTCCGGTTGATGCTCATGGTCGATTATTACCTGATAATCCTGATCAAGGTGCACAAAGGGGACAAAATCCCGCTCCACGTCCTCAAGAATACTACAGAGGTTATGATAATATTGCAGATTCTGATGGGCCACTTGTCTTGCCCCCTCTACCAGAAGGTCACACCTTTGTAGTCACTAGTAGTCTAATGCAAATGCTCACGGCTAGAGGTTTGTTTTTTGGACTACCGTCTGAGGACCCACATGCCCATATAGCTAAGGTGAGGGCAGTGTGTAAAAGCTGTGTAGGGAGGCCCGATTTGAATTTGGATGTAATAGGGCTAAGAGTATTTCCTCTCTCACTGACGGGAGAGGCTGCCATTTGGTTCACTGAGCTCCCTTATAACTCAATTTTCACTTGAAACCAACTCAGGGACGTTTTCTTAGCACGTTACTACCCGGTCTCCAAGAAACTAAATCACAAAGACAGAGTGAACAACTTTGTGGCACTACCAGGAGAGTCAGTTAGTAGTTCTTGGGATAGGTTCACTTCATTTTTGAGAAGTGTCCCCAATCACCGCATAGATGATGAGTCACTGAAAGAATACTTCTACCGGGGACAGGATGATAATAATAAAGCGGTATTGGATACTATAGCAGGTGGTTCTTATGGAGAGTGTCCTTATGCTGAAATTGCCAAAAAATTAGAGAAAATCTCCCAGAATAATAAAGCATGGAGTACTAGGAAGGCAGATACTGGGAGAAATACTTTTGCAGTGCAATCCACACACAACCCAGCCACAGATGAGATTCGTGAAGAGATGGCACAGATAAGAACTGAGCTTGGGTTGGTGTTAAAACATGTCACTGGGGGTGCAGAAAAGATAAATGCAGTGAACTACTTGTCTAAACCACCACCACCAACTGATGAATATTATTATGAGGAAGATTCCTATGCAGTAAATGATCAGACGGGGGGTTTCCGACCGAATGCCCAAGGCTCCAATCAGGAGAATTGGCGCCAAGGTCAAGGAAATCAAGGTCGAAACTATGGTAACTACAACCGTGAGGGTAATTATGTTCGTGATGGAAATTACAACCGTCACGACAACTTCAACAGGGGTAACTATAGTAACAGAAATGAGAGAAGTGGGCCCTATGTTCCTCCTCAGAATCGTGAAGTTTCTCCTAGGGATGGTAGAGGTAGTATGGCGCGAGTTGAGGATATGTTGCACAAAATGATGAGAAGGTTCGATGCTAGTGATGAGCACACCAAAGAGTTAAGGAGTGATGTAGCAGGTATTGGACAGAAAGTTAATACACATGCCATATCAATTAAGCAGCTTGAATTGCAAATGGCTCAGTTATTATGCAACTGTGAACAAAAGGCAACCGGGCACTCTTCCTAGCAACACTGTCCAAAATCCAAAGAATGATGGACACTGTATGGCAATTACTACTCGTGGGGGTAAACAAACTATTGACCCACCTATGCCGTCTATTGTGGAAAAGGTGATGAAAGATAATGATAAAGTGGTAGAGGTTAGTAATGAAGTAGAAGATAACACTTATAAAGATGCTGAAGTGCCTAAAAAGGTAACTCCCATGCCTAGACCTCCACCAGCCTTTCCTCAAAGATTAGTGAAAAAGACCGAGGATGGCAAATATCGGCGTTTTATAACAATGTTGAAGCAACTTTCTATCAATGTCCCTTTGGTAGAAGCTCTTGAACAAATGCCTGGTTATGCCAAGTTTATGAAAGATTTGGTTACAAAGAAAAGATCGGTCACTTTTGAGGATGATGACAGAATGCAGCATTGTAGTGCTGTTGCTACAAGGTCTTTGGTGCAAAAGAAAGAAGATCCGGGTGCATTCACTATTCCTTGTACGATCGGGTTATTACATTTTGCGAAAGCATTATGTTATCTGGGGGCAAGCATAAATCTCATGCCCCTCTCGATTTACAAGAAGTTGGGTTTGGGTGACCCAAAGCCCACTGCGATGCGGCTACTGATGGCCGATCAAACAGTAAAAAGACCTATAGGGATACTCCATGATGTGCTAGTAAAAGTGGAGTCGTTTATATTTCCGGCAGATTTTGTTATTCTTGATTGTGAAGTAGATTTTGAGGTGCCTATTATTCTTGGGAGGCCATTCCTTGCTACGGGTAGAGCCTTAGTTGATATGGAAAAGGGGCAGATGAAATTTTGATTGAACAATGAAGAAGTGACTTTCAACATTTGTAGGTCCATGCGGCAGAGTGGTGAGCTCCAATCGGTATCTGCCATATACTACAAAGTTGGTGAATAACCCAAGACACAAATAGAAGAACGTCTAGGTGTAGAAGCACTGGCGGCAGTGATAATGAATTTTCATAATGAATGCATTGAAGAATTTGGGTCATTAATCGTTGCTCTTGATCGTGGTAATGTTCGGTTTAAACCGAAGAAATATGAGCTAGATATGAAGAATCGCGAGTATCCACCCGCTAAACCATCTATAGAGGAGGCTACAAAGCTAGAACTAAAAGCTCTCCCACCTCATCTCAGGTATGAATTCTTAGGAAACGGTGACACATTGCCGGTAATCATTGCATCAGATCTGAATAAACAACAAGTAGAGAGTTTGGTCAAAGTACTAAAAAGGTTCAAAAGAGCTATTGGGTGGACCATTGCGGACATTATTGGGATCCCTCCTGGTATTTGTTCTCATAAAATCCAACTCATGCCCGATCATAAGCCAAGTATTGAGCACCAAAGAGGCTTAAATCCACCTATGCAAGAGGTCGTGAAGAAGGAAATCATAAAAAGGTTAGATGCTGGAGTAATATATCCGATCGCCGATAGTAGTTGGGTATGCCCTGTTCAGTGTGTACCTAAGAAAGGGGGAATGACTGTTGTCCCCAATGAAAAGAATGAACTTGTTCCAATGAGACCGGTGACTGGATGGAGGGTGTGTATGGATTACCGAAAATTAAATGCATGGACCGAAAAGGACCATTTTCCCATGCCCTTCATGAATCAGATGTTGGATAGACTCGCTGGAAAAGGGTGGTACTGTTTTCTTGATATTTATTCAGGGTATAATCAGATTTCTATTGCACCAGAAGATCAAGAGAAGACCACTTTCACTTGTCCATATGGGACCTTTGCATTCAAGAGAATGCCGTTTGGGCTATGCAATGCACCCGCCACATTTCAGAGATGTATGATGTCAATATTCTCCGACATGGTCGAAGATACTATTGAGGGTTTTATGGATGATATTTCAGTGGTTGGTGAATCATTCGAGCAATGTTTCAGCCATTTATCTGAAGTTCTTAAGACATGTGAAGACTGCAATTTAGTTCTCAATTGGGAAAAATGCCACTTTATTATCAAAGAAGGTATTGTTTTGTCCATCGTATTTCAGAAAAAGGCATAGAAGTTGATCGAGCCAAAGTCGAGGTGATAGAGAGACTTCCTCCACCTATCTCTGTAAAAGGTGTGAGAAGCTTTCTTGGGCATGTAGGTTTTTACAGGAGATTCATTAAAGATTTCTCTAAAATTGCACATCTATTATGCAAACTGTTGGAGAAAGATTGTAAATTTTCTTTTGATGAATCCTGTCTTAAAGCATTTGGCGATCTCAAAGAAAAACTGGTATCTGCACCTATCATTATTTCTCCGTATTGGAGTAGTCCATTGAGGTGAGTGGGGTTGCCCTTGGTGTGGTATTGGGACAAAGAAGGGACAAAATCCTTCATCCCATTTACTATGCTAGTAAAGCCCTCAATGAAGCTCAGAAGAACTATACAGTAACTGAACAAGAGCTCCTTGCCGTAGTATTTGCTTTAGAAAAATTTTGCTCCTATTTGTTAGGTACTAGAGTTATAGTGCATACTGACCATTCAGCCCTGAGATATTTGATGGCGAAGAAGGATGAGAAACCGAGGTTAATTCGTTGGGTATTACTACTGCAAGAATTTGACTTTGAGGTAAGGGATAGGAAAGGGACCGAAAATCAAGTTGCTGATCACTTGTCCCGCTTAGAAGATGAAGCTATGAGAGAGTTGGGGGATACGACTGATATTGATGACACGTTCCCCGATGAGCAAGTATTGGCTGCCTCACAAGACCTGATTCCGTGGTTCGCTGATTTTGCGAACTACTTAGCTAGTGATATTGTTCCATCGGACCTGTCTTTTCATCAAAGGAAAAAGTTCATGTACGATGTGAAGAAGTTCTTTTGGGATGAACCATACTTACACAGGAGCTGTGCTGATGGGCTTATTCGGCGTTGTGTGCCAGAAGTTGAGATGCTGAGTATTTTAGAGGCATGCCATTCCTCACCCTTTGGTGGACATCATAGTGGTGTCCGGACTGCTCATAAGATCTTACAAAGTGGTTACTATTGGCCAACTATTCATCAAGAGGCTCATGAGTTCGCCAAAGCATGTGATAGATGCCAAAGAGATGGCGGCATTTCAAGAAAGCAAGAGCTCCCTCTAAACCCCATTCTTGTAATTGAGTTATTTGATGTTTGGGGTATTGACTTTATGGGTCCGTTTGTGAGTTCTCATGGAATGAAGTATATTTTAGTAGCAGTTGATTATGTATCCAAGTGGGTGGAAGCCATCGCCCTCGCTAACAATGAGGGGAAGAGTGTCACTGCATTCTTGAAGAAGAATATATTCTCTCGTTTTGGTACCCCACGGGCGATTATTAGTGATGGGGGATCCCACTTTTGCAACAAATTGTTCAAGGGATTATTGGAGAAATATGGGGTTCGCCATAATGTGGCCACTCCTTACCATCCTCAAACTAGTGGGCAAGTTGAAGTATCAAATAGGGAGATCAAACAGATTTTGTCAAAAACAGTGAACGCTAGTAGAACAGATTGGTCAATGAGGCTTGATGATGCTCTTTGGGCTTACCGGACAGCGTATAAGACTCCCATAGGTATGTCTCCATACCAACTAGTATATGGGAAAGCATGTCATCTTCCGGTTGAATTAGAGCATAAAGCCATGTGGGCTATGAAGAAGCTAAAAATGGACTGGAACGAAGCTGCAGAACAACGGTTAAATGGGTTAAATGAACTTGATGAATTTCGCCTAAGGGTTTATGAAAGCTCAGCCCTCTACAAAGAAAAGATGAAGAAGTACCATGACCTAAAGATCGAGAAACGAGAGTTTATGATTGGGGATTCGGTGCTTTTATTCAACTCTAGATTGCGCTTGTTTCCGGGCAAGCTCAAGTCTAAATGGACTGGCCCTTACTCGATCACCCAATTATTCCCTCATGGAGCGGTTGAGTTGGAAAACAAGGAAGGTGTGAGGTTTAAGGTGAACGGAAAACGTCTAAAAATCTAAATAGGTCATGCGGAATCGGCGAATGAGGTGATTGAGGCAAATCATCTTGATAAAGTCTGAGTAATCGAGTGTCCTCAGTCGTGCCGCGATGTTAAATCAGGCGCTGGTTGGGAGGCAACCCAATATTTATCATCTAACCACTTTATAGTTTTTCTTTCCAGTAGTGGTAGCATTTTTTCTATTAATGGGTTATAAATTTTTAGGTAGCACATCTACAGGAAGTTCTGCAGAAAAGTTACTCTGCCTCATTCACTAATGGATTCATCAACGGACCGTCGCGCCTGTGACGGACCGTCGCATGACTCCGTCGTGCCAGGTACGCTCTCTAGTATTTTTTTTTAAGAATTAGGGCACATGCGACGGACCCTATGACGGACCGGCACAACTGCGATGGACCGTCATTGAGGTTTTGTCACTTTATCACCTGGCTACCCGACCCGACCCGGCTAATGAAGTTCAAAAGTTTTAAACGTTTTAAAAAACCCCACCCCTTCAATTAACAGTTTTCTTTCCCTTTTCCCCCCATTTCCTCCCCTTTCAACTTCCTTCTCCTCCAAAATTTCCCACATTCTCCCATTTTCCTCCCAAATCTCCCTTCTTGGTCGGAGTCTGCTGCTGTGCTTCTCAGTTCTCTCACGTGAGTGCCATCACTTTTTTATTGTTTTCTCCTCTTCCAAGGTATGTGTTCCTAAAACTCTACCCATTTACTCTTTTTGTTGGTTTTGCTGTTTTTCTTTACTATTAACATATGGGTTTTTGCTTTTTGACTAGATATTGTCTAACCTAGGTCATTAATTCCACAAAATGCCTGGATGACACTAGAGAAATTAGGGCTTTAAACTTGTCAAGTTGATAGGTCTTTAGGTTAAACAGTTTTAGAAAATTGTTGGGTCGTTGTTTTGACTCACATGGGGTGAATGTGGCATCCCCCAGTTCTGTCTCTGAATGTCAGCACGATACCCCGATGATGGAATGTCGTACCCACGACGGTCCGTCCTGCACAACCGTCGTGATGGTCAGAGACCTCTGTCCTAAGGGTCTCAACACTTTTTCCAAGTGTCCACTGACGGACACATGCGATGGACCGTCATACCCACGACGGTCCGTCCTGCACAACCGTCGTAACGGTCAGAGACCCCTGTCCTAAGGGTCTCATCACTTTAACCAAGTGTCCACTGACGGACACATGTGACGGACCGTCATACCCACGATGGTCCATCCTACATAACCGTCGTGACGGTCAGAGACCCCTGTCCTAAGGGTCTCATCACTTTTACTAAGTGTCCACTGACGGACACATGTGACAGACCGTCATACCCATGACGGTCCGTCCTGCATAACCGTCGTGATGGTCAGAGACCCCTGTCCTAAGGGTCTCATCACTTTTACTAAGTGTCCACTGACGGACACATGTGACGGACCGTCATACCCTAACAGTCATATCGGTCAGAGACCCCTGTCCTAAGGATCTCATCACTTTTACCAAGTGTCCACTGACGGACACATGTGATGAACCGTCATACCCATGACGGTCCATCCTGCATAACCGTCGTATCGGTCAGAGACCCCTGTCCTAAGGGTCTACACACTTTTACTAAGTGTCCACTGACGGACACATGTGATGGACCGTCATACCCACGACGGCCCGTCCTGAACAACCGTCGTATCAGTCTGATACCTTCCTTCTGATACTCTATACTGCTGGGTATTACATGACGGACCGCAGGACGGTCCGTCATACGCACGATGGGCCGTCATCAGGTACATCGTGCCGTACTGCTACTTCAGAGCTGTTATCATTGGTTTGAGTTTCTGTGTATTATTATCTCATTTTTTTGTCATGTTTTATCTTTCAAGTACTAATGATGATTCGTTACAGGTACTACCTCTCATGGCACCTAAACAAGACCGCATTTATGCACGTGGGCATTCTAAATCTGTCGCCCCGTCTGCCCGATTGGTGATAGGCTCTGATGATGAGCATGATCCAGAGTACGTGCCCCCAGGCACTGCTACTACAGTACGAGATCCACGTGTACCAAGAGTCACGTCCAAAAAGATGGCGCCCGGCGTAGTCACTGCCTCCCAGTCTGATGAGGAGCGCACACTGACCGGTACACCTTCTGGGTCAGCTGCCCAAGACGAAGGAGCATCTGGCTCCTTAGGAGTTTTGTGGTCAGAGGAAGCCTCCGGGTCCGCAGAAGCCTCTGCCCCCGACTCAGCTACACAGTCTGCCTCGGATGATGAGGCTGACAGCACTGACTCCACCCCTGGTTCACCAACTGGAGTCCCTGCCCCGGTTGCCGATCAGCCTAACCGGTGGTGTGTCGACGGGCAATACAAAGTATACTTACACGCCAAGGTGCTCAATGACAAAGGCATCATGACACGGACCCTCACACTGGAGAGGTGGGTCCTCACGGGAAGTCTCCCCACCATGCCAGACATTCACACCCTTTTCACCAGACACCGGCTGGAGTGGACGGCTCATTCTTTGGGCCGCTACAGTGAGGAGTTAGTTCGCGAGTTCTATGCCTCTTATGTGGCCACTCTTCGCTCACAGATCGATAGGTGGTCTGCCCCCGCCAAACAGGCCCCACTTGAGCACGTCCGAGTACGCGGAATCCAGGTCAACATCTCACTACCAGCCATCAGCCGATATCTGTACGGCACGGATTTTGACTCCACCAGCACACCTCTCACCGCCAAGTTTGATTACCGGTGGCAAATTGTTAAAGAGGACCGGTTCTTACGCGAGCCTTTACTGAGAGAGACCACCAAGAGGTGGATGGCACAACACCTGTCTATTGATGGAGAGGTTGCGGATTGGGTGATGGAGCCGAAGGGAGCTATCAGGAAGGCCAACTTGACCTTTACGGCCAAGTTTCTTTGGTTGATCGTCCGCCATTGTCTCTCCCCCACTGCTGCTGATAATATAGTCACCTGGGATTGTGCAGTGCTGATGGCCGCAATGATGGCAGGGTTTGAGGTCGATTTCGCTTGACTTCTCCAAGCGATCATGCACGAGAGGGCCTTCAAGGTCACCACGACTTACCTTTTTCCTTGCATGATTTTGTCTTTGTGCAGATCAGCAGGTGTGCCCTTTTGGCACATTGACCAGCTCAGGACCCCACAAGGAAATGTTGATATCGGCCTCATCAGGGATGAGGCCAATGAGTTAGCCCCACGCAGAGGGCCCCGCCCTGAGGTGGTCCCACTTGTTGAGAACCTGGCCAATACCATAGAGCATGCCCATGCTGCTTCCCAGACTGCTGCTGCACACACTAACACTACTCCGGTCGAGTCTATCCCGGGTAGTAGCACTGCCCCGAGCTCCTCTCGCTCGGCTCCTTCCGCCACTCTGGTCCCACTTGCTAGGGTCTAGAAACTCGAGGCACAGATGGCTACACTTCTGCATCACATCCAGCCTTGGATGCAGAAGACTATTGCTGAGGCAGAGGAGCGCATGGAGCGCAAGATGGTACAGCACATAGAGAGGAAGATTGCAGAGGTTCATCAGCATTTAGACGCTTTTGAGTTGCGAGTGCTAGCCCGACCAGCACCTCCGGTGGACATGTCTACCCTTCAGGCTGCGGTTGAGAGTCTGCGGGCTGATCTTGATACGATCTTAGAGGCAAGAGTGCCTGAGTCTGAGGCCCCTTTTGCAGAGCCTTCTGATGACACCGTGATGGCTACTCTTTTCGCCACTTCTGATGTTCCACCACCTCCCCCACGTGAGCATGTAAAGAGACGCAGGGGTCGAGAGGAGGATGAGGCTAGGGCAAGGAAGAAGGAGCGCCGTGAGATGGAGGTTGCGAGGAGAGCCTCGATTGCTGATGAGGAGGCCCGAAAGTTGAGGGCTGTAGAAGTAGCTGCCGGGGCGTCTAGCTCCAAAATTGTAGATTCTGTGGGAGGCACTACTGATGGTGCTGTGGATGCTGGGGACATTACTGAGGATGTCCAGACTACGCAGGGAGTGGGTTCCGGTGAACTGGACCCACCAGCTTGCTAATCGCCGGCGCTTAGCGCCTCATATTTGCTTCACTTCCCTTTTGCGTAGTTTAGTTTTTTTATGCATTGGGGACAATTGCATATCTTTTGTTGGGAGTGGGGTAAATGGAAAGTGAATACTTGGGTGAATTCTGAGTAGCCCAAGTTCACGATCCTCTTTTGGGGTTTTCTTGCCTGTGTTCTTTTTCCCCGAAAGATTGATTACTTTTATTGTTGAACCAACATGTTATATCTTATGTACATAGCATAAATCTGAAGCATGATGGCTAAAATAAATATGATATCTCGATAATCAAAATTATGCATGACTAGGCATAGTAAGTGAAAATTGTGTGGTTTGAAACATGAAATAAAGATAAACTACTGCATGATCCTGAATCTAAGATTTGAACTAGGTGTCGAATAATCTGGGAATGCAAAGAATGTCAAGAGAGTGTGAGGTTAAATCAAATGTCCACCATTAATAATGAGCAAGAACTTGCCTGGTTAGTCTTGCTAAAAGTGAGTCAAAACAATCACTTAGGAAAGGATCATAGGCCCTTGTTCGAAAGAGTCAATCTTGAGCCTAAAAATAACAGAAAACCAAATAAAGTTAATCCCTTTTTGATCCAAATGAATTGAGCCTAAAATAGATCTTTCTTTTTCACCCCAAATGATCTTCTCTGGGAACAATGTGTTGGCCCTGGTCCCTCCTTGGACATGTGCACCTCAGTTTATGCCAAAAGCATAAGTTGAGGGTGGCTAATGCAGAAAGCAACCTTGTTTTGGCCCTGACCCAACCATGGGTATTGTGAACCTTGACTCATGGCAAAATCATGAGTTGAGGGTGGCTGCTATAAGGAAAACCCCGGAAAGTGGGGTTGAAAGAATGAAGAGAAAGAAAGAATAAAACAGAAGTGACTATATATATATATATATATATATATATATATATATATATATATATATATATGAATAAAAAGCAAAATAAACACAAGAAAAGAGAAAAGTCACTTACACATAAGGATAAGAAAGGGAAAACAGCAAAGTGAAAAGAAAATTGAGTAATAGGGCGAAATAAGATGATAAAAGGGTGGTTCGCTTAGCCGATATGTCAAGGAGGGCAACAAGTCACTAGAGTATACCTAAATACACCCTACCTGACCCTGAGCCTATGTTACAAGCTAAAAAAAGTCCTATTGTGATCCTAAGTGCGTATGATGAACTTGAAGTAGTGAAAATAAGGGCAAGCCTATGGCAATATGTATAAATGAGTGGTGAATTTGTTCTGAGAGTGAGTGTCGAAAAGTGATCCTTATACTCAAACTAAAATCATTTTTGTGAAAAATGAGGATGATATTTGAAGTGAGGACAGGAGTTGTAATACCAGAAATATTAGCATCTCGGTGAGAAATTGAAGAGGACAGGCATCATTGCTTAGTGAGTCTGGGTCATGGTTTGATTCTACACAAGTCAATGCCTAATAGTGATACCATGCATGAACATAATGAGAATAATCGGGATTGATAGCCAAATGATTGCGGAAGTTAAAATATGATACTTTTGTACAAAGATCTTGTAGTGAGTCATAGTGCGTCGCTTGAGGACAAACAACGAATTTAAGTTGAGGGTGTTGATGTACCATGATTTCACGGTATTTTCTAATGCTTTTTCCTTAAGTTTAGTGTGTGTCGAGAGCCTTTTTGTGTTGATTTTGATATAAGTTTCTCTTTGTTTGCAGAAAATCTGTCCAAGGATGAACGCGGGAGTTTTTGAGAAAGAATTGCAGAAGAGACCACCTACGGAACCTATGACGGTCCGTCGCGCCTGTGACGGTCCGTAGGTGGCATCAGTGAAGGGAGAAGTTGCTGAAGGAAATTTGGGTTAGTCTGACCAAGTGTGGGATTACGGAAGTCCATGACGGACCGTCACAGCTACGATGGTCCGTCCTGCTGGTTCGTCGTAATGATCAGAGAGTAGTCCTAGTACCCAAATTCCGAGAATTGAAGTATTTTGGAACAAAGACCCTCGACGGACCGTCGTGCTTGAAACGGTCCGTCATACCTGTCCGTCGAGGGGAATGAAGAAAGCAATAGAAGAATTTGTGAAGTATGGGACGACGGAGGCTATGACGGTCCGTCGTGTCCATGACGGTCCGTCACGTGGTCCATCGATCCAGACGCGTTTGGACAGATTTTAAGTAAATAGAATTCTTATTTGATTAGGTTTCGTTTTTTATTATAAATAGTTGGAAAAACCTCGTCTTTGGGGTTAGACTTTCTGGATAATTTTTAGTTTTTAGTTCTTCTATTATATTATTGAATTCACGATTTTGGGAAAGAAGATACTTTCTTGGTAATTGATTGTTGGTGATTTTGTTGATTAATCAAGTTAAATTCTGGGAAATTATTCGTTTCCATAAAAGTAAGTGCATGAATTCTTCCATTAACAATATGAATTGTGTAATTATGAACATGGGTAACTAAACCTCATAGCTAGGGTTGTGGGAACCATGGGTGAATAACAAGGTAATAATCTAACTTAAATAACAATCCTAGAGTGGTATCTTGCATGTATTGATAATTCTTTCGTTTAGAAGTCTTTTTAACGGTGGCCAACGTTAGAACTCGCCTTATTGCTACTTGCCGGACCAAGGAGGTAGATAATAGGAAAAGAATTATCAACATAGATTTAGTGTAGACTATCTAATAGGCTAGTATTGGTTGGTACGAGTTAATAACTTAGTCAAATACCGAATACGATGTTTAATATGAGGTAAAGATAAGGGTTAGTATAGCAACACACGTAGCCGGACCAAGGTGCGGAGTGAAATTCTCTAGATGCCGGACCAAGGATTTAGAGATACGTAACTTATCACTTTACATGCAAGATATCAGGATAGAATTGTTATAGTTAGATTTACCAAGTTAGGAACCTGTGGGGAACACTAAAGCCCTAGTTACTTTTATAATTTGATTAAACTTCGAAAGCTGAATCTGTTAGTTGTCCATTTTTATTTAGTTAATCATTTTCATTAATTTAGAAATAAAATCCCCCTTTTTGTCTCTTTATTTCTCGGAAAATAGTTGGCTAAATAATAGTAATAATAGAATAAAGTTAAGTCTGAACTATTTTCCTTGTGGGATCGATCTCAACCTCATTAGTTGGGTTCTTTACTTGATACGACCACTTTACTTCTTATTTGAAGAAGTAAATTTGAGCGTATCATATACCTCCCACATAAGTTTATCCCAAAACAAATACACATAACACTTCCAAACAGGCTAGGCCACATCAAGACATACACATGCATGTCTCAAGACTATCTTCCGAACGTCTTGGATGTTTCACCTACAAACTTCACGAAACTCCATATAATACCATTAAACATCATTATAACTCATTTTAGGACTTCATAAGATCATTTCATACAATTATAACCACGTATAGACATATGAGGCACATAGGTGACTAGTCGTCGAACGTCTTGGTCGTCCCTTGACATTTGACTTCCAAATCACCTCAAACTTTACACATTGCCTCTATACCATATCATAAGACATTTTAGGACATTAGATCATTAAGACAAACATGTTAGGCTCTAGACACCCTAATTCATTTTGGGGGTCTTACAATATCACCCACTTGGGAACATTCGTTCTCGAATGACACTTAGAACAGTTTAATCACAACAAGGATTTCAATGCATCATAGAGTAGTTCATCATATTCATAGCATCATAACATAGAAGCTAATTCACCAAACTTTACAAGGAACACAACTTCACAAAATTTAACACTCAATGCACACAAGCAAGCAAAACTTCAATTCACTCACTCTTTAATGCATCAATCACAAGGCTATTATCATGTTCATAGGAGGAACATCCTTCTCCTAATCATAACATGGTCATTACACTTCATTTTATCAAGAGCTCATCAAACACCCTTCTTTAAATCATACTAAGGCAGATTCAACATCACTCAAAAGCAAGTAGGCACTCATACTTCCATGGACATAGACTTGAGTTAATTGAATCAACAAGGACCTTCATTAGTTAGACCTAGTGCTAGTAGGGTCATATTCAACCATACCATACCTAGTTGTGTCCATGGAGGAATGTACTTCTCCTCAACACACTTACATGTATCATGAGTTCACACCCAAGTAAATGCACAAAGGTCATCTTTACTGTAATATAGAAATTCTCAACCTTTAAGCCAAGGCATGCTCATGTTTTCTTCCTAGTGAAGTCTAAATGGTAGGTCACACCAAGTACATCAATACAATAAGGAATCCAATTCACAAAATGTCAATTTATAACATAGTACTCATCTTCACCGTAAGCATCATTCGGGAAAAACACTTACAAATCATAGGCACACACATGAACACTTAGCTAAACATGCTTTCACTTTTCAAGAGACTCAACATATTTCATTTTAAATAGACTCATCTTCTCATTATAAGGCTAAACCTTACATATCAAAGTGACTAAAACCAAGTTTCTTACCTTATCTCATGAAGTCGAATTCACAATTTGCATGTTAGAAGGCACATTACACATGAGAAAACATGGATTTTATCAAAATTCCCGTTCATGCACTTTGGAATCTTCACAATATCTTTAAGGTAATGTCAATCAATACATACCAAACATATAAAGTTCATGCAATTCATACTTTATGCAAGACTCTATTCATGAACAAGCTCATCAAGACTTCATTAGATTCAAGTTCAAGCAAAAGTAGAAGGACAAGGTAGAAAGTATCTACAAACTTACTACTCCATCACTATCTCCCACTTAGGGTAAACCCAATTAAGAGCAACTTAACCCAATTTTTAAGAGGATCTTAGTCTTTCAACCAACAAAGAGGTTATAGTAACATACCATAAGGGCTTCAAAGGCATTCTAACTATATAACCTATGCAAATTATCCTCCAAACTTTCAAGTTAGGTCATACTACTCAACCACATAAGGTTTTCATACAATACAATAGACACCAAGTTCATACAACATTGGGGAAAACAATAAGGAGATTTAGCCATAAATTTCTTCTTTTTCCTTAAACATTACAGTAAGGTGACTTCTAGGTTATTAAAACCCACATCACCACCTTACCAGGACAAACATACTACCATCACACCTAGGATCAAGTCTATACAAAGGACTCCAAATCCTACTAGGCAACTTATAAAGAGCCACATATATACAAAGGGAAACATGGAACACCTTAAACACATGTTCTTAGGGTAGCATTCTTTCATAGGTAGTCACTAAGCATTTCAAGGTAAAATCACATCATGACATACATTCTTCAACATAACATGCTATTTCACATAATTCTCATATATAGCCATAAATGGCATCACATCATGTCAAAATTCACCTTCACACGTACTCATCAAACCATAAAACCAAGTTAAACATTAACTCACCTTTTCTCCCTCAAGCATATAAGGTACACTCTCTTCCAAGCAATCACATCTAAAAGACCACCGGACAAGAAAACATAAGAGAGAGAGATATTATAGAGTTAAGTTCTATGGCACGATATGAGAATAATGAAGAAGGGAAACTCTATCGTCTTATAGCCTCTCATATCATTTGATAATTTTGCGACTCACCACCAATGAACACGGGACTCTACTAAACGTGGCAATATAAGACTTTTAGAACCTAAAACCACTTTATAAACATCATGCTCTGATACCACGTTTGTCATATATGGGGAGCACCCCCTAGAAGTAACATTGCGTACTTGACCTCTCGGAGGTCTTATACAAGCCCATAGTTATCATTCATCGCATTGACATAGTAAATTTAGCAAAAAATTAAAACTTTTCATAGCACATCATATGCTAGAAACTTCATCTCATATATAGATAAAACATATGTCATAATACATATTTAGACCTTAAGTTTTTTGTCATCTCACACTCAACAACATTAGAGTACATTAGGAACACGACCCTAAAGACATAAAACATAACTATACAATTTATCAGAACTTTACAATAACCTATACATTAGGACATCCTTGGACTTAAGGATTCCTTTCCTTGAGCTTGGGAATAACATATCATGCTCCTCAATCATATAGACATCTTTTAAGCATCCATAACCTACACTTTGTGTAAAAATTAGAGAAGAATAGAAATAGTACAAGAATGCACGAAGTATGGAAACCATGCAAAAACATGCATTTAAAAAGGGACATTTTCTTCGAAATCATACTTCATGCCTTTTTGAGTAAATCTTCATAAGACCCTTATACAATAGCATTTATAATATTCACATACTTCTTAGAAACATAATCAAAGGCCAAATATCATAGAAAATCAAATATAGAATTTAAGTCCTATTCGAGGTCACTTTACAGTGAGCTCATTCTTCTTAACAGTGAACTCCTTCTTTTAATTCAATAACCTCCCAAGTAATCCTTTAGTGATACTTGGTGAAATGCATCACCTTACGAACACAAGGAAAAATATACATACAACTTACAAAAGCCAACACATATCATCATAGAAGTATAGCCCATTACAAGACACATTCAAGTAAAGACCATAAGGCATTACAGTGAACTACATCCATTTACACATATTTTTACTTCTTTTCATATTCATCATTATAACACCTTATTCATGACCGCAATCTTAGTCTACTAGTGCAATGTACATATGAAGCCACATAACCCCACACATACTTAGTAAACTCTTCATGAGACCACAAACCTTAACATGCAATTCATACATCCTCATAACAAGTAAAGACAACTTCATTCATGTCAATACAAGACCTTCATCATATAGTCATTTAGACCAACATAGTGCATATAAGGATAAGATAACATCATATTGATTCATACCATGCACATGTTCATAACAAGTAGAAAACTTCTATAATATCATGCATAAAGACATAATCATAATCATATAACAAGTAGAAAACTTCTATAATATCATGCATAAAGACATAATCATAATCATACACGTTAGGTCACCTTCCTAAGACTTCCTAAAGAGCTACTTGTGCAATGTCTAGATGGGTTCATTACTTCCATCTATCCTAAGTAACCTCTCTTAATTCATCCTAGTTAGGATCCTAGTCATTTACTTCCATTGTCCATTTTACTTTAGGGAAACTATAGCCTTAACCGACACTAAGACTATGGGTGCTAAACATGGAATTTGGTGTTGTAGAGCCTTACACCAATGGAAGGTGTTCCTACCTAGCCAAGCTAGAACATTAACATACATCCTAGCATCCTAAGTGAATTCACTTTGCTATATCCTATGTGGCAAGCATAGTTTATGGAACTAAGAGATAGGTATAATCCCTCTACATGCCATTGGGCAATTGGGGCCTCCTCTCATGAGAAAACATGGGTGAAGCTTCCTCAAAGGGAAGTCACCAGCTCATCTGGGTCGATAGGTGAGTATTCCTCTAAGGGATGTCAACACACTATATAGGACAAATGGTGAATCTTCCTCCAAGAGAAGTCAACACCTTTCAATGTCAAGTTCACTCGGTGCTAAGCTAAGTTCCCTTTATTGAAAAGCCTTTAATTACATTTTTCAGAAAACATAGGCTTAATATATTCATTCCTCATATGCTTATAGCATATTCAAGCACCTATCTAGTTTTAGATTATTCTTGGGCACCCCTTTGGAGCACCCTCTATTTACTAGATCACTATTCATATGTGTGTGTGTATATATATGTGAGCAAACCTTTCACATAACACCTAAATATCACACATGACCATGTATCAATGCATATTATAGGTATAACTATATGGGCAATCCTTTCATATAAATCCACAAAGACTCTATGCACATTCATACTTCATCATACATATAAGCTTAACATGCATAGTAATAGACACTAGTGAATATGAGAACTACCTTTCATTTAGACACCATGAACCTTTACTACTTTTAAGCATGCGTGAAGTGTGAGTGTGTGTGTACATTGGTCAACATGATCACAAAATGTCTATCAACAACATATTGAGGCAGCCACCCTCTTAGACCAGAATACTCTTTCAAGCATAGACCACACAACACACAATAGCATAGGAGACAAGCTAACTTCATAGAACACTTTAAGACTCCTAACATTAGCTATTCACACATCCACATAGGGGTACATGGGTAGGGGTCATCAATCATTAACACATAACCCATGGAAGCACCTACACATGCGCTTACAGCACCATTTACATGCTCATAACAATAGTAACATAACCTAGATTCACAACTATAATAGAAGACCAGGCACAAGTTACACATAAGGTGATCATCATAACCCCTTATTCATATATTCATTAATTTGCCTTCAAGGCCATGGTGAATATATATATATATATATATATATATATATATATATATATATATATATATATATATATATATATATATATATATATATATATATATATATATATATTGACAAGAAGTAAACACCACAACCATAATTGGACCATACCATACCATGTCATATAAGGCTTCATCAACTACAATGATATAGAAAAGTAGAAGAGATAAGCATTCTTACCAATTTCTCACCCTTTGATAATCACTGATCACTATACCTTGTTCATCAACAATTCATATATATGGCAGTAGCTATATGTACTTTAAGCATTAAAGAAACCATGTACAAGGGGCTACCATATCATGATACAACTAGTCCTAAACACCACCATTATTCTAGAGGATAGATAGACATAGATCATCAACCAATTTCCCTACTCTTCATCATCAACCAAAATTCATCAATAATGTATATATAGGGCAGCAGCTTAAAGAAATGATAGCCTAGACGAGATACTACTACAATTGCCCATAAACTCTAGATCACTTCAAACGTGCTTCATATTAGGCATTAATGGAAAATAAATTTACATAGGTTAATCTTATTCAAACTATAATGAATTGGTTCACCTTGGATCCATTACATATAATTCATAGTCACATTACATCATAGGCAGTAGCTAACCATCATTTAAACATAACTGAATCTCAAAATAAGCATGCTAAAATCATCAATCTATAGGCTAAAGCATGTAGATCAATCTTACCAAAATTCCTTTAATTTGATCACCAAGGGTTAATACCCACAATTTATTCATAATATCAACCTAAGACAGTAGCTACAATAATCTTTACGCAATAGAAATCCTATAACAATCACTATGAAACCGAACTTACAGTGAACTCATAGAACATAGTCTAGTTTTGATCAAATCTTCATACATTGATCCAATTGGATAATTCATCAACAATTCATATTAAATTCACGTAAATAACAGTAGGTATAAGCAATTCAGCAGAAGAGAATCACAATTTAACCAATAACAAGCCATGATCACAATGCCCATGCAAGGGCGAAATCGATTTTGGGAAGGGACATGCGTTCATCACGCAATTGGATTAAAATAATGTTAAAATCCATACATTAACATCAATTCATCATGATTTAATCATTAAAAACGTTTTTAGAAAGAATCCATGGCTAGATTGAAGAAGAAGAAGTTGGATCATGAAATCTCTTTCGAAACTTTGAGATTAACTTTCTAGATGGAAGGATAACTAGAGATGAAGGATTACCATACCTTTGTCTAGTTGAAAACCTCTAAAACTTGATGAATAATTCATGTAAATCCAAGCTCCAAGCTGTTCTTGAGCTTCACCAACAATGGTGGTTTCTAGGGAGGATATTTTTGGTGGGAAAGGTTTAATTCGTGCAAAAGGGATTGAGAATGGGTTGGTCACGTTTTAGATCCCTTATATACACCAAAAAATTGCTAAGTTAACCTATTACAGTCAGGTTAGGACATGGGGTGAATTTACCATTCACCCCATACTGAAACAGTGTGCAAGACAGTGGCACCAGGTTGCATCAACGGATCACCATCGACGACCAGTAGGTCCATCGATGGGCCGTCTGTGGTTTCCGTCGATTGGACCTTGCCTGTTCTTTGGTTAATCCTTGCCCAAGATAAGTGTCCATCGACGATACACCACCTACGGGCCGTTGGTTAACCAACTGGGCGTCGTTTGGTTCAGTCGGTTGACACTGCCAAGGCAGTGTCTCGATAGCCTTGTGTCCTTCTTTTTGGCCCTTTTGTGGGGCCCATTAGAAATTGCACCCGGACGTTTCCAACGTAAATACAAACCTTAGCAATTTTTGTACCTACCACATAAGTTTATCCCAAAACAAATACACGTAACACTTCCAAACAGGCTAGGCCACATCAAGACATACACATGCATGTCTCAAAACTATCTTCCGAACGTCTTGGACGTTCTTGGACGTTTGACCTCCAAACTTCACGAAACTCCATATAATACCATTAAACATCATTATAACTCATTTTAAGACTTCATAATCTTATTTCATACAATTATAACCACGTATAGACATATGAGGCACATAGGTGACTAGTCGTCGAACGTCTTGGTCGTCCCTTGACATTTGACTTCCAAATCACCTCAAACTTTACACATTGCCTCTATACCATATTATAAGCCATTTTAGGAACTTAGAAGATTAATACAAACATGTTTGGATCTAGATGCCCTAACGCATTTTGGGGGTCTTACAATATCACCCACTTGGGAACATTCGTTCTCGAATGACACTTAGAACAATTTAATCACAACAAGGACTTCAATGCATCATAGAGCAGTTCATCATATTCATAGCATCATCACATAGAAGTTAATTCACCAAACTTTACAAGGAACACAACTTGACATCATTTAACACTCAATGCACACAAGCAAGCAAAACTTCAATTCACTCACTCTTTAATGCATCAATCACTAGGCTCTTATCATGTTCATAGGAGGAACATCCTTTTCCTAATCATAACATGGTCATTTCACTTTATTTTATTAAGAGATCATCAAACACCCTTCTTTAAATCATACTAAGGCAGATTCCACATCACTCAAAAGCAAGTAGGCACTCATACTTCCAAGCACATAGACTTGAAATAATTGAATAAAAAAAGACCTTCATTAGTTCGACATAGTGCTATGAGGGTAATACTCAACCATACCATGCCTAGTTGTGTCCATGGAGGAATGTCCTTCTCCTCAACACACTTACATGTATCATGAGTTCACACACAAGTAAATGCACAAAGGTCATCTTAACTGTAATACAGAAATTCTCAACCTTTAAGCCAAGGCATGCTCATGTTTTCTTACTAGTGAAGTCTAAATGGTAGGTCACACCAAGTACATCAATACAATTAGGAAGCCAATTCACAAAATTTCAATTTATAACATAGTACTCATCTTCACCGTAAGCATCATTTGGGAAAAACACTTAAAATCATAGGCACACACATGAACACTTAGCTAAACATGCTTTCACTTTTCAAGAGACTCAACATATTTCATTTTAAAGAGACTCATCTTCTCATTATAAGGCTAAACCTTACATATCAAAGTGACTAAAACCAAGTTTCTTACCTTATCTCATGAAGTCGAATTCACAATTAGCATGTTATAAGGCACATTACACATGAGAAAACATGGATTTTATCAAAATTCCCGTTCATGCAGTTTCGAATCTTCACAATATCTTTAAGGTAATGTCAATCAATACATTCAAAACATATAAATTTCATGCAATTCATAATTTATACAAGACTCTATTCATGAACAAGCTCATCAATACTTCATTAGGTTCAAGTTCAAGCAAAAGTAGAAGGACAAGGTAGAAAGTATCTACAACCTTACTACTACATCACTATCCCCCACTTAGGGTAAACCCAATTAAGAGCAACTTAACCCAAATTTTAAAAGGATCTTAGCCTTTCAACCAACAAAGAGATTATAGTAACATACCATAAGGGCTTCAAAGGCATTCTAACCTTATAACCTATGCAAATTATCCTTCAAACTTTCAAGTTAGGTCATACTACTCAACCACATAAGGTTTTCATACAATACAATAAACACCAAGGTTATACAACATTGTGTAAAACAACAAGGAGACTTAGCCATAAATGTTCTTCTTTTTCCTTAAACATTACAGTAAGGTGACTTCTAGGTTACTAAAACCCACATCATCACCCTACCAGGACAAACATACTACCATCACACCTAGGATCAAGTCTATACAAAGGACTCCAATTCCTACTAGGCAACTTATAAAGAGCCACGTATATACAAAGGGAAACATGGAATACCTTAAACACATACTCTTAGGGTAGCATGCTTTCATAAGTAGTCACTAAGCATTTCAAGGTCAAATCACATCATGACATACACTCTTCAACATAACATGCTATTTCTCATAATTCTCATATATAGCCATAAATGGCATCACATCATGTCAAAATTCACCTTCACACATACTCATCAAACCATTAAACCAAGTTAAACATTAACTCACCTTTCTCCCTCAAGCAAATAAGGTACACTCTCATCCAAGCAATCACATCTAAAAGACCACCAAACAAGAAAACATAAGATAGAGAGATCTTATAGAGTTATGTTCTATGGCACGATATGATAATGATGAAGAAGAGAAACTCTATATTTAATATCCTCTTATATCATTTGATGATGTCGCGACTCACCACCAATGAACACGAGACTCTACTAGACATGGAAATATGAGACTTTTAGAACCTAAAACCACTTTATAAACCTCATTCTCTGATACCACGTTTGTCATATATGGGGAGCACCCCCTAGAAGTAACATTGCGTACTTGACCTCTCGGAGGTCTTATACAAGCCCATAGTTATCATTCATCGCATTGACATAGTAAATTAACTGAAAATTTAAAACTTTTCATAGCACATCATATGCTAGAAACTTCATCTCATATATAGATAAAACATAAGTCATAATACATATTCAGACCTTAAGTCTCTTTGCCATCTTAGACTCAACAACATTAGAGTACATTAGGAACACGGCCCTCAAGACTTAAAAATATTACTATACAATTTATAAGAACTTTACAGTAAGATATACATAGGACATCCTTGGACTTAAGGATTTCTTTCCTTGAGCTTGGGAATCACATATCAAGCTGCTCAATCATATAGACATCCTTAAAGCATCCATAACCTACTCTTTTTCTAAAAATTAGAGAAGAATGGAATTAGTACAAGAATGCACGAAGTATGGCAACCATGCAAAAACATGCATTTAAAAAGGAACATTTTCTTCGAAATCATACTTCATGCCTTTTTGAGTAAATCTTCATAAGACCCTTATACAATAGCATTTATAATATTCACATACTTCATAGAAACATAATCAAAGGCCAAATATCATAGAAAATCAAATATAGAATTTAAGTCCTATTCGAGGTCACTTTACAGTGAGCTCATTCTTCTTAACAGTGAACTCCTTCTTTTAATTCAATAACCTCCCAAGTAATCCTTTAGTGATACTTAGTGAAATGCATCACCTTACGAACACAAGGAAAAATATACATACAACTTACAAAAGCCAACACATATCATCATAGAAGTATAGCCCATTACAAGACACATTCAAGTCAAGACCATAAGGCATTACAGTGAACTACATCCATTTACACATATTTTTACTTCTTTTCATATTCATCATTATAAGACCTTATTCATGACCGCAATCTTAGTCTACTAGTGCAATGTACATATGAAGCCCCATAACCCCACACATACTTAGTAAACTTTATGAGACCACAAACCTTAACATACAATTCATACATCCTCATAACAAGTAAAGACAACTTAATTCATGTCAATACAAGACCTTCATCATATAGTCATTTAGACCAACATAGTGCATATAAGGATAAGATCACATCATATAGATTCATACCATGCCCATATTCATAACAAATAGACAACTTCTACAATATCATGCATAAAGACATAATCATAATCATGCACATAAGGTCACCTTCCTACGACTTCCTAAGGAGCTACTTGTGCAATGTCTAGATGGGTTCATTACATCCACCTATCCCAAGTAACCTCCCTTAAGTCATCCTAGTTAGGATCCTAGTGGGACCTTTTGCGGGGCCCATTTGAAATCTTACACGGACGTTTCCAACAGAAATACAAACCTTAACAAGTTGCAGACCTCCCATATAAGTTTCACCCAAAACAAATACATTTAACACGTCCAAACAGGATAGGCCCCATCAAGACATACACATGCATGTCTCAAGGCTATCTTTCGAACGTCTTGGACGTTCTTGGAGGTTTGACCTCCAAACTTCACGAAACTCCATATACTATCATTAAACATCATTATAACTCATTTTAAGACTTAATAAGCTCATTTCATACAATTATAACCACGTATAGACATATGAGGCACATAGGTGACTAGTCGTCGAACGTCTTGGTTGTCCCTTGACGTTTGACTTCCAAATCATCTCAAACTTTACACACTGCCTCTATACTGATGTACCGTGGCTTTATGGTGCTTTTAATGCTTTTTCCTTAAGTTTAGTGTGTGTCCAAAGCCTGTTTGTATTAATTTTTGATGTAGGTTTCTCTTTATTTGCTGGAAATCTATTCAGAGGAGAACGTGGAGGTTGTGAGCAGGAATTGCAGAAGTGACCACCTACCGAGCTCACGACGGTCCGTCGCGACTGTGATGGTCAGTAGGTGGCACCGTAGTGAGAAAAGAGTAGCTGATGAAGGAAGATGGGGAAGTCTGACCAAGTGTGGGACTACGGAAGCCTCACGACAGACCGTCACAGCCACGAATGTCCGTCCTGCTTGTTCGTTGTGATTGTCAGAGAGTAGTCCCAGTACCCAATTTTAAGAAGTTTCTAAGTCTTGTGGAACGAAACCCCTCGACGGACCGTCGTGCTTGAAACGGTCCGTCAGACCTGTCCGTCGAGGGTAACAGATTTGATGAAGGAAGCAGCAGAGATTAGAGCCCAAGTATGGAGCGATGGAGGCCACGACGGTCCGTCACATGGGCCGTCGTCTAAGACGCGTTTTGGAAAGATTTTCCTTAATTAGATTCCTTCTTTTATTAGGTTTTATTTTATTATAAATAGTCCAAAAAACCTCATTTTTGGGGTTAGACTCTTGGATATTTTTTAGTACTCTTGTTTTAGTGTTGAACTATTGGTTTTGGTAATTGATATACATTTTACGGAATCGATTGTTGGTGTTTTTGTGGATTAATCAAGTGAATTTCTGGAATTTATTCGTTCTCATTAAAGTAAGTGCATGAATTCTTGCATTACAAATATGAATTGTGTGATTATGACCATGGGTAACTAAACTCCATAACTAGGGTTGTGGGAACCATGGGTAAATAACAAGGTAAAATCTAACTAAAATAGCAATTCTAGAATAGTGTCTTGCATGTATTGATAATTCTTTCGTGTAGAAGTCTTTTTAACGGATGGCCAACGTTAGAACTTACCTTAATTCTACTTGCCGGACCAAGGAGGTAGATAATAGGAAAAGAATTATCAACATAGATTTAGTGTATACTATCTAATAGGCTAGTATAGGTTGGTACGAAGTAATAACTTAGTCAAATATCGATTATGATGCTTAATATGAGGTAAAGATAAGGGTTAGTATAGCAACACACGTAGCCGGACCAAGGTGTGGAGTGAAATTTTCTAGATGCCGGACCAAGGATTTAGAGATACATAACTTATCGCTTTACATGCAAGATACTAGGAAAGAATTGTTATAGCTAGAATTACCGAGTTAGGAACCTGTGGGGAACACTTAAGCCCTAGTTACTTTTATTATTTGATTAAACTCCAAGATTTGAAACTGTTAGTTGTTTATTGTAATTTAGTTAATTATTTTTATTAATTTAAGAACCCCCCCTTTTTGTCATTTGTTTTCTCAGAAAATAGTTGACTAAATAGTAGTAATAATAGAATAAAGTTAAGTCTAAACTATTTTCCTCGTGGGATCGACCCCAACCTCATTAGTTGGGTTCTCTACTTGATACGACCGCTTTACTTCTTATTTGAGAAGTAAGTTTGAGTGTATCAAATTTTGGCGCCGCTGCCGGAGAAAGTGGCTTTTAGATTAACTTAAAACTTATTATTAAAGTTTAGTCAATATTTTCCTTATTTTACTTTTCTGTTGTTTTTGTCTCTTATAAGTCTGAATTCCGTGTATGCCAATTACGCGGAGTAGAAGAGAAACCTTGTTTCTATACGACCATGAATTAGAGCGTACACTATGCAATATGAATCGAAATTTGGGTATTAACGACGATGATCCTAACCAGGACATTCCAGCTCCAGTTGATGCTCATGGTCGATTATTACCTGAAAATCGTGGTGAAGATGAACAAAGGGGAAAACACCCTGCTCCACGCCCTCAAGAGTACTACAGGGGTTATGATAACATCGCAGACTCTGATGGGCCACTTGTCTTTCCTCCTCTACCACACGGCCACACTTTTGTGGTAACCAGTAGTCTGAAGCAAATGCTCACTGCCAGAGGTTTGTTTTCAGGGCTACCTTCTGAGAATCCACATGCCCACATCGCTAAGGTAAGGGCAGTGTGCAAAAGTTGTGTAGGGAGGCCCGATTTGAATATGGATGTAATAGGGCTAAGAGTATTTCCTCTTTCACTGACGGGAGAGGCTGCTATCTGGTTTACTGAGCTCCCTTATAACTCAATCTTCACTTGGAATCAACTGAGGGATGCTTTCTTAGCACGTTACTACCCGGTCTCTAAGAAACTAAACCACAAAGACAGAGTGAACAACTTTGTGGCACTACCGGGAGAGTCAGATAGCAGTTCTTGGGATAGGTTCACTTCATTCTTGAGAAGTGTCCCCAATCACCGCATCGATGATGAGTTAGTGAAAGAATACTTCTATCGAGGACAGGATGATAATAATAAAGCGGTGTTGGATACTATAGCGGGTGGTTCTTATGGGGAGTGTCCTTATGCCGAGATTGCTGAAAAGTTGGAGAAAATCTCCCAAAATAATAAGGCATGGAGTACTAGGAAGTCAGATACTGGAAGAAATACCTTTGCAGTGCAATCCGCACACAAACCAGCCACACACGAGATTCGTGAAGAGATGGCTTAGATAAGAAATAAGCTTGGGTTGGTGTTAAAACATGTCACTAGAGGTCCAGAAAAGGTAAATGCGGTGAACTACTTGTCTAAACCATCACCGCCGAATGATGAGTATTACTATAAAGAGGATTCTTATGCGGTAGCGGAGCAGACGGGGGGTTTCTGATCGAACGCCCAAGGCTCTAATCAGGAGAATTGGCGCCAAGGTCAAGGAAATCAAGGTCGGAACTATGGTAATTTTAACTGTGAGGGTCATTATGTCCGAGATGGGAATTACAACCGCGACAACAACTTCAACTGGGGTAACTTTGGTAACAGAAATGATAGGAGTGGGCCCTATGTTCCTCCTCAAAATCGTAAAGTTGCTCCTAGGGATGGTGGAGGTAGTATGGCTCGAGTTGAGGATATTTGCACAAAATGATGAGGAGGTTCGATGCTAGTGATGAGCACACTAAAGAGTTAAGGAGTGACTTAGCGGGTATTGGGCAGAAAGTTGATACACATGCAATCTCGATTAAGCAGCTTGAGTTGCAAATGTCCCAATTATCTGGAACTGTGAACACATGGCAACATGGGCACTCTCCCTAGCAACACTGTCCAAAATCCGAAAAATGATGGACACTGTATGGCAATCACTACTCGGGGTGGTAAGCAGACCATTGACCCACCTATGCCGTCTGATGTACAAAAGGTGATAAGAGATGATGATAAGGTGGTGGAGGTTAGTGGTGAGTTAGAGGACAACACGGGTAAAGATGTTGAAGTACCCAAAAAGGTGACTCCCATGCCTAGACCACCACCTCCCTTCCCACAAAGACTAGTATGACCGAGGATGGTAAATACCGGCGTTTTATAACGATGTCGAAACAGCTTTCCATCAATGTCCCTTTGGTAGAAGCTCTGGAACAAATGCCCGGTTATGCCAAGTTCATAAAAGATCTCGTTACGAAGAAAAGATTGGTCACTTTTGAGGATGATGATAGAATGCAGCACTGTAGTGCTATTGCTACAAGATCTCTAGTGCAAAAGAAAGAAGATCCGTGTGATTTCACTATTCCTTATACAATCGGGTTATTACATTTTGCGAAAGCATTATGTGATCTTGGGGCAAGCATAAATCTTATGCCCCTCTTGATTTACAAAAAGTTGGGTTTGGGTGACCCAAAGCCCACTGCAATGCGGCTACTGATGGCCGATTGAACAGTAAAAAGGTCTATAGGGATACTCCACGATGTGCTAGTAAAAGTGGAGTCGTTCATATTTCCGGCCGATTTTGTTATTCTTGATTGTGAGGTCGATTTTGAGGTGCCTATTATTCTTGGGAGGCCATTCCTTGCTATGGGTAGAGCGTTGGTTGATATGGAAAAAGGGCAGATGAAATTTTGGTTGAACAATGAAGAAGTGACCTTCAACATTTGTAGGTCCATGAGGCAGAGTGGTGAGCTCCAATCGGTGTCTGCCATATCCTACAAAGTTGAAAAGTCATCTGAGGTACAAATTGAAGAACATCTGGGTGTTGAAGCACTAGCGGCAGTGAACATGAATTTTGATAGCGATTGCATTGAAGAGTATGGGTCATTGGTCGCGGCACTTGATCGAGGTAATGTTCGGTTTAAACCGAAGAAATATGAGTTAGACATGAAGAATCGCGAGTCTCCACCCGCAAAACCATCTATAGAGGAGGCTCCAAAGTTAGAACTAAAAGCTCTCCCACCTCATCTGAGGTATGAATTCTTAGGAAATGGTGACACTTTGCCGGTAATCATTGCATCAGATCTGAATGTACAACAACTTGAGAGTTTGGTGAAAGTGTTAAAAAGGTTCAAAAGAGCTATTGGGTGGACTATTGCGGATATTATTGGGATCCCTCCCGGTATATGTTCTCATAAAATCCAACTCATGCCCGATCATAAGCCAAGTATTGAGCATTAGAGACGCTTAAATCCACCTATGCAAGAGGTAATGAAGAAGGAAATTAGTAAGTGGTTGGATGCCGGAGTAATATATTCGATCGCTGATAGTAGTTGGGTATGCCCTATTCAGTGTGTACCTAAGAAAGGGGGAATGACTGTGGTCCCCAATGAAAAAAATGAACTTGTTCCAATGAGACTGGTGACTGGATGGAGGGTGTGTATGGACTACCAGAAATTAAATGCATGGACCGAAAAAGACCATTTTCCTATGCCCTTCATGGATCAGATGTTGGATAGACTTGCCGGAAAAGGGTGGTACTGTTTTCTTGATGGTTATTCGGGGTACAATCAGATTTCTATTGCACCGGAAGATCAAGAGAAAACCACCTTCAATTGCCCATATGGGACCTTTGCTTTCAAGAGAATGCCGTTTGGGTTATGCAATGCACCCGCCATATTTCAGAGATGTATGATGTCGATATTCTCCGATATGGTGGAGGACACTATTGAGGTGTTTATGGATGATTTTTCTGTGGTTGGTGACTCCTTTGAGCGGTGTTTGAGTCATTTATATGAGGTTCTTAAGAGGTGTGAAGACTGCAATTTAGTACTAAATTGGGAAAAATGCCACTTCATGGTGAAAGAGGGTATTGTATTGGGTCATCGCATTTCAGAGAAGAGTATAGAGGTTGATCGAGCTAAAGTTGAGGTAATAGAGAGACTTCCCTCACCTATCTCTGTAAAAGGTGTGAGAAGCTTTCTTGGGCATGCAGGTTTTTAACGGAGGTTCATCAAGGATTTTTCAAAAATTGCGCATCCGTTGTGCAAATTGCTGGAGAAAGAGTGTAAATTTTATTTTGATGCATCCTGTCTTAAGGCATTCGGTGAGTTAAAAGAAAAGTTGGTGTCTGCACCTATCATTATTTCTCCGGATTGGAGCAGTCCATTTGAGGTGATGTGCGATGTTAGTGGGGTTGCTCTTGGTGTGGTCTTGGGACAAAGAAGGGACAAAATCCTTCATCCCATTTACTATGCTAGTAAAGCCCTCAATGAAGTCCAAAAGAACTACACAGTGACTGCGCAAGAGATCCTTGCAGTAGTCTTTGCTTTTGAGAAATTTCGCTCCTATTTGCTAGGCACTAGAGTTATAGTGCATACTGATCATTCTGCTTTGAGATATTTGATGGAAAAGAAGGATGCGAAACCGAGGTTGATTCGTTGGGTATTACTATTGCAAGAATTTGACTTTGAGGTAAGAGATAGAAAAGGGACCGAGAATCAAGTTGCTGATCACTTATCCCTATTAGAATATGAAGCAATGAGAGAGTTGGGGGATAAGATTGAGATTGATGATACTTTCCCTGATGAGCATGTATTGGCTGCCTCTCAAGACTTGATTCCATGGTTCGCAGATTTTGAGAATTATCTGGCTAGCGATATTGTCCCACCGGACTTGTCCTTTCATCAAAGGAAAAAGTTCATGCATGATGTTAAAAAGTTCTTTTGGGATGAACCATACTTGTATAGGAGTTGTGCCGATGGGCTTATTCGGCGTTGTGTGCCAGAAGTTGAGATGTTGAGTGTTTTGGAGGCATGCCATTCTTCACCAGTAGGTGGACATCATAGTGGTATCCGGACCGCTCACAAGATCTTATAATGTGGCTACTATTGTCCAACTATTCATCAAGATGCTCATGAGTTTGCCAAAGCATGTGATAGATGCCAAAGAGATGGCGGCATTTCAAGAAAGCAAGAGCTTCCTTTAAATCCCATTCTTGTGATTGAGTTATTTGATGTGTGGGGTATTGACTTTATGGGCCCTTTTGTGAGTTCTCATGGGATGAAGTACATTCTAGTAGCGGTTGATTATGTGTCTAAATGGGTGGAAGCTATCGCACTCGTAAATAATGAAGGGAAGAGTGAACCGCGTTCTTGAAAAAGAATATATTTTCTCGATTTGGTACCCTAAGGGCGATTATTAGTGATTGGGGATCCCACTTTTGCAACAAATTGTTTAAGGATTATTGGAGAAATATGGGGTTCGTCATAATGTGGCCACTTCTTACCATCCTCAAACTAGTGGGAAAGTTGAGGTGTCAAATAGGGAGATCAAGTTGATTTTGTCAAAAACGGTGAACGCTAGTAGAACAGATTGGTCAAGGAGGCTTGATGATGCTCTTTGGGCCTACCGGACAGCATACAAGACTCCCATAGGTATGTCCCCATACCAACTTGTATATGGAAAGGCTTGTCATTTACCGGTTGAATTAGAGCACAAAGCCATGTGGGCAATGAAGAAGTTGGAAATGGATTGGAATGAAGCTGCAGAACAGAGGTTAAATGGGTTGAATGAGATCGATGAATTTCGCCTAAAAGCTTATGAAAGTTCAGCCCTTTACAAAGAAAAGATGAAATAGTACCACAATGAAAAGATTGAGAAACGCGATTTTATGGTTGGGGATTTAGTGCTTTTATTTAATTCTAGGTTGCGCTTGTTTCCGGGCAAGCTCAAGTCCAAATGGACTGGCCCTTACTTGATCACCCAACTATTCTCTCACGGAGCGGTTGAGTTGGAAAACAAGGAGGGTGTGTGGTTTAAGGTGAACGGACAACGAATCAAAATCTATCTGGGGCATGCTGAATCAACGAATGAAGTGATCGAGGCATACCATCTTGATGAAGTCTGAGTAATCGAGTGTCCTCCGTCGTGCCGCGACGTTAAATCAAGAGCTGGTTGGGAGACAACCCAATATGTATCCTCTAAGCCAACTATAGTTTTTTTTTATAACTTTCTAGTAATAGTCATTTTTTTTGTTTTTCGTTTTGCTAGAAGTGTTGGCTAGAGCATAGTTTAGGGTCCGTATCCACTAAGTGTCCAGTCAAATACATAAAGAATAGCTTAATGGGTGTTAAATTAGTAGGTAGCACATCAGCAGAAAAATCTACAAAAAATTGGTCTGAAACACTCATTGACGGATCCATCGATGGACCGTTACGCCTGCGATGGACCGTCACAAGAATCCCTCATGCCAGGTAAGTTTTTCTATTCTTGTAAATTAGGGCACCCATGACGGTACCCACGATGGACCATTTCACCTGTGACAGACCGTCGATGGGGACTCGTCGCATCAATACCCAGCAACCCGACCCGACCCGACCGGCGAATATTAAAAGTTTTAAACCTTTTAAACTTCCCATCCCTTCATTTCAACCGTTTCTTTCCATCATTTCTCCCATTTCCTCTCTTTTAAACTCCCTCCCACTCTCATTATCTTCCCAAAATCCTGATTCACAACCCTTCCCAAATTCCCCTAATCTTCCTCCTCCCATTCTCCCTGCTTCTTCAAAGTATTCTGCTGGTCGGAGTCTACTGTTCTTCTGCTGACCTTCATAGTTGTGTGCCTCACCCGGTTCTTATTCTTCTCAAATTCTCAGGTATGTGCTTCTGATCTCTAACCCATTTACATTTCATTATTGTTTTCACATTCTACAGGCCTGTTTTTGAATGTTGGGTCTTTGATTTTTGACCCCTATTGCTTGCTAAAGAACTAACCCCGTTCATCCTACGTGCCTTAGATAGTAAAATTGTTATGGGTGGTGTGTTAACTACATCAAAAAAGGGGGGAATTTATTTCTGAAACTTGTTCTAACCTAGGTTGATAGTCCTCCAAATTGGCATGTTAAAACTCGAGAAATTAGTGCCTTAGAATTGCTAGTTTGCTGGGTATTTTGGTTAGAAAGTGTAGGTTGATATGTAGTTTTTTCAATTGAAATTGTAGGGTACGATTGAGGAATCCTCATTTCTTTCACTGAAGGACAGAACGAGACCCCGTCGACGGACCGTCGTGCCCACGACGGACCGTCATGGGGTCCGTCCCACCAATCCCCCAGTTATTTTCTCCAAGTGTCCACTGACGTAGCTCTACCACGGACCGTTATACCCTCGAGGTTGGGGTCGATCCCACGAGGAAAATAGTTCAGACTTAACTTTATTCTATTATTACTACTATTTAGTCAACTATTTTCCGAGAAAACAAATGACAAAAAGGGGGGTTTCTTAAATTAATAAAAATGATTAACTAAATTAAAATAAACAACTAACATATTCAAATCTTGGAGTTTAATCAAATAATAAAAGTAACTAGGGCTTAAGTGTTCCCCACAGGTTCCTAACTCGGTAATTCTAGCTATAACAATTCTTTCCTAGTATCTTGCATGTAAAGCGATAAGTTATGTATCTCTAAATCCTTGGTCCGGCATCTAGAAAAGTTCACTTTGCACCTTGGTACGGCTACGTGTGTTGCTATACTAACCCTTATCTTTACCTCATATTGAGCATCATAATCGATATTTGACTAAGTTATTACTTCGTACCAACCTATACTAGCCTATTAGATAGTATACACTAAATCTATGTTGATAATTCTTTTCCTATTAATACCTCCTTGGTCCAGTAAGTATCATTAAGGCGAGTTCTAACGTTGGCCATCCGTTAAAAAGACTTCTACACGAAAGAATTATCAATACATGCAAGACACTATTCTAGAATTGCTATTTTAGTAGATTTTACTTTGTTATTTACCCATGGTTCCCACAACCCTAGTTATGGAGTTTAGTTACCCATGGTCATAATCACACAATTCATATTTGTAATGTAAGAATTCATGAACTTACTTTAATGAGAACGAATAAATTCCGGAAATTCACTTGATTAATCCACAAAAACACCAACAATCGATTCCGTAAAAAGTATATCAATTACCAAAACCAATAGTTCAATACTAAAACAAGAATACTAAAAAAATTCCAAGAGTCTAACCCCAAAAACGAGGTTCTTTGGACTATTTATAATAAAATAAAACCTAATAAAAGAAGGAATCTAATTAAGGAAAATCTGTCCAAAATGCGTCTGAGACGACGGCTCATGTGACGGACCGTCATGGCCTCCGTCGCTCCATACTTGGGCTCCAATCTATGTTGCTTCCTTCATCAAATCTGTTATCCTCGACGGACAGGTCTGATGGACCGTTTCAAGCACGACGGTCCGTCGAGGGGTTTCGTTCCACAAGACTTAGAAACTTCTTGGAATTGGGTACTAGGACTACTCTCTGATAATCACGACGAACAAGCAGGACGGACCATCGTGGCTATGACGGTCCATCGTGAGGCTTCCGTAGTCCCACACTTGGTCAGACTTCCCCATCTTCCTTCATCAGCTACTCTCTTCTCACTACGGTGCCACCTACAGACCGTCACAGTCGCGACGGACCGTCGTGAGCTCCGTAGGTGGTCACTTCTGCAATTCCTGCTCACAACCTCCGCGTTCTCCTTTGGACAGATTTCCTGCAAATAAAGAGAAACCTACATCAAAAATCAATACAAACAGGCTTCGGTCACACACTAAACTTAAGGAAAAAGCATTAAAAGTACCGTAAAACCACGGTACATCATATACCATATTATAAGCAATTTTAGGTCCTTAGAACATTAATACAAACATGTTAGACTCTAGACGCCCTATGTTATTTTGGGGGTCTTACAGTGATCTTTGTGTGAGTATAAATATCATGCCACTGTCTATTTATAAGATGTTAGGCTTGGGAGACCCAAAGCCTACTACGATGCGGTTACTGATGGCTGATCGAACTGTGAAGAGGCCCATATTTATTCTTCATGATGTGCTTTTGAAAGTAAAGTTATTCATCTTTCCGGCCAATTTTGTTATTCTTGATTGTGAGGTTGATTTCGAGGTCCCCATAATTCTAGGAAGACCACTCCTTGCCACTGGGCATGCACTAGTCAATATGGAAAAGGGGCAGATGAAGTGTAAGTTGAACAATGAAGAAGAAACTTTCAATATATGTAGGTCTATGAAGCATAGTGGTGAGCTCCAAACGGTATCTGCTATATCCTACAAAGTTGAGAGTGTATCCGAAGTGCAAATTGAAGAGCGACTAGGTGTTAAGGCAATAGCAGCAGTCATCATAAATGTTGACAGTGATGGAATTGAAGAGTATGATTATTTGGTGGCTGTACTTGATAGAAATGAATATCGGTCAAAGCCGAAGAAATTAGAGTTAGATATGAAGCATCGCGAGTCTCCACCTGCGAGACCATCTTTTGAGGAGGCCCCAAAATTATAGCCTGAGGCTCTACCACATCATCTGAGGTATGTTTTATTGGGTAGAGATAACACTTTGCCGGTGATAATTGCAACATAGTTTAATGGGCAACAAGTGGAGTGCTTAGTGGCGGTGTTGAAGAGGTTTAAGCGAGTCATCGGGTTGACTATTGTGGATATTATTTGGATCCCTCCCGGTATATGTTATCACAAAATTAAACTCATGTCGAATCAGAAGTCGAGTATTGAGCCCCAAAGAAGGTTGAATCCACCTATGCAAGAAGTAGTGAAAAAGGAGATCATCAAGTGGTTGGATGTTGGAGTCATTTATCCTATTTCGGACAAAAATTTGATGTGTCCTGTTCAGTGTATGTATAAAAAGGTTGGTATGACTGTGGTACCTAATGAATGGAACAAGATTGTTTTGATGCGACCAGTGACCGATTGGAGAGTTTTCATCGACTACTGGAAGTTGAATGCTTGGACTGAGAAGGACTGTTTCCCAATGACTTTCATGGATCAGATGTTAGACAGACTTGCTAGAAGGGTTGGTATTGCTTTCTTAATGGCTATTCGGGCTATAATCAGATCTTTATCTCTCCAAAAGATCAAGAAATGACCACCTTCACTTGTCCTTATGGGACTTTTGCATTCAAAAGGATGTTGTTTGGGTTATGTAATGCACTGCTACCTTCCAGCGTTGTATGATGTCGATATTTTCTGACATGGTGGAGGACACTATTGAGGTGTTCATGGATGATTTGTCTGTAGTGGGTGACTCCTTTGATCGGTGTTTGAGTAATTTGGTTGAGGTTCTCAAGAGATGTGAGGATTGTAATTTGGTAATAAATTGGGAGAAATGTCACTTTATGGTGAAAGAAGGCACAGTGTTGGGCCATCGCATCTCGGAGAAGGTAATAGAGGTTAATCGAGCCAAAGTGGAGGTGATAGAGAAGCTTCCTCCACCCATCTCTGTCAAGGGTGTGAGAAGTTTACTTGGACATTCCAGCTTCTATCGGAGGTTTATTAAGGATTTTTTGAAAATTGCACATCCTTTATGCAAACTTCTTGAGAAGGAATGTAAGTTCTATTTCGAGGAATCCTGTTTGAAAGCATTTGGAGAATTGAAAGAAAATTTGGTGTCTGCACGCATTATTATTTCACCAGATTGGAGTGATCCATTTGAGGTGATGTATGATGCGAGTGGGGTTGCACTGCATGAGGTATTGGGACAAATAAGGGATAAAATCCTTCACCCTATCTACTATGCGACTAAAGCCCTAAATGAAGCCCAAAAGAACTACACGGTTACTGAACATGAACTTCTTGTAGTAGTGTTTTCATTTGAGAAATTTTGCTCCTATTTTCTTGGAACGAGGGTCATAGTGCATACCGACCATTCTCCTTTGAGGTACTTAATGGCGAAGAAGGAATCAAAGCCAAGGTTGATCAGATGGGTATTGTTGCTGCAAGAGTTTGATTTTGAGGTGAAACATAGAAAAGGGACTGAGAATCAAGTAGCCGACCACTTGTATAGATTGGAGGATGAAGTTATGCGAGAATTGGAAGAAAAGGATGAAATTGATGATGCATTCCAAGATGAACATGTATTAGCTACTTCTCAGGATCTGATCATATCGTTTGCAGACTTTGCAAACTATCTGGCAAATGATCTAGTTCCATCAGATTTGACCTTCCACCAAAGGAAAAAGATCATACATTATGTGAAAAAGTTCTTTTGGGATGATCCTTACTTATATCGGAGTTGTGACAATGGTATTATTCATCGTTGTGTAACTAAGGTTGAGATTTTGAGTGTTCTGGAGGTGTGTCATTCCTCGCCTGTGGGTGGGCACCATAGTGTTATCCAAACTGCGCATAAGATCTTGCAGTGTGGTTATTATTCGCCAACCATTCGCCAAGATGCTCATGATTTTGCCAAATCATGTGATCGGTGCCAACGAGATGGAGGAATTTCAAAGAGGCAAGAGTTTCCCTTGAATCTCGTTTTGGTGATTGAGCTATTTGATGTATGGGGCATTGACTTCATGGGTACGTTTGTGAGTTCTCATAGGATGAATTACATTCTTGTGGTGGTGGACTATGTGTCAAAATGGGTGGAAGTAGTTGCGCGCCCCAACAATGAAGGGAAGAGTGTCACCGCATTCCTAAATAAGAACATTTTCTCTAGATTTGGTACACCAAGGGCCATTATTCGCGATGGAGGCTTGCACATTTGTAATAAATTATTCAAAGGGCTTCTGGAGAAATAAGGTGTTAATCACAATGTGTCTACTCCTTACCACCCACAGACTAGCGGGCAAGTTGATGTTTCTAATCAGGAGATCAAATAGATTTGGCGAAGACTGTAAATGTCAATAGAACAGATTGGTCAAGGAGGCTAGATGATGCTCTTTGAGACTACTGCACTGCATACAAGACCCCCATAGGTATGTCTCCATACCAACTTGTATATGGGAATGCTTGTTACTTACCGATTGACCTAGAGCACAAGGCGATGTGGGCGATGAAGAGACTGAATTGGGATTGGACCGGATCTTCAGAAAAAAGACTAAATGAGTTGAATGTGCTTGATTAGTTTCGCCAAAAAGCATATGAAATTTAAGCCATCTACAAAGAGAAGATGAAGTAGTATCACGACCAAAGAATGTAAAAGCAAGAATTTGTTGTTGGTGATTTGGTACTTCTATTCAACTCAAGTTTGCGCTTATTTTCGGCAAACTCAAGTCCAAGTGGATAGGGACATTCCTCCTCACTAAGGTGTTCCCACATGGAGCGGTTGAGCTTCAGATAAAGATCTACCTGGGGCATGCCGAGAGTGTTCAAGAAGTGGTTGAGGCCTTCCATCTTGATAAAGTCTAAGTAATCAAGGGGCATGTGTCGTGTCACGAAGTTAAATCAAGCGCTTCTTGGGAGGCAACCCAAGGTGTACCCTCTAGCCAATGATAGGTCTTATTTTTCATGTAGAAATAGTCTTTGTTTTGTTTAGGTAGAATTTTTCATTCTGTTGTGCAGAATGTTGTCTAGAGTTTAGTGTAGGGTCCGTGTCTAAAAATTTTATAAAGAACACACAAAGAGTGGCCTCATTGGTGTTACATATGCAGGAGACAAAAGCAGAAATCTGTAGAAAATTGTCTAGTGCAGAGGTCTACGGACCCCATCGACTGTCCGTCATTCAATAGACGGACCATCGATAGTGTACGTAGATCCCAGTTAATTCTAAAAAATTTCCAAAGTCAAAGAGTGATCGACGGTCCCCATCGACGGATAGTTGATCAATCCATGGATCGTCGACGGGGTTTCGTGGATCTAAGTTTGCCAGTGAACTGGCCTGACCCGACTGGTTTTATTTAAAACCAACTCTTTCAAATTCCTTCCCTCTTCCCCTTTTCTTTAAAATTTCCTTCCTTAACCATTTCATACCATCAATTTTTCCCTATTTCACTCCCAAATTAAACTCCCCATCTCCCAAAATCATTTACCCCATCAGATTCCTCACATTCCAAACATATTCTACCCGAAATTCTCTTCTTCTATTCTCAAGAGTTCGATGATCGAGTTCGGACATGTAGGCTACTTCTTCAGAGTTCATATCACTTACGACACCACTCTACAGTGTTAAGAAAGTTATTAGATTTCTCTTACCTTTGAATTCTCGTTCATAGTTGAATATAGGAATTGGTGAGTGGGTCTTGACTTTGGAACTGAATTAAGTTAATTTGCATGATTAAACTCGCGTAATTACTTTTCTGGGGATGATACAAAGTGGTTCTGTAGCAAATTTAACGATCTAAAATTTTGTGTGTCTCAGTTTTTGTGAAAGTTCTGACTTAGGGTTCCCTGTTCTTAATTAATTGGGTTCGATCGTTGCACAAAATAAGAACTCTAGGAATGACGAACTAGTATTTGTTGTGTTAAAAAGTATGTTTAAACTTGATTGTGTAAAAAGGGTCACTAAAGAAACTCGAAAATTGAACTTGGTAAAGGCCTAAAATCTGTCATAGGCCCAAAGTATGAGACCCCGTCTACGGACCATCGATCAGTTGACGGGCCGTGGATGGGGTCCGTCGATTTTCACATCCAGAAATAATTCTTAGTGTCAAACGACAGAAGTGGAATACGGTCTCGGTTGATCGACGTACCGTTCTGCACGTCCTTCCTTTCCTTTAGAGATCCTATTTTTCACCCCTATTCTAAAATAATTCTAAGTGTCAGACGACAGACGTGAACTACGGTCCATCGATTGATCGACGGGCTGTCGATCTGACTCTGCAATTCAGATTTTCTATTTTGATTTTCATGTTTTCTCATTCCGTTGTTTTCGAGTGTGTCATTATGTTGCTATGATACTAACAATTACTTAACAGGTACAAATGGCTCCAAAGAGGGTAAGTGTCTATACCAAGAAAAGAATGTCAAAGTCTTTTACCCCCACTTATTATTTGAACGATGAGGACACCGACACGGAGAATGACCCAGCTTCTGTTCCTCTGGGTACTACAACACCGACAGCATCTGCCCGAGCAACTAAGGGAACCCCCGGAAGGCGACTCCTGATGCATTCACTGCCTCCTAGTCTGATAAGGAGCACACACTGACCGATTCACCAACCAGGACTGCTTCCGGTTCATAAGGGAGCTCAGCATCCGGTTCTGAGTCTGATACAACTCCAGGTTCAGGGTTGGCCCAAGCTTCACGGTCCAAATCAGCCACTGCCTACACTTCCAACTCTCAGGGAGCCACAAGACCAGGAGATCAAGAAGAAAAAGCCTCGTCTAATGTGGCCACTAGTTTGGAGGTTGAACCTGCAGCCCGACCAAATGACCCCACTCTAGTTGCCGATAAACCAAACTGGTGGTGCGTGGAGAGGTAGTGAAAGGTATACAGAGACGCCAAGATTCTCACTGACAAGGGGGTGATGACCCGATTAGTTACTAAGGAGCATCGCATCCTCACAGGGAGTTTGCACATAGTCCCAGAGGTGGAACGACTCTTCCATCTCCACAAATGCGACTGGATGGCTCAGGATTTGAAAGCCTATAGCGAGGAGATTGTGCGGGACTTCTATGTTTTGTACGTTGCTACCCTCCGAGGGTCTATCCAAAAGCAATCCAAACCCGCAAAGCAAGACCCTCTCACATCCATCATGGTTCGAGGAGTTGGTCTGGACATCGCGTCGGCCACCATGCGGAGATTCTTATATGGTCCCACCACTAGTACAACATGGAGCCTCAACACCGCAAAATTTGATTACTGGTGGGACAGAGTCTGGAGGGGACAGTTTCAGAGGAGTTTAGAGAAGAGGGAGACACTAAACATGTGGTTAGACTGGTACATTGCAGCCGATGGGGAGAGGGTTGAATGGGTTATAGATCCAGAGGGCTCATTAAAAAGGCCTCACTCACTTTTGTTGCAACATTTTTCTGGCTGGTAGTCCGACACCGCCTATCTCCCACACAAGTTTATAATTTACTTACATGGAATAGGGCAGTGATGATGGCAGCACTGAGCGCTGGGCTAGAAATAGACTTCGCAAGGATGATTGTTGTGGAGATTCACCATAGGGCATTCAAAACCTCCACCACTTACACTTTCCCATATCTAATCTTCCAGATGTGCAGGGACACCAGAGTGCCAATTTGGCACTGTGATAGGCTCCGTCGACCGACAGGGACATTGAATATAGGCCATGGATGAGTTAAATTTAGCGGCACCTCGCAGAGAGCCCGGGATAAAGGTTCCCCCACTGAGCGATAATTTGGAAGACAAGGTAAAACAAGCCCAAGGGGCTGACCCTACCGCACCTGAGCATGCTGGCCCCACTCCGGCCTCTTCTTTCCATGCATTCAACAGGCTCCCAGTTCATCTAGATCCATGCCACTATCTGGAGCATTAGTCCCTCTAGATCGAGTCCAAAAGATAGAGGAGTAGATGGCAACCCTGCTCCATCACATCCAGCCATGGATGCAGAAGTCCATAGCAGATGAAGAAGACATCATAGAGAAATGGGTGGCCAAGCAGGCGGAGCAACAGATTCAGGAGGTTCACAAATGCCTTGAAGCCTTTGAGTTGCGTGTTATAGCACGACCAGCCCCCGCCACTGACCTCACTACCATACAGAATGAGTTGGCCAGCCTGCGAGTTGATGTTCATGCCATCTAGGAGATGAGGGAGGCTGATCCAGAGATCGCTCCCACTGAGCTAGTTGAGGACACTGTACTAGAGGCCTTATTCAAGGCCCCTGCTGAGTCACTGCCCGAGCCACGGGTTCATACCAAGAGGCACCGCTCCAGCCGCACCATGAGGCCGGTGATGAAGCCCATGCAAGAAAGAGAGACCGAACGGAGTTAGAGCAGGCTATGAGGGCCTCGTTGGTAGATGAGGGGATACGTCAGTGTAGGGCGCAAGAGATGGCTGCTGGGGCATCCAGTTCTAGGCCTAAGAGCGGAGCGAGGAGCACTACATATGGTGCAGAGATAGAGGGGGATGGCACTACTAATGGTGACATCCTTAGAGATGTGGGGACTACTGATGGTGGCCCAATTGATCATCTTGCGAGTTCCTTGAAACCGGACCCACCCACTTGTTTGAGAGTACTTCGGCGGTAAGTACCACAGGTTTGCTTCACCTACCACCTTGTATCTGTGATTTCTTATGCATTGGTACAATTGCAACCTTTTTTGTTGGGGGTGGGGTGAATAGAAAGTGAGTGGTAGGGTGAACTCTGAGTAACCCAACTCACAATCCTCTCTTTGAATTTTCTTGCATGTGTTCATTTTGCCCAAGAAAGTGCTTAAATTTCTGTTGAACCGGCATGTCCTAGTGAGTATAAGTATAGAAGCATGAAAAACAAAGCATGATGGCTACTAAAAATGATACCCCGTCCAATGTAGTGCTTGCATGTATAGGTTAAGATAAGTTGAATGTGTTGGCTCTAAATATGAAATAAATAGGCACCCACGGCATGACCTTCAACCAAAACTTGAACTGGAAATTTGATAATCTGATAGTGCAACGATGTACCAAGAGAGTGTGAGGATATTTGAGTGTTCAACTGTTGGTGCCTAACTAGAACTTGCCTGGTTTATCCTGCGAAGGGAATCTACCCTAGAATATAGGAAGTGATCATAGGACCTTATTTGAAATAGTCAACATCTAGCCTAAAAGAAGTTGACCAAATGAAACAATTGTCCCTATTTGATCAAAACATGTCGAGCCTGTAATAGACCAATTTTTTTGATTCACCAATCCACCTTTCCAGGGTCTAATGTTTTGGCCCCTGTCGCTCCTTGGACATGTGCATCTTGACTTAGTCCAAAAGCCTAAGTTGAGGGTGGATAATGTAGAAAGAAACCTCGTCTTGGCTCTGACCCGACCTCGGGTATTGTGTATCTCAACTCATGAGAAAACCACGAGTTGAGGGTGGCTATTATGAGAAAAGGCCCGAAAATGGGTATGAAAAGAGTTGGTTGTTGAAAATGGAAGCTTAAGCAAGATAAAAATGTGCCTTGTTGAAAAGTAAAATAATCAATAAATAAAAAGTAAAAATAAAAACGGAGAGAAAAAGAGTTTTATGAGAAAAAGATACAAAAGAAGTGAAAGTCACATCTAAATAGGGAAACAAGACAAAGGTAAGAAGAAAACAAAAGAACAGGGGGTCAAAAGCAAAAAAAAGAGGTAGAAGGCTTAGTGGTAATGTCAAGGAGGGTAGAAAGTCACTAAATGTACCCAAATGTACCACACCTGACCCCGAGCCCACGTTACAAGCCAAGAAAGTCCTATCGTGATCCTAGAGTCTAGTGTGGTGAACCTAAGCAGCGAAAATAAGGGTAACCCTATGGCGTAGAGCATTAAATGTATGTGAACTTGTTCCTGAGTGCGAGTGTTGAAATAATGATCCTTTTACCCAAAATGCATAATCGCTATGTGAAAAATGAGGATTTCTTTTAAAGTGAGGGCACTAGCTGCATTATGAGAATGTTGGTATCTTGCTGAGAGGAAAAACAGTAGAGGTGTCTGTTTCATGGTGAATTTGTGTCATGATGTGATCCGCATGAGTTAGTTTGTCGAGCCTGAGAGCGTTAGCCTGCACTCAATCAAGAAAGAGTCGGGATTGATTGTCATCTGATTGCTAGATCTTAAAAATGTATACTTATGTACATGTGTCGTTGAGGGTCATAGTGCGTCGCTTAAGAACAAACAACGAATTTAAGTTGAGGGTGTTGATATGCCGTGATTTCACGGCATTTCTAATGCATTTCACTTAAGAGTTGTGTGTGTCTAAAGCCTTTTTGTAGTGATTTTAACAAGTTTTGTATCTTGTTTTGCAAGAAATATTTTCAGGTGGCAAGAGAAGAAAACGACTTAAAATTGTGTAGAACCAGACCTACGAAGGCAATCAACGGTCCGTCGTTCAATCAACGGACCGTAGGTGTGATCGTAGATGATCAGCTCAGGGCATTGAAGTAAAATCAGGGAAGTCTGACTAAGTGTGGAACCACGAGAGGCAGCATCGGTCCGTCGATTGATCGACGAACCGTACTGGTGAACCGTCATTTGGCTTAGAGAAGGTTCTTGTACCTGATTTTGGAAGATTCTAAGTATGGAGCTACGAAGGAGCATCAACGGCCCGTAGATAGATCGATGGACTGTACTGTTGGTTCGTCATTTTATTCAAAGAGGTTGCCATCCGGAGAGAAAAAATATTTCTAAGTCCTGACTGACGGAACAGTCTACGGACCGTCAATTTATCGACGGTCCATTAGTTGGTTCGTCGATTGAAGCCGCGTACCTGAACAAAACTTTCCTTATTTGAATTTTTTTTTTCATTAAGACTTTATTTTCAATATATAGTGTATTAAAGCCTCGTTTTTAGGGTTAACTACTATTACTTCTGTTCTACTTTGTGTATTAGAGATTGGTTGTTGCAACTTTTGCAATTAATTGATTTCCGGATTCGGTTTGAAGGATTTTTCTTGCAATTTCAAGTTGGATTTCTGGGTTTATTCTTCTTGTTGAGTAAGTTCATTATTTCTTCATCTAAAAATATGAATTGTGATCTTGCTAACATGGGTAACTAAATCCACATCTAGGGTTGTGGGAACCATGAGTAATTAACAAAGTAATCCTAGTAATAAAGTAATTCTTGAATAGTGTTGTTGCATGCATTGATAATTCTTTCGTTTAGAAGGCTTTTTAACGATGTCCAACTTTAGAACTCGCCTTGTTGCTACTTGCCGGACAAAGGAGGTAGTAATAGAAAAAGAATTATCAACATAGATTAGTATGATACTATCTAATAGGTTAGTGTCGATTGGTGCAAAGTAATAACTAAGCCATACATCGATTATGATGTCAAACATGAGGTAATGGTAAGGGTTAGTAAATTATACACATGTAGCGGGACCAAGGTGCGGGCTGAAATTCTCTAGATGCCGGACCAAGGATTTAGAGATACCTAACTTATCACTATGTGCATATTACACTAGGAAAGGATTGTTATTGCTACAAATAAATTGTTATGAACCTGTGGGGAACACATACACCCTAGTTACTCTCTCATCTTAATAAAATCAAAGTTTATTTGTGTCCAACTGCTAAATACACTGCTAAAGAAATTTGTTTCAGAACCCCCCCCCACACACACACACACATACTTACTTTTTACTTACTTTCTTCGGAAAGACATTGTTTAAATTGATATAAGTCTAAACAATTTTTCTCGTGGGATCGACCCCAACCTACTCGTTAGGTTCTTTACTTGATAACGATCTCTTATGCTTCTTTAGGGAGGTATAATTTGAGTGTATCAGTTAGTACATCACACGTACTGAGTATGGCTTTTATGCATAAAAATCATCAATGCATGAGAAAAGGGATATTTTAGTCAAAATCATGCTTTCTATCAATTTAATCCAATATGCACATATGGTAAGCATTATAAGTCAACTTAACATAATATTATCCCAACATGTAGACAACCCAAGCATTACTTGTGCAATGCCAAGAATAAAACCTCATAACCCTATCCAAAGTTGAGTATCACATGAAGTCACCTACTTCATACATTCAACATAACGTCATATTTCATCATGACATGCTTTATTCATAAAGATCATATTTAAATTGACATACATAACACATAATCAACTTAATTATAAGATAACACTACTAGGATCATCCCTTAGTATCCCACAAGTGCAATTTGTAAGAGAATTCTCATACCCTCCCTCACACTATGTAGAAACCTTAAAAAAAAACTAATAAGAGTTCCTACACTTAAGTTGTTCATTTACTTTTACATTAGGGAAAGAAGTGCAATAACAGACATTAGACCATGTGAGCTACATGAAATCCGGTGTTCTACTCCTACACCGAAAAGAAAGGGTTAACACTTGCCTAAGGTGTAACCTTTCGTACATAGCTATCTAGGTGGATCTACTAAGCTAGAGTCCTATGTGGGCACATAGTTAAGGTTCAAGGAGATTGTTACTAGAAACAATAACTTACTAAAAGTGTGGGTTTCCATCTCATGAGACAACACATACCTTGGGAATCTGGACTTGCTAAACATGAAGAAACCCACGTGGCAGGCCGGACTTATTAAACGTGAGACCTCCATCTTATTTACATGCCCTTTTGGTGCTAAGTATTTATTCCTTTTAATCATCTTTTTTCATCATACAAGTTCACACAAGTCTGTAATATACCTCTATGTAAACATTTTATCATAATAGCTCATAGGTAATCATAAGTGAGAACAACCCTTTCACTTTAGAACCCCATACAAGTGACTAAACCTTTCAGTTAACACTTTATTATAATCATGAGGAACTACTTTCAATCATATAATAATCATATCATAAAATGCATACATACTTCATGACTAATTCAAGTGTCTATGGTTAAGGATGAGGAATACTTATTATCAACATCACAACCACACATCATACATAGGAGCATTACTACCTAAGTAACTCATCTTTCATAATTGAATTCAAGAAGAACCAACCAACATACCTTCTTGCCCTTTCATGAGTCTTCATACTTCCATTACCAAGAAAACATAACCAATACATAAACAAGGTAAATTCAATAAGTAATACATAGCAATTGTCATTCTACATCATCTATATACTCATCATCTTCCATAATTACCATAGAAATGTCAAGGTATAATGAGTTTAGGGAAGAACAAGGGTCCAAGGGGAGATCTCAAGTGATTACCAACAATTAGCCATAATTTCATAGTTAATCAACAATAAAAGATCATAATTCATCAAAATTGAATAACAATTTCGTTTTGAAAAGAGGACTCACGTATAGATAGAAACCCTACTCTCGGGGGAGTTTTAAAATATCTTTGAACAGACCTCTTAGGAAAGGAATCCCAAGAGTGAAATAAACCATACCTTAGGGATGATTTTCCACGAATTTGAGTTGGATTCCTTGGTGAATACATCCCCTTCTTAAATCTCTGGTGTTCCTTCAATGGAGGTTTGAGTTGGGAGAGAGAAGCTAGACATAAGTTGGAGCTAAGTGGGGGTAATTTAGAGGAGTTAGGTTAGTTAATGAGTTGGAATCCTTTTATAGTCCCCAACTAACTAATTTAACCACCCCTTAACCAAAATTAATTAACTAAATTAATTAACTAAACTCCCTTACCTTAGCCAATTTAAGAAAGTGCAGCAAGGCCCCAATTGATGACTCCATGTCAACGGTCCGACGACCAGACCACGGACCGTACTGGTAGTCCGTCGTTTTGGTCAGAGAATCTATTTTGGAGACTTGTAATGCTAAGGCTGAGTGTCAACCAACGAACACCATCGACAGAGTGTTGTTCCATCGACTGCTCATTGTTTGGTCTCGTGGTTGCACACTGGCACAAGACGTTTTGGGGTCAAAATATAGGGTCCTCCTCAAGGACCCTTAGGGTGGTCCTTGGGAGTTGTACCCGGACTTTTCAACCCTAAACACACTCTCACATGTATTTTAAACCTTTTCACCAAATTTGACTTCAGTTGGACTCTTTAAACCCCTTGAAACACACCAAGGCACACTAACTCAATTTCACTAGTCTCCGGACGTCGTGGTTGTTTCTTGACGTTTTGATTCTAACACTTCCTGAGTGTATTACCTTTGTTTAAGATTAGAAACACTATTTTAAGGTTTAGTTCATCAAGTGGGGCTCTAGAATAAGTCTTGGAACGTCCGGAGTGTTACATGATGCTATTATTCTTTTCTTTTATTATGAGGTAGGCGTCGGGTTGATCGATGATTCCTACCAGTACGTGTGGTTGTATTGATACTACTCTTACTATGTATTTTTGACATAATATGGATGCAGGATTGGTTATGTTTCGTTAGGTGAAGATGAAGAATTCCTCTAGTAGCTTTGACTCTTCGTTCCGCTTGGTGGGAGCTGTGTTCTTTATTTTGTCCATCGTTATTCATAGTAGCTCTTGTACTTGTTTGACTAGATCCCTAGGGTTGTTAAATTCTTTTACAAGTTTAACAAAGAGTGTATTTAAAAAGCATTATTTATTTAATCTCCTTAACAGTGTTGTTCGACTTCTTTAATTTCTACATAATTTCTCTATTATGATCTGAGTAGGAGTGGCAAACGAGCGAGTGCAGTCGAATATGAGTCGATCAAAAAACAAGTTAAATAAAATGGGTAAGTTAGCCGACTCGACTCATATTTTAAATGGGTAAAACGAGTTTACCCAATGGATAATATGGGTTACCATATTACCCATATTATATTAGAGATCTTGTTAGAAGTTTTAAGAATAAAAACAAAAATCATTTTTTTTATCTCTTAACTCGACTCCTTCCCCCCTCCCCCCCCTCCATCCAAAAAAAAATTAACAAAATTCTAAAAAAAAAAAAGTCATTAATTTTATTTTTTTAAAAAAAAAAATCATTTATTTTTATCACCACACAACCCCCCTACCCCCCTACCCCCTACCCCCCCCCCCCAATCCCTACCACCCCTATCCCAAATTAAATGTTAAAATAATTATGTTTTTATATAAAAAAAAAATTAAAAAAAATCTTATTACCCAACCCTTTATCAGTATTTTTTGTTTGTTTATACCTATTTTATCCATTTAACTATCCATTTTAAATGGCTAATATGAGTATTACTCATTTTTTACCCATTTTCAAATGAGTTAGATACCCAATTCATTTAATATGGGTAATATGAATGGATACCCATATTATTGACCCATTTGGTCACCCCTAGATATGAGGGTTCTCCTACTTAGGTGTTAGAGTGGGTGCCCGCACGGCCCGATGGGTTGGATCGTGATAATAATCTTGGACCAAACCCATGATCCCAATACCCAAATTAGGGCTTTTTCCACCATAATTCCTAGATAAAAACCTTGCCCCATCGATAATTACCCAAGAAACTAAGTTCTACAGATCTATACATGGATTTGGGGTGTAAAAGCCTTACCTTTAGCCTCAATAATGGTGAAAGCCCGTCAACAAATCACCTTGGCTCGTTCCTAAGCTCTCAAAGTCAAAAACTGCAAAATAAAAATGTTTTGTGGGGTTTTATTTCTGACTTAAGTCGCGTCTGTCCCATTATGGTGGCCCCAACCTGCCACAAAGAGTGAGACATTTAAGAATTCCTAACCCCCATTTTTACAACACACCCTCATCCCAGGAAAACTAGGGTTCCAAAAGGTTTACCTTATATTATAGAAAAGTTTGAGAAAGGGGTACTCAGAAATACATGTTCACACTATGTTCAGTTTTTGGAGTTCTACTCGCTCGAATTCAATTCCGTAAAGTCGCATGGGTTTATTAACATCTCAACTATCCATTCATGTAATCAAATTCATTAATCTATCTCTTATTTGTTACCAAATTTTCCTATACTTCACTGACTCCGATTTTGTCCAAATTAGGACTAGGTTAGGAAATCTCAACTTACTACGAAAAAAATATTTGGCCCCAATTCTTTCCCCATTGGCTTTTGCTAACGACAGAATCGGGTCTTTACAATAGATACCAATTTACCCATCACTCTTCCTTGAGTGATCAACCAGGAATGACTTCCAAAAGTAAGGGTAGAGTAATACTTGAATCACTAAACAACTAGGGATACATGAAATTCTAAATCAAAACTCACCACAATTAGTGGTGAACCAGAACCAACCAACACACACTCATAATACCCAACACTTCTATTGAAAACCTTTCTTAGGTACTTAACAACCAATAGTAATAAATTTTACGACTCAACCCAGATGTATGTCCTTTCAATTGCTTATTACCTAATACAATTGATCATTTCTCACCTTAAAAATTCATACCTTGACAAAATATATCACCACGAATATTGAATTACAATGAAAAATTTGAATTGTAAATTCAATTGTTAACACAATCCCCTTATATATCAAAATTAGCTTATACCTTTAAGATTTTTATGAATTCATGGATCTTCGCCTATCATTGATCGCCTCTCCATTGAAATTACAATAACTTTTGCTAAAAATTCAATTGTCTAATTACTAAACTCAAAACAAAAACACAACACTTATCATCACACTCGAGCTAATGTATGTACACTTTTTTCTCAAGTCCTTTAAAATAGTTTTTAACCAATCTGACGAAATTGTGACACTATTACCATAGACATAACAAAACGAATAAAATCATGCGTCTCTAAACTTAAATTATTTACCTCTCGGAAGATACCTCTTTAGCGTTTGCAATCAAATAAAATATTTTTTCCCTTACCTCCCTCTAAAGGTTGTACTACATCCCACTATTTATCTTCATTATGACTCTAGCTCTATTTTTATACACACTTTGTTACTAACATCTTCAATTGCCTTCACCCAAATATACTTATTGAGACTTTTTTTATCCATAAGGTTGTTATTTCGAGATTAATACACTCCATTATGGCTTAAGATAAGATCACCAGTACTCCTACTACCCTCTTTCTTCTTAACAAAAAAGAAAGGAGTAGCTCAATTGGAAACATTAGTATGGATGAACCTTTTACAAAAGAGGTTCTTGTATTTGAGCCTTAATCGCTATTCATTCTGCTAGAGCCATACGATACGGGGGATGGAAAAAGGGCGATTGCCAGTTTCCATGTCAATGCAGAAATCTATATCTCTATACGGAGGCATACGAGGTAAATCAGTAGGAAACACTTCTCTAAATTCTGACACCACAAGATTAAACTCAATAGAGGGAGACTCAACCTTAACGTCCCGAATATGAGCTAAATAAGGCAAACAAATCTGCCCCACCAGTCTCCTGGCCTGAATAAAAGATATGATCTTAGCTGGCTTAGACTAGTACACCCTTTCCCACTCCCTACCCATAATATCTAGAGTTACCGACTTAGTATTACAATTAAGCCCGGTATAATAGGGGGACAACCAAGTCATGCCTAAGATTATATCAAGTCATTCATATCCATCACGACCAAATCAACCCAAATTTGAAAACCCCATAAACACAACAAGACAACACGATATACATTGATGACTATGACAGATGCTTCAACTAGGTAGAAACATGGATGGGGGCATCAAGTATATCACAAACCACATCAAATCCCAAGGAAATTGAACACACACATACACATAAGTAGAACCCGAATCAAACAACACATTAGCCATCTAGTCATAAATAATAATAGTACTTGTGATTATCGCATCAGACCCTTAGCCTCGGTCTTGCCCGGAAGGTATAAAACTAAGCCATGTCGTCTTGACAGGCAACCTTCTTTCCTGGTTGCACTGCTCCTTTACCTACATTAACATTTTCCCGGCCTCCACAGCCATTCTGATTTCCACCTCATATTCCCAGTTCTCCACAATTGTAACACACTTAATAACTTAACAAAGTAAGCATTGTTGCTATTGGAGCAGTTGTATCCTAACCCTCCTTGATATACAATCAATCCATGAAATCGTAGTATAGCTTCTAAACTCAATTGACATAACTTAATTTAATCATTCGCTAAACAAGTCATACATGTTGTAACAACAATACTAAAGCATTTTCCAAAGTAATGGTATTCATTATCTAGTTGTCCCTTACCAATACTCCTTGAAGTTGGAACCTATAAACTTGAATATGCAAATCTGACCTTAATCCCTTCACAAGCAACGACGGTAGCTAGCGAGCCCCATGAAACTCTTAATTTAAGTCACAAAACTAGGTTGGGTTGTTTCAATCTATTGGGGATCTACCATTACCCCTTATATGCCCCAAAAGGCAACCAAATTCAACTAAAATTCACAACTTAGAAAATTTGCATACCACTTTTGTTTCAGAACACCCTGAATAATACGAGTCGACATGCTCCTCCTCACTTTTCGAAAAAAACAAAATGGTATTAATAAGTACTATAACAAACGAATCATGAAATGGTTTGAACACACTATTGATCAAACTCCCGAAAGTAGCAGGCGCATTTGTCAATCCAAACGACATAATTAGAAACTCATAGTGCACATAGCTGGTTCTAAATGACGTATTGGGCAAATCCTCATGTAAAATATTAATTGATGGTAACCAGACCTTAGATCTATCTTAGAGAGAACTAATGCATCTTTCAATAGGTCAAAAGATCTTCGATATGATGCAGTGGATACTGTGCTGAATGGTGACCCTATCCAACTGTCGGTAGTCTATACACATTCTCTCTTATTAGTGATGGTGTTACCACTTTGTTGTTCTAATTCAGACCATAGAGTGAAGGAGGGAAGATACCAATATGTATCACCCAGATGCCAATTGGATTCATGTCATAACACAAAGGAGTTGAATGAAGTGAGTTTCTCCTCAAGTTTATAGCCTCTCGAAGAAAAGTACGTACGTCTTCGTACTATTCCGCAGGACTCTACTAGATTCATTTTGGTACAATAAGATCAACGAACCTAGGGATATAATACCAACTTTGTCATGACCCAAACCTTCGTGATTAGAACTCACACTAACCCTCAGTGGAAGAACCATTACTACAATCCAAACTAACAAATTTTATGAAAACTAAGACATTTAAAGTCACAGAAGCAGGTTTAAATGCCGATAAAAATGGAGTCCCCATAAACTCCAAGGTATAAATAAACTAGTCAAACTGATGCAGAAGAACAACCCCTAGAACTTGAAAGTCATTGTACTAAAGCTCTACTAACGACAAGTCTAAGAACAAGGGGTTCAACCCCGAAGATAAATAAACACCTTAAACAATAGTCTGAATCAGAAAATAGTAGACTTAAACAAGAAAGATCCAGGCAGCCTGAAAGAACTGGCTCACCCTTGAATCATATGTCCGGTGCTCAACAAAGAACAAGCAAGTGCAATCAGAGTGTACTGGTAGGATCACGTGGCTATTTAAGTAAGTACAACATACATCAGAATTACAACAAGGTAAACACATACATGCACATAATATATATACACATCAATAATCATTTCAGGAACACAATTCCACATTCTCAATAACAAGTAGACATGACAAATTAATGGTTCTCTCATGGAACCCAATTCAATGGTCCTCTCATGGAACCCATATCCAAATCGTTAGCGTGCCGCATCATGATACCCGTCAAGAACACACTTCGGGTCATTCCTACGCTCTCAAAGTCAAAAAGTGCAGAATAAAACATTATTGGAGCTTTATTTCCAATTTAAGTCGTGTCCGTCCCACTATGGAGGCCCCAACCCGCCATAATGGCTTGCACGGAAATAGTGAGAAATTTAAGAACGTAAATGGGTCAAAAATACCCTTAAACTATCCAAAATATCTCATATTTACCGTTAAACTATATTTCGGCTCAAAACTACCTTTCCCGTTAAACTATTTAGTCAAAATCCCTTCTTATTAACGGAAGTTGTTCAATGCCATGTGGATGCCACATTGCACGCTAATAGGGTTTCACTGCCACATAGACTACAAGGGATTGGGTCAAAAGTACCCTCAAACTATCCGAAATGCTCATGTTTACCCTTAAACTATATTTCGGCTAAAAATTGCCCTTTTCATCAAAATATTGGATAAAAAGTGTCCTTCTTATTAACAATATTTGTTAAGTGCCATGTGGATGTCACATTGTATGCCAATAGGGTTCCACTGTCACATAGACTATATCCATAAATCTTAATTACTCTTTATTCCCCTTATGTCATTATTTTCCCAAAATGATTTCACCATTCTCACTCATTCGCGGCTAGGATTTCACAGTTTTCTTCATCGCTGGGTTTCAAAGTGGATATTCATGGTTGTAGGTTAGGAAATCTTTTTTTAATTCTATTATGTTTACAACCACGGATATCAACTTTGAAACCCATCCCTAATGAAAGCTATGAAACCCTAGCCACAAAATAAGGTGAAAGTTGTGAAATCCTAACTATCATGCTTTGAAATCATAAACATAATAAAATAAGAAAAAAGATTTACTAACCTAAAACCAGGAATATCCACTTTGAAACCTGCCCCGAAGAAAGTTATGAAACCCTAACCGCGAAATGAGGGGAAAGTTGTGAAATCCTAAATATCATGCGTTAAAATTGTAAACATAATAAAATAAGAAAAAGATTTACTAACCTACAACCACGAATATCCACTTTGAAACCCAGCCCCGAAGAAAGCTATGAAACCCTAGCTGCAAAATGAGAGGAACGTTGTGAAATCATAACTATCATGCTTTGAAATCTTAAACATAATAAAAAAATTAAAAAAAAGATTTACTAACCTACAACCACGAATATCCAGTTTGAAACCCAGCCACGAAGAAAAATGTGAAACCCTAACCGTGAAATGAGGGAGAAAGAGTGAAATCGTTTTTGGAAAATAATGAAATGAGGGGAGAAGAGTAATTGGGATTTAAGGATTTAGTCTATGTGGCAGTGAAACGTTATTGGCATGCAATGTGGTATCCACATGGCAATTAACAACTTCCACTAATAAGAAGGGTACTTTTGACCTAATAGTTTGACGGGAAGGGTAGTTTTGAGTTGGAATATAGTTTAACGGTAAATATGAGCTGTTTTGGATACTTTAAGGGTATTCCCCCCTCCCCTTTTCCATTTAGTCTATGTGGCAGTGGAACTCTATTGGTATGCAATGTGTCATCCATGTGGCATCCACATGACATTAAACAACTTTCTATAAGAAGGGCACTTTTGACCCAATAGTTTGACGCGAAGGGAGTTTTGAGCCAAAATGTAGTTTAAGGGTAAATATGATCTATTTCAGATATGACCCTTTTCCGATTTAAGAATTCCAAACCCCCATTTTCACAAATACACCCTCATCCAATGAAACTAAGAAAATATTCGTCCACGCTAAATTCAGTTTCGGGAGTTCTACTCACTCAAATTTAATTCTGCAAAGTCGTACGGATTCCTTAACATCATAGCTATCCATTCATGTATTCAAATTAATTAATCAATCTCTCATTCGTTGTCAGATTTTTCTAGACTTCACTTTCTCCAATTTCGTCAAAATCTGGACTAGGCTAGAAAATCTCAAATTACTACGAAAAAATTTTTCTGGCCCCAATTGTTTTCCCATTGGCTTTTTCCTAATGACAGAATCAGTTCGTTACAGAAACCATGAAAGTTGTGATAAATTAGCTTAATGCTCAAAATGTACAAACTAACATCGAGACCTCGAAAAATTCAATCATTGTCTCTCGTAGGCATGAAATCGTCATCGAAATCTAATGAAATTGTCGGAAATTCGACCCAATCAAGTTCAAATGTTGACAAAAGTCAATCCAAACATCAAAATCACCCAAACTTCCAACTTAAGACCTCAAATCCACGAAACCCCTCCAAATTTGAAACAGGTGATTCTCCCAGACCAATTTCCACATTCTAGAACTAATGGAGCTGACAATTTCATTTTGAGTCTCAAAACTTCGACTAACACCGAAAATCACTTTTTACCAACTTAAGACTTTCAAAACTCCAAAACTTCTAAAACCCACAATTTTTTTTACTTAACATTCCAACCCGCCTCACAAACCAATCAAAAATGACTCCGGACTACTATCAGAAGAGGTAAAATGATAATTTTAAAATTAATTAAAAATTGACCTTCCTACTTAACATCTTTAAGCTTTACAAAAAACAATTGATGGTGAAAACCAAGAATTTTATTTGTTAAGAACAAAAAAGTTTTTAGCGGTAATAAATCTGCACATTAACGAAGAGTGCTAAACCTTTTACCAGTATTAGATCATTTACAAAAAAAATGCTAAAATGTAATTTTTTACTAGAAATTACCTCTCAAAAAAAACATATTTAATGGTAATTAAACTAATAATTATTATTTAATTATCACTAAAAATTATTTTTGAGGTAATGAATAGGAAAGTCATTTGATTTTTTACCACTCAACTTAACAAAATATATTAAAAGGGATTTAAATATATTATACATTTTATTATATTTAGAAAAAGATTAAATTGACCATGAATCGTGATACAAATATGTGCCTAATTTGGAAAAATAACTACTCTTCTATTTTAAGTCCACGGTGATTTACTCTCTCTCACACACACAAATTACAATTATAAATTTTTAAAAAGATTAAAAAAAGAATCAGATTACATACACTGAATCTTAAATCACACAAAATACAATTATAAATTATACTCACTCACACACAAACATAATACCATGACTTCCAAATTATCTAACCTCGTGGTCCTTTTTTTTCCTACTTAATATATTCAACCCATCTTGTGTTAATTCAATAATCTTGTCTATTTATAACATTAAATATTGTTAATGCAACTCCAAAATTAGTTGACACACATTGCTATTTAAGAGGAAGTGATCTTGGTGATCATTCATTAGCTCCAAATGAAGTATACTCAACTGAAGTTTCAATTGTTGTTATATGATTTAATAATTTATTTTGTGACATTACTTTAGGGGACAGAAAATAAAATTTTATGCTTTTTGATTATGATATAGATGGTAAATTTTGTGATTTGGATACACATACTTGTAATTGAAATGTACAAGAAGATGGATTATGTTTGAGATTAGGAGATCATTGTATTTTTAAATTTAGTTAGAGCTAATTATTAATTCCAAATGAAGCATTATAAATTTTATTTCGATTTTTATGAAGTCAAGTTTCTATTAATTGTTTGAGCCAATAAATGGACGGGACATTTGACCTAGTAGTCAAGAGCAAGTTTATAAGGTAATTTTTACTAATCTAGCTATTACTATCGATCATCAACGCTAATTATCACCATTTTCCACCAACAACCATATTATTTAATATTCTTACAATATTTTATTGATGTAAATTAGATTAATTTAGTATTTTTTTAAAAAAATTGTATTATTAATTTTTAAATAAAGAAAATTTTAATACACTTAGATGTTGAAAATTAATGATTTTCAAAATTTCATATTCAAATGCAAACTAATAAAGATAATATAAATTATGTTTATAAAAAGAGGAAGAAATATAATTTAAGCACTATTTTCATAGTAAGGAAAATAACTATGATAATGATTAATAATTTGAAACACTATTTAACATGTCGATGAAAAATAAGTCTATCCGTGCAAAATAAGTGAGTAAATAAATTTATTTGTTGATACATAGTTACAAAAAAGTTCTTACATTGTCACATTTATTGCAATTTTTTGAATTTAGATATTAAATATTTTAAAACTAAAATTATAGAATCAAATCATTTAATATTAACAGTCATTATATACTAACTATATTCAAAGATTGATTTTTTTTAAAAAAAAAATTATAAATAAAGTCTCCATTAACTCAAAGAAAATATAGAATCATTATAGAGAAAAAAATGCATCATGTCTTTTTCAATTTCACATATGTTCATACTTAGTCTTTAGTTTATAAGAATATCATCATTGAGCTCAACAAATAATTTTCAAGTGAGTCTTACTAATACAACTACACATTTATTGAATAGAAATTGTATTTTTGAAAGAAAAAATGTTGAAACTCACTCAATGAGATTTAATGATGTTTACAATATTAAAATTATAAATTTCCCAAAAGGAGTTAACACAATTGTGTGTGATATTACAATGCATATTCCAAATGGAAACAGACATGAAAAATTCAAGTCGCTTAATTTGATGAGAGATGTTGGTAAATGTCAAAGCAATGTTTGTCAATTGAGTGTATAAGATGATTGAGTTTGTTTTATGCTTGATGATCATTGTGAATTGCATTTTGATTGGTGTTAGATTTATACATAATTTCATGTATTGATGGATTGGAAAATAAGATGTTATCTTGTTTTGAAGGTTGAGTAATTTAGGACATTGTTTGAAGTCTGATTACCTGAATTATTCAGATCTTACTTGTTAAGTTTATTTATATTTTTCGTGAAATATAAATGCAAGTGATGTGATTAGAGAATTTGGTGAAAAATAGATTGTATTTGACTTATCAATTTAAAAGCGTTTTGGGCAAAATTAGTATTTTGATCAATTTTTTTAAAAGTATATCCGATAGTTTTACTCAAGAGTGCTAAAAAATTTAAAAAAAAGATTCTTTGGGGTGAAAACTACTTCTTTAGCTTTTGAAAATAAGTTTCTACTAATGCTTTTTAAAAATACTTATTTTTATCTAGAATAATTAGGCCAAACACCTTATTTCGGAAAAATAAGCATCCTTTTTAATAAATAAATAAATACTTTTGATCATTCAATAAGTTGGTCAAACACACTATAAATCCAACGATATTTTTTTTCAGATTTTCTTAGATTTGGCGAAATCATTTTTTTAGCAAATTTTGAATTTTTATTCATGACTCTGCAAAATAACTACACCACCTTACACTTCCACGGGAAAAGTCCAACTCTCACTAGCCCATTACTGAAAAAAAATCAAAATAGCAAACAACGAATAACACCAAGGCCCAACCCAATCTTGACACGGACATATATATCTATTTCACAATAGGGTTTTCTAAATGGGTCCTCTTCACTTCTCTGTGTCCCCTCCCCGCTTTCTCATTCTCTTCAGTTGCTTTCCATTTCTTTACCTACAATGTCGCCTCCTAGGACTAATCCATCTCTCCAAATCCGCTTACTATGATCATCAATGTGATGTTGATGTGTTTCCTGGTTGTTGATAAATCAACTATCAAGAGTAAGTATCTTGTTATTTGAGCTTGTCTTCCATTCTTCCGATTTTCTTTCTTCCTTTTAACTTCATTGTTCTTTTTCAGTTGGGCTCTCATGTTCCATGGGTTGTGCTCGTTGTTTTTTGCTGTCGGATCTTGTCTAAAGGAGGAAAGCCTCTTCATTTGGTAGGTCCTCTCGCTTCCATTCTTTCTTTTCATTTTCCTCCAATAGCTACTCATTATCGTCCTGCATGTGGTAATGTGACAAAGTGCAAGGATAGCTCTACTCCACCACCCTTTAAGAGTGTTGCTGGTTTTTTCTAGGCTTAAAAATTTCAATCCTGACTCCATATTCCCCATTTTTACGAGTCCTTTTTGTTGACGAAATAAAATAAGCTAAATAGAATTTCCTTGTTTTTGTTTCCTTCAGATGTTGCTTATGGAAAATTCTACGTTGTATCCTTTTCTTGCCCATATCCCATTAGAGGTGAAATTCTCAAGTACGAACATAGTAGTTTATTATTGTTGATGATTTTTCTCACCTTCGTCTCCATGCTATTAAAACTTGTGAATGTGCAGTTCCCTTTGTCAATAGCTATGTGTTCAAAGTGATCTGCTAACTTATTTTTTCTATTAAAATGTATTGGAAAAGGAATTTCTTCTTTTGTAAACATGCCTGAATTTATGACACTATTTCTACAATCACGCATGGACATGCCCACTTCTCTTCTTGCACTTTGTACATTAGCATTGAGTAAGTTTGAATAATAACTTGCTTGTGTAGTGATTGTTTACCATGCTTGCATGCCTCTAGTATAGCTTTAGCTTCTGTGACTATATTTGTAGCATCTTCTATGCTTTCTCATTCCGCATATTCAACATCACCCCTATCATTCCTCAAACAAAAGGCATAGGAACTGCGGCCCGAATTTCCCCAAGATGCTCCATCTGTATCATATTTCACCCACTCATTTGGTGGGAGTTCCCATAATACATTCTTTATCTTCAATTTAGATTTGTATCTTGTTCACTCTATCATCATATTAGACTATTTAATAGGACAGGGAATGGGCGGTTTCTTTAGTCTTATCAATATATACATGTTCCTAGTGACATTGTGAATAATTCGTGCAACTGATGTTTGCTTCCTTCATGTTTCATCCTGTTCCTCTTTCTCCATAATTTCCATATTAAAAATCTGGGTAAAGCTCTAAAGAAAGGTATCATATTCTTCCCAACAATTATCCTCCCACCACAATATTTAAACTTTCCTTAATTGAAGCTCGTCGATGTTTAAACTTGCAAAAGAGAAAAAAATAGGACCTCTTAGCTGAATCAGATTTCAAAAACACATGGGCTAGTACAATAATACATACTACACATTCTCTCATTATAAAAGAGATAGTTCGCAGTGAAGCAGGCACGCCTCCGTCTACGTTCCTTCTTCAGCGTGTTTCGAAAAATAATTTACAACTCCAATAATTTTAATTAAGAGTAGGTGGTTGATTGATTAAGCTAGTAAATTGTGGATATGTACAAGAGATACTAGGACGATAAGTAATTAAAACTAGACTACGTTTTTTATTACCATTTTAAGTTGAAGTCTCCTTAACTCTAATATTCTTCACTATTCACCTAACATGATCTAGCTTACCCACTAACCTCCTCCTAACATTTATAATCTCACCTATTTACTTTGACTCATTTAAACTTATCGTAACCTCCTCCACACCACTACAACTACCACCTTTCCTCAATTCTACACCACCTTTGGGCATATCTCCCGAGGTGGAATTAGTAATCGAATTACTCTAATCAGTTTGAGATACTACCATTTCCGGAAGCTCTGCATATAGCGTTTTCGAAACCTTGGCGACATTGGCTGCGACGATGGCCATACAAACATCTTTCTTCAGGGTTTTACGATTTCTCCAGGTGCAAACTTTTCCAGAGAAACGTGTATCGGCTAAATCCACTAAAATGTAACCTGAAAAAAAAACCCAATTTGGGAACTTTGGTTTTCAAAAAAAGTGAAAACAATTTCAGTGAAGCAAATTGAAAAATCAAAAACTTACAAAAACGTGTATCACTTTTGTTTCTTCTCTTCTTCCTTTTTTCGTAAGTTTTCGGTTTTTCAATCAACTTCTCTGAAATTATTTTCAATTCTTTATTGGAAATCTTAAGTTCCCAAATTGGGTTTTATTTTTTTTATGTGACATTTCAGATAGACTCAGAAGATACACGTTTCTCCGAAAAAGCTTACATCATGAGAAAGCGTAAAACCTAGAAGAAAGACGTTTCTACGACCGTTGCCGATGTCAATGTTACCAAGATTTCAGAAACTCTAGATGCAGATAAACTGGTAAAGGTAGTACCTCAAACTTATCAGAATTATTTGATTACTAATTCCACCTCAGGAAATGTGTCTAAAGGCGGTGTAGAATTGAGGGAAAATGGTAGTTGTAGTGGAAGGGAGGTGGTTACAATAAGTTTAAATGAGTGGAAGCCATATGTAAGATTAGAAATGTTAGGGAGAGGTTAGAGGGAGAGCTAGATAATATTAGGAGAATTGTGAAGAAGATTGAAGTTAAAGGAGACTTGAGTTAACAATGGTAACAACAAACGTAGTCTAGTTCCGATTGTTCATCGTCCTAGTATCTCTTGTAGATATTGACAATTTACTAGATATATGATTAATTGACCACCTACTCTTAATTACAACTCCGCGGGTTGTAATTTTTTTTGAAATACGCTAAATAAGGTACGTCGACGGAAGCGTGCCTGACTCTCTCTTATATAATGAGAGAATATGTACATTATGTAGTATTATATTTATTTTTTATATAATAGAATTTTTCGTCGAATGATGTTTAACTAATAATCATTCTTTTGTTTATGTAGTAGATCTTGGATAATACCTTAAAACTCTTTAACATAATCCCTTATTGATTCATGAGAATGCATCTTTATCGATACTTTATGTATTATATCGCCAATCATAGGGACGTCAATGGTTCAATTTGACTAGGTATTTCAATAAAAGTAATTTTTGATGAGATTCCTATAAAATTTTATAAATAACTTTATATCACCAATTATTGGTTATATGACTAATTTATGACATAATTGAATTTATAAATAATTGTATATTACCATTAATATTATGAATTCAATTATTTCATTTTTAAAAAAAAATCTGTTATTTCATAAAATAGTCATAGACTTTAAAAAAATCAATGATCATCATATCAAATATTTTATTTTCTAGTAATGCTTTTCAAAACTACTTATTTCCTTTAAAATAATTTTTTAAAACACCTTATTTTATAAAAATGAGCATCTTTCTTATAAAATAGATACTTTTGACCATTCGGAAGCTTGGTCAAACAGACTATAAATTCATCTATATTTTTCAGATTCTCTTAGTAATGGCGAAATAAAAAACTTCATAAAAAGTACTATTCTAGATTTATTGTGAAGAGGTCCATTAAGATGTCCATAATTAAAGTATTTTCGTCATCGTCGTTGATTTCTTACTCAAAGTAGTTAAAAGATATAAACAAATATTATCGAGATTCAAAATAATAAAGCAATGTCTAAAGAATATGAACTTAAAATTAAAAATCATCACTAAAATTGATTCCATAATTTTAGAAAAAAAAAATACACTAATTAAATTAAAGTAGAACAACCCGCGGGGTTGTAATTAATAGTAGGTGGTTGATTGATCAAATAACTAGTGAATTATGGATATCTACAAGAGATACTTGGACAATGAGGATTGAACTAGACTATGTTTGTTGTTACCATTGTAAATTGGAGTCTCCTTAACTTCAATCTTCTTCACTATCCGATTTAACTCACCCTCTAACCTCCTCCTTATACTTCTAATCTCACCTATTGACTTACTCGTTTAAACTTATCGTAATTACCTCCCCACCACTACAACTACCAACTCCCCTCAATTCTACACCGCTTTCGGGCACATATTCCGAGGTGGAATTAGTAATCAAATGATTTTGATCAGTTTGAAGTACAACCATTATTGGTTTCTCCGCATCTAGGGTTTCTAAAATCTTAGTGACATTGGCAGCGGCGATGGCCGAAGAAACGTCTTTCTTCGAGGTTTTACGATTTCTACGGGTCTAAACTTTCCCACAGAAATATGTATCTTCTAAATACATCTGAAACGTAACCTGAAAAAAAAACTTGGGTACTTAGGATTTTAAGAAAATATTGAAAACAGTTTCATCGAAACAGATTGAAAGATCAAAAAATTACAAAAATGTGTATCATTTCCGTTACTTCTCTTCTTCCCTTTTTGAAAGTTTTCGATTTTCTAATCTGCTTCGCTGAACTGTTTTCAATTTTAATGGAAACCCTAAGTTCCCAAATTGGGTTTTTTGATTTATATTTTGGATGGATTCATAAGATACACATTTCACTAAGAACATTTACACCCGGAGAAATCGTACAACCTTGAAGAAAGACGTTTTTTATGACCATTGACGCTATCAATGTCACCAAGGTTTCAGAAAACTTAGATGCAGAGCAACCGGAAAAGGTAGTACATCAAAATGATCAGAATCATTCGATTACTAATTCAATCCTGGGAGATGTGCCCGAAGGTAGTGTAGAATTCAGGGAAAATGGTAGTTGTAGTACAATGGTGGGGAGACGGTTACGATAAGTTTAAATGAGTCAAAGTCAATAGGTGTGATTAGAAATGTTTGGAGGAGGTTAGAGGGCAAGCTAGATCATGTTAGGAGAATGATGAAGAAGATTGATTTTAGGGAGACTTCAGTTTACTATGATAACAACAAACGTAGTCTAGTTTTGATTTCTTATCGTCCTAGTATTTCTTGTAGATATCTAAAATTTACTAACTATATGATCAATGGACCACCAACTATTAGTTATAACTCCGCGAGTTGTGATTTTGTTTTTCGAAACACGCTGAAGCAGGTACGTCAACGGAGGCGTGCCTGCTTCAGCACAAATTATCTATAATATAATAAGAGAATGTATATTATGTACTATAATATTTATTTTTTATATAATATAAGTTTTCGTTAAATGATGATTTAGCTAATAACCATTCATTAATTTATGCAATAAATCTTGGACAATACCTTATAACTCTTTATGATAATCCCTTATTGATTCATGAGAGTTCATCTTTATTGATTCTTTATTTATTATAGGGAAAAGGGTCAAAAATACCCATCAACTTTGATTAATTGTTTGACTTTACCCTCGCCATTAAAATAGAGTTAAATTTACCCATCCGTTACTAATTTCACTAAAATTATCCCTCATTAGATGAATCCCCCAAATTCACTCAAATTGACCCAATTATCCATTATTTTTAACCCAAGACCCGACCCAACCCGGTACCAATTAACGCAATGCCCCTATTATTTGTTCCCATTTTCTCCCAAATTTATCCATTAACATTTTTTGCAGCGATCTTGCTCCCTTTTGGCATGATTTTTATATATGGAGGATGTTCATTCATGGCTTTACAGTCACTATGATAACCAACTTTGTTCTTTAAGCACACTAATATCAACAATGACACCGTGATCCTCAATGTAATGTAATCTCAATTACTGAGCAATCTTTGAACTGATTATCGTGATCAAATACATATGATTCCACTCTTATATGAGGTATCCAAAGGATTACCAAGACCACTCCATGAACAACAAAATACAGAGGATGTGTGTTCTTTCAATGTCCTCACCATTTTTCCGTTTGATACTGATCAAATATGAACAGATCCATCAACAGAACCTGCAGTAACATAATCGTCATCGAAACTACTTCAGGATCGGCTCCAATGAGATGCAACTCGATTTGCATTTGATCTGAAAGGTTGTTACAGTTACTGTGAAACCCTTCTGCAGATCCCAAACTTTTATTGTGCGATTATATGCAGCACTCACCATATAGCGACTTCACATAGTTTCCACTAGCAGTAGAAAATTCAAAGAAAAGGAGATTATCTATTCAACGAAAAAGGAGGATATTATCTATTCAAAGAAAAATTCAATTTGTTGAGCAAGATGTTGTAGAAAATCAAGGAGAAGTTAATGGATAAATTTGGGAGAAAATGGGAACGGGTAATAGGGGTATTGCGTTAATTGGTACGGGTTGGGTTGGGTCTTGGGTCAAAAATAGAGGATAAGGTTTTTTTTTTTAAAAAACAATCGGGTAATTGAGTCAATTTGAGTCAATTTGGGGGATTCCATCTAATGAGGGGTAATTTTGGTGAAATTAGTAACGGGAGAAGTAAATTTAATTTTATTATAACGACAAAGGTAAAGTCAAACAATAGATCAAAGTTGAGGGGTATTTTTGAGCCTTTTCCCTTTATTATATCGCCAATCATAGGGATGTCAGTGGTTCAACTTGACAAGGTATTTCAATACAAATATTTTTTGTAGAGTTTTATAAATAATTTTATATCACCAATTATTGATTATTGACTAGTTAATGTTATAACTGAATTTATATATAATTGTATATTACCATCAATATGATCAATTCAGTAAAAAAAAATCAACGATCATCATATCAAATATTTTCTTCCTACACTTAATATCTATTGAATCAAATTTTTGCATTTCTCGTTCACACCTTATATTCCAACAATAATAAGTATTGAAATATCGATCTATTTATAATAGGAGAAGAAAAAAGTGACACGTGTCAGCACCATAAATATTTAACAATTATAAAATTCAAAAAATAATTTCAATTTTTTAAAAATTTGCATTCAAAATTAACAAAAAAAAGTAAAAAGAAGTAACCGGCTAAATTTGTATTTAAAAACTTGTTATAAAAAATGTTAAAAATTGTGGATCTTCGTGAGGGGAATGTGTGGTTTTTTTATTTTTGAATGGGCTAGTTTTTTTTTAATTTTTTTGATTTTTTTTTAAGTTAATAATCAAAAATTAAATTTTAAAACTGATTATCAAAAAAATATAAAATAAGTTAAAAATTATGGATCTTCATACGTTAAATGAGGTTATTGTTTTTCATTTTTTAAAATTTATTAAATTATATCCATATAACGCACCTTAGTTAATAATATAAAAAAGACTTCCGATCCAAAAAGTAATAATAAAAGAACCCACAACCATCAAATAATCAATTTAAATTTAAATTTCAAATATTGACTAACCTTATTCGTAAAAAAAAGGTCTCAACTTCCTAACCCACATCTTTAAGAAAAAAACTATCTTCTATATAATAGGAGAAGTAAAAAGTTTCACGTGTCAGCACCACAAAAACAGACTTTAATTAATTAAATTTAATTACATGTAATAGGATTAAATAAAAAATTATTGTATCATTTATATTTATATTATAAAAGAAAGATCAGAATGATATAATATAATAAGAAGAAGAAGACCAGAAGTATAGAGAAGGGAGAACTTTTCTTAACCAAGTGTGTCTCCGAATGGTAGTGATATCTGTTGAAATTAGGTCTTAGGCCTGAATCACACCCCAAAAGCTATCTCAAAGGTAGGAGGATTGCCCAAGCCTTATAAGGAGTCTACCCATCTCATTAACCACCGATGTGGGACTTTTGTCATTCTTTTTAACACCCCACCTCACGCCCAGTGCTTAGCATCTGGTGGGTGGACAATTTTGATTTTGGGGGCCCAAACATCGGGTGAGACAGGCCCTGCTCTGATATTATGTTGAAATTAGGTCTTAGGCCTAACTCACACCCCAAAAGATAGCTCAAAGGGAGGAGGACTGCCCAAACCTTATAAAGAGTCTACCCATCTCATTAACCACCAATGTGGGACTTTTGTCATTCTTTTTAACAATATCTCTATTTAATGTTGAGATATCACTCCCTAAAGTTATCTAAGTAATAGATACATAGTTATCTTTGAAGTTCTTATTATATTAGAAGCATCAATACATGAATGCAATTTGTTTGGATAAATCGAATGGATAATCCACATGTATATTACAATGTATTTATAACACTCCTCTTTTATAATGTGCCTCATTAAAACTTTAATAGGAAAACCCCAGTGGGAAAAAGCGTAGTGAAGAAAAAAGAGTACACACATCTCTTAATACGCTTTGAATGTTGGCTCGTTAAAAATCATACCAGAAAAACCCAATTTGGGACACCCATAGTTAAGGAAAAGAATACAACGTGTATTTCACTCCCTCGATGAAAGTTTCACTTTCTATCTGAGAGACAGAACGTTCCAATCTTGTATCTTAACTTCTCAAACGTTTATGTTGTCAATGCCTTAGTGAATAAATCATCAAGATTATCACTTGAACATATTTGTTGAACTTGTATCTCACCATTTTGTTGAAGATAATGTGTGAAAAAGAACTTTGGTTAAATATGCTTTGTTCGGTCTCCTTTGATGTATCCTCCTTTCAATTGAGCTATACATGCAACAATATCTTCGTACATTGTAATCGGTATATTCTTTTTCAAAGAAAAACCACACATTTCTTGAATATATTATTTTTCATTGGTCATTGATTTCAACCAAACGCACTCTTGACTTGCTTCCTAGATGTCTATTGTTTTTCATAATTTGAAGAAGTGACTACCAACGTTTGCTTTATTGATCGACAAGATATTTTCGTGTCTCCACATGTAAACAAATAGCATGTTTGTGAAGGAGATTTATGCGGATCAGATAAATGCCCTACATCTGTGTAACCAGTCAGTTTTGACTTGGATTCATCGAAATAGAATAAACCCATATCCATTATCACCCGAAGGTATCGAAGTATGCGTTTAACACCATTTCAATGTCTTTTGTTAGAGAGGAACTGAATCTTGTCAGTAGACTTACTGCAAAACAGATATCTGATCGAGTATCGCTAGCAAGGTACATTAGTGACCCGACTGCACTAAGGTAAGAAATTTCATCACCATGTAACTCTCACCCTTCTCTTGAGGTCAAAATGGATTTGTATCGAGGTCAAGAGATCTTATGACCATTGGGGTACCCAATGGGTGTGAGTTATCCATGTAAAATCGCTTTAATATCATTTCTGTATATGTTGATTGATGGACAAGTATTAGACAAAATTTTATCTTGCCGAGATCTTTCATTTCAAATTCCCTTTTCAGACACTCAACAGCTTCTAAAAGCTCTTTGCGAGTGTCAATGATGTTCAAATCAACATACACAACTATGATGATAAATTCAGATTTCGAGCGTTTAATGAAAATGCAGGGAAAATTTGGGTGTTTTAATTAGGATTCATTTTAGAGGAAATGGGGTGGATATTGGGTTATGGGGCGGATAGTTGGGTTATGGATTAAAAAAGGGGTCAAACGGGTAGTTCAATAGGATTAAGACACATGTAAAAAATTAGAGGTTTGTTAGTGAGAGAGGTATATCCGTACCTATAATTGAACGGTAGGGACTTATGTGGATGCAAAGTATAACGGAAGGCATATACGTACCATTTATTAAAGTTTAGGAGTAAATTCGTCCCTTTTCCCATTTAAATATGCAGTAACCATCTTTTTGTTGCAATCGATAAATATAAATAATCTCAAATATAAGGATGTGGGTCTCCACATAAATTTACATTCCTTTTTATAGGTAAAACATGCATACTATGGATATACGTAAAATGTTTGATATTGTGAATTCTTACTTTCTTAGTCTATCCTCTTCTTTATTTTGAGTAATATACAAACAAGGTAATTCTTTGCTCTCATTATAAATTTGAGGATCAAATTTAGTTTGCCCGAAAACAACAAATCGATTGAAATCAAAATGGTGTGTATTGTCTTTAATATGTTACATAGAACAAAACTTTAACATAAATTAATGCGTTTTTTATATATGTTTTGTCATATAAAGCATTGTTTGGACTCTTAATCTAATTTTTAAGAGACTTATTGAATTAAATAAAAGGAGCCTCATGCTCCATTATTGACCAAAAATATAAAATACAAAAAATGTTTCAGCATATGTAACATAGATTTGGATAACGTTAAAGTTACGATCATCATATATGCATTTTGAAACTAATGATCAATTTAATTCTATGTATATATTTTCCACGTTTTCAATTTCTTTAAACAAATAATCTACAATTCTTTTAAAAATATATGTATAATGTATGTATTATTAAAATTAGGCCAAATCCATCGGTTCCTCCCTAAAGCTGGCACCAAGTTTCACGTAGACACCTTAACTATGTGATGTTCATTTTTGACACCTCATGTAGGTCCCCGTTATATTCTTTTGACATTTTTTTGCAATAAGAAAAAAGATGAAGGAGAGTGTACTACTCTCGTTGATGATGTGACAAACGACGAATTAAATGATTACATATGTTATTTTAAGTTAAAAAATATTTTTAAATATATTTAGTAAATAAAAAAAGTTATTCTTAAAAAAGTCAATTTAACCCCTCCCCTCCCCCCTCCCCCCTCCCCCTTCCCCGCCCCCATGGTAATTATCTTTTCTAATATATCCAACAATTTTCTTAATTTGCTCTTTAAAATTGTTTTAGATTCTTTTTTTCTTTCTCAGTGTTGTTTTGAGAGAAATGAGGAGAAGGAGGAGGGAGATAAGGAGAGAAAGAAAGAAAAATTATAAGATACGAGTTTTCATATCCATTTTTTCCGGCGAAAAAGGTTGAATCGAAAATAGTCTATTTTCATACACTATATCTCTTTTGTGACTTTTGCTTTTCTTTTACTATTTTTCTTTCTTTTTAGTGTTTTTCTGTAGGAAGAGAAGAAGGAGAGATCTAATATGAAATATGGGTGTTGGTATCAATTTATCCGGCTAAAAAGGTAGAGGGAGGTGATGGTAAATTTAGAAAAGTAATACAATAAAGAAGAACAAAATGACTTAATAATAGATCTGAATAGAAAGAATTGACCTCCATTGAATGTGTTTAAGATTGAAAAAATTGTGGGAGGTGGTGACTTGAAAATTGGAGAAGAAGAAGAGAAAATAAAATAAAAAAGTTGACTAAATTAAGCCTTTCACGTGTTATTGTTGACTGTATCACACTCACTTTGACATGTCAGCCAAAAGTGTCAAAATGACACAACGAGATCTTACATGAGGTGTCCAAAATAAACATCGCTCGGTAAGGTGTCTACGTGAAATTTGGTGCCAACTTTAGGGGGCCATCGATGGGTTTGACCTTAAAATTAATTTAAAATCTAAAAATAAATATTGTTAACACTAAAACTTTTATTTTAAAACGGTTACAAAAAGATAATGCAAAAAAAACGTAACTCTATAGTAGGTTTCCCTTTTTAACTTTATTTTTGAAAATGATAGTTATCCAAATCAATATCCAGACGGTAGTTTTTGAAACTATAGTAATTAATCTAAAATTTAAAATTTAAAAGATAAATAATAATTTTATCCCTCTAATACAGCTAACCATATAAGACACATAATTCAATAAACAAAAATCATTCTTTAACTTCATCACTTACATCTTCTTAAAACCCTACTAATTTAGAATTATTGACCTACACAATTTAAATAAACACTTTTAAAACATCTAATTACCTTTCCATTTCTAAAAAAATTGTTAAAAGGATACACAAATTTCAATATAATTTTATGAGGAATATAAATTAAAGTTTTGAATTTGGGATAAATAATATTTATCTTTAGGCTTAAGTCATAGATGACCCCTTAAAGTTGTTCGGATAATTCACTTAGACACCTTAACTAGGGATAGTACATATTGAACACCCCTACTAATTTGAATTTAATCCATTTGAACACTTCTTTGATAATCAGGTAAAAATATAAAATGTGTGTAATACACTTGCAATGACATGACAAATTGATGAATTAACAACTTACATGTGGAATTTTGAGGAATGACATGGCAAATTAATGAATTATAACAACATATATATGAATTCTATGGAGAAAAAAAAAAGAAAAATAATTTTGAAGCATTTGTCGCTCACTTTCACCATTGTCTCGTCTTCAACTTCAATAGATTCACAACTTCGATCATAATCAATGGAGTACAAACAGATTTGTATTCGAATGATGAATTAATTGCACACATGAAAATTTCGAGGGGAACTTTTTTTTTTTTGAAGTTGTCGTCCCTCAAAAACAGTGTCTCGTCTTCAACTTCAACAAGTTCACAACTTCGATAATCAATAAAGTATAAACAGATTTATAATCAATTGATCTTTGAGCAGACTTACAAATTCATGAAGGTTGAGGAGTGAAAAAGAGGCAAACCTTTATTTAAAATGTTGTTGTCCACCCACCGTCGTTGTCGTTCCTCTCAATCTAGCAATTTTTTTTCCAGATCTATTTTTTTATTACAAAATCAGATTTATTTGAAGGAGAAGGAGAACAGTGTGGGTCGCCATTTTCCCGATGAATTGAGATGATATTGGCTATGAAATTTAGAAAATGGAGGAAGGAGATGGTAATTGTGTTTTCTGTATGAAAACGACTAGTATGGAAGACAGGGAGAGGGAGAGGCAACTGAAGAAAATGAAGGAGAAGATGGGTTGGTGGGGTGGGGTGGGGGGTGGGGGGGATAATGACAGTGGCAACGACGAGCATGGATGTGGTGAACTGGTGGCAGAAAAAGTTATTCTTATGAAATAAAGATTAAGAAAGAACTTAAAAAATTATAATTAAAAAAAAGCTATAAAAACACTCTTTTCACGTGTTCAGTATAGGTGAGTTGCACCTTCCTTGTCATGTAAGCGAAAAGTGTCCAATAGATATTAATTTTGAATGATAAAAGTGTTTAATAGGTACTATCCCTAGTTAAAGTGTCTAAGTGAATTATGCGAACAACTTTGAGTGTCCGGAGATGGCTTAAGCCTTATCTTTAAATAGGAAGTGTTAAATTCTATCCTGAATAATATGACAACTATAAGTCATTTAGCAAATTTAAGACTATTTACTATATTATATAACAACATGAATTTAAGTTGAAAATTACAATTTTAAAATATATGATACAATTTTTAATTTGAAATTTGAAATATTTGAATTTCACGATAACAGTAGTTACACATAATGTGTTTAATCGGATAGAGTTCAAATCAACATAACACCCTTTTAATCCACATACATATCTTCTCTAATACAGTTCGATCAAAATTTATACTCCCTCCGTCCACGTTTATTTGTTCCGTTGTCTTTTCGGAAAAAAAGTTGACTAATTTTCAAAGTTAAACTAGATTACATATTCGATATATTAAACAAAAAATTTAGGTATTCAAAAACTATATAAAAGTACTATAAATTGCAATTTTTTGATATCAATATGATGAAAAAATACATCTTAAAATGTTAGTCAAAGTTTTTATAGTCTGACTCTAAAAATAGAAACCATGACAATTAAAAGCGAATGAAGAGAGTAATATCTAATAAACACTTTGAGTAAACCTAATATAGCAGATGTATTAATTAAGATTATTTTTATATTTAAATCATTTTTAATCATTATTTACATAAATTAAGAATAGTAAATTGTTAAATATATCTATATGTCATTTAATTTATTCTTTAATTTCAATCTAATATATATTATTAATTTTATCATACTTGTTTCTTTTCAGATATATTAATTAGAGTCAAAATAATATGAAATAATTAACTATATTTTTAAGTAATGAATTTTTATATTAAAGTAGGCATTTTTAGTAAGCATAATGAATATAAAAATATTAGGAATTAATTAAAATAAAGTAAATAGAGTAATGAATAGATATCACAATAACTCATAAAAAAGGTAAAGTGATAACAAAATGAGTTGATAGAAATAACAGTAACCAAAGATGTTCTAGAACTGTTTAGAATTTGTTATTATTCTTGGTAGATTTTTATTATTATGAAATTACATTTTTATCCTTGATTATCATTCACTTCATATACAAATGTTTCTAGAATTATTTGTTTCTCTTTCTGTCTTTCTCAATAGATTTTTGTTAGTATAAAATTATATGTTTTCCCTTGATCGTCCTACCACTTCACTCTTCTATATAATATTAGATATCAGGTGCCCGCGTCAGTGCAGGCCCAACAAATATCAGGTTTTTTCTTCCAATTTATATGACACAAATGAAATTTGAAAAAGCAAACTAAATTTTTATGTGTTTTTTTTTTTTAAAAATTAATTGTTAAGGTATATACCTTTTATGTCATTTTCGAATAATATATGTTACTCTATTTGTTTCATTTTATGTGATACAAGTAATTTTAGGAAAATCAACGAAATTTCTTATATGGTTCTCACATATTTTTAGTTGTCATTTTACTGTGATTCATGTACTTTTTAGTTCTTACGTTATTTTCAAATAATATATGCAACTTTTTTGTGTCGATAAAAATAATGGAATCAACCAAATTTCATTATGCTTTTTAACTATATTTTTCTAGAAATATCTTAAGTTGTTACATTGTGTTTTAAGCTTCTTTTTTGTGTAATTTTCAAATATGTAACAAATTAGAAATTAAAACGAAGAAATAAAGTTTTCAAATCATTATATTTCATTTTTAATATATGACTCCCTCCTTTTCGATTTATATGAATTTATTTTTTAATTTCATTTCAAAAAGAAAATAACTTCTGATTTTTTTTTTATATAGCATATTTAAAATCACAAAATTAAAAAATATTTTAATACACAAAATTTAAATATACATATAAATTTTAGTTTTAATTTTGATTGATTTTACCTAATATTATACTTGATATATAATAATTAAGCGCTAAGCGTAATCATAATTTATTTACTCTTATATATTAAATAAATATCACAATAACTCATAAAAAGTGAAGAAATAACAAAAATGAGGTAATACTAATAAGAATAATTAAAGATGCTTCTAGAACTATTTAATTTTATTGTTATCATTCTTGGTAGATTTTTATTTGCATGAAGTTACATTTTTACCTTTGTTCATCATTCACTTCATATATAGAAAGATGTTTCTAAAATTATTCATTCTTGATAGATTTTAATTAGAATGAAATAACATTTTGATTCTTGGTCGTCTTTAATACAAATATATCATCCTATTCATTTTTATTTGTAAAGGTACGTTTTAACACTTTTTCTTTAATTTTAATCTAATATATATTATTAATGTTATCACACTTATTTATTTTCAAATATATTAATTAGAACCAAAATAAAGATGGAAATAATTAATTCATGATAAATTTTTATGTAAAAAGTAAATATTTTTTATAAGCGTAATGAACTGAAAAAATATTAAGAATTAAATTAAAGTAATAGTAAATTAGAGTAATAGTAAAATAGATATCACAATAACTCACAAAAGAAAAGAAAGTGAAGTAATAACAAAATAAGTTAATGTTAATAACAATAACTTAAGATGTTTGTAGAACTATTTAATTTTCTTGTTATGATTCTTAATAGATTTTTGTTAGCGTGAAATTATATATTTGCCCTTGATCATTATTCACTTCATATATAAAAAGATGTTTCTAGAATTATTTATTATTTTTCTTAATAGATTTTTGTTAGCGTGAAATTACATTTTTGCCCTTGGTCGTCTTCCCACTTCACTCTTCTATATAGTAGAAAATTAAATATATATAATGGCAAGATAAAAACATTAATCCATGAGAAGCTCTGAAGCAAATTTAAAATAAAAATAAAATATAAAATTTTCATGTGGATATTTTAGTTTTAAAGGTAACACTCAAATTATTATAGCTCAGGGAATAAATTCAAAATCACAATTTAGTAATGATATTATTTGAGTTACAAATGAAATACAAAATGAAAAAAACTTCGTCAAATTATGATTGAAGAAAAAGAACTGAAAAAATAGACGATGATAATGTATAAATAAATCATGCAATAAATAGTGTCATGTCACTTGGTAATTCTTAATAGATAAAATTAAGAATATTGTATAATGATAATATTTCTAGCAACATAATAAAAAATTAAAAATTAACTAAATTTATTTAAAGATAATCTCAAATTCTATATTGAAAATAAATGAAAAATATTTTTAGCAATTTTATCACATATAATATAAAAAACAATTCTTAAAAGAATCTGCATTTCTTAATGAACAAATACATTGAAAAGAAAACGAAGAAGAACATAGCTTCTTATATTTTGGGTACAAAATCTCAATATAATACCGTTGATATAATCTTTTTCGATTATATGTAAATCTTACCAGAGGAAATAAACAATAAGTGAAATATATGATAAAAATTATTTAGAAAAAGAGTAATAGAGATAATACAAAAATATTGTAATGTGGATTTAATTTATTTAGAAACTAAAATAACATAATGAAATAATACAAAAAAATGTTATTAAGAAATTTGACAACGAAGAATTGCAAAACATATAGTTTTGGTTGCATCAAGAACACATTGCGTAAAATATATAATTTTTTGTCCTTATCTTTAAATGAGTAACTTTTTTAATGATTTAATTTTGAAATAAAATGACCGCACATCGCGCATGTACGTATACTAGTTTAATAATAAGATAAATAAAATGGTACTTCTCCGTTTCTTTTTACTTGTCATGTTACACTTTACGAAAGTTATTTTGACTAATTTTAAAGATAAATTAATTCAAATTAATTTGATATTTTAAAACTAAAAATTAAGATATTCAAAAAAAAATTATACGAAAAGTATTATAAATTACTCTTTTTGCATATCAATCTGATGAAAAACTACATTGTAAAATGTTAGAAAATTCTTATCGATTGTTTGACTTTAAAAGTAAATTGTGACAATTAAAATACCTTGAGAAAGTACCTAAAAAAGGGATGTCATCAACTATTTCTGTAAATAAATTTAACTTCCTACCAAGAAAATTAAATAATTGAGATCTTATTGTCATGACCCAAACCGTCGTGATTGGTACCCACACTAACTAGGGAGAACCACTACTACAACACAAACTAAACAACTAAACCAAATATAAGGCAATAAAGCTACGAAAATAAGTTTAATTAACTAAAGAAATGCGGAATTAAATACCTAGAACCTGAAAGTCAATGTACCAAAACTCTACTAAAGACAAATTTAAGAACAAGGGGTACAACCTCGAAACAAACAACAACTTAACCAATAGTCTGAGTTTGAAAAGAGTGGACTTAAACAAAAAGAACTCAAGACAGCTCAGAAGAACTAGCTCACCCTTGAATTCGAATGATCACTAATCTTCTAAACAAACTCTGTCAACAGCCGCCGGAAGATGTCCTGTACTCAACAAAAATAAAAGCAAGTTCAGTATGAGTACACAACCACATTGTATTGGTAGGATCACACAACTATCCCACTAAGTGAAACATATACAAGTAACCACAATATTATAAAACAATCATATACCAAACATATACAATATCATCATAATTTACATCAACGAACAGGTTCACAATTCTCAACAATATACAATTAAATCATTTTAAAGCAACAATTAGTCCTTCCATATCCATCATCAGTAGGTGTGAACGTAATCATCACAAGTAGATACACAACACAATTCAATGGTTCTCTCACGGAAGCCAATTCAATGGTCCTCTCATGGAACCTACACCCAAACTGTTAGCTTGCCAGAACGTGGCAATCCGATCCCATTTTTATGTCGGAACGTGGAAACTGATCCCATAGTTGTGACGAGACGTTGCAATCGATCCAATATTTATGCCAAAACCTGAAAATTCAATCCAAGTTAGCTTGCCAGAACGTGGCAATCCGATCCCTATTCACACACCATAATCACAATCACAAGTACATCATCAAGATCATACAACAAGAGTGGTTCATGAAATACAATTATTCAATTATCTCATTTATGATTAGGGTGATCAATAATGCAACATTCACATATATACATGCATTTTAACGAAGCAATTACAAACATATATCACACCAACATGAAATCACAACCATCACCTACCTCGATTCCAAACTTGAATCCCCTAAGACACTTGAATCTTCCCTTTACAAATTAGTTTCGCTTTTTCTAGGTCTACAACAATTAATATACGCAAGGATCAACAATAAAAGGTCTAATTATTCAGATTATAACAAATTCAATAACCCTAGAGCAACCTAAGATCCTAATGTCCAAATTAGGGCTTTTTCCAGCATAATTCTTAGATCAAAACCCTTCCCCACCAATAATAAACCAAGAAAATATGTTCTACGGATAGAAAAACAGATTCGGGGTGTTCAAACCTTACCTTTAACCTCAAGAATGGTGAAAAACTGTCAAGAACTCGTCTACGGTCGCCTCCTTAGCCCTAAAAGTAAAAAAATACCAAATATGGTTGTTTTGGGGTTTATTAGCGAATTTAACTCGCGTCAGGGTCGCTACAGTGGACCCATTTTGCTGTAGCGGCACCACTCTAGCGCCCAGAATCCCTCTCCAGCGGCCTCGACAGAGACAAAATGTACCCATTCACGAAAAGATCATTTCCGGGAGTTCTACTCGCCCGAATTTGATTCCGTAAAGTGGTACAGGTTCCTTATCGTCGTATCTATCCACTCATATAATAAATTTCATAATTATATCTCTCATTCATTACTTTATTTTCCTACACTTTAATGCCTCCGATTTCATCCAAATCTAGACTAGGTTGAGAAATTTCGAGTTACTACCAAAAACTTTTCTGGCCCCCAATTCTTTCTTCATTGTCTTATCCATAACGACAGAATCAGGTCATTCACAATTATATTTTTGGAAAAAATAGTGGAATTTTAGATTTCCACTTATAAAATGTAGCGAATGAAGACACGACATAACCTTAAACTATTCCAATTTTTTTTGAAAGATAAAAGTCTCTCAATATTGTTCTCTTTTTGTCTTTTTTCTTATTTTTATACAAAACATCTTTTATTGTTAGTTTACCAAAAATTCACATAAAAAATGTGTTAACAAAAGAATCACCAACTCTTGAAATTAATTAATTGTGTGACTGGTACAACCTATTATCTATTGTTTAATGACTAATAATTTAGAACACTAATTAACATATTGATGAAAATAAGTCTTTATGTGCAAATAAACAAATAAAACTTGTAGATCATTTTGGTGGTTAAATTGATGAGCATGACTTCTTGGTTAATTCCCTTTTTAATCAATAATAATGTTGTTAATAATGTGGTCAAATGGATGACTATGACTCCTAGATTAATTTCATCCTTTATTGGTAGTAATGTGGTTGATAATATGGTTAAAAGGATGACCATAACTCATAGGTTTATTTCCTCCTTAATGAGTGGTAATTTTCAAGGTTTAATGTAATGTTTATGACACCCTTTGGTATTCCTCAGTGTAATCCTATAAATAGTAGTGTTAAGCATAATGTTGGATACACTTGAATGAAAGAAATATATCTTATATTGTTCCTGATACGTCCAAACTTATACTTCAAATAAGAACTATAAATGGTCGTTTTCAATAAATAAAACTCAACTAGAGTTGAGGTCGATTCCACAGAAAATTTCCTTACAGATAAGGTTTCACTATCGTGTTTATTCAAATGCGGTTATTATCTCCTAAAATAATAATAACTGAAAGTAAATTTGGTTTTTTTGTTGAAAAGTTCTAATTACTAAGACGTACAGTAAATCTTCAGAGTTACAGATTCCAAATGATTTTATTGTAGAATTAATTCAATTAATTTTAAGAAACCAAGATTGTGTTCACTATGACCTGAATCTTAATACACTTTGTAATTCGAAGAACAATCACTGCTTGTGTAACTATTGCGATCTAAACTTATCTAACACTTCTCAGCATACTTAGATAATGAACACTTTTATTCTCTCGAACTTAAATGTTAAAAGTGTTGAATCTCGCTTCTATTGGTATGGTGTAAAGGATCTCTTCTCTCAAACTCCATCTTTAACACCAAATTGTTAATTTACTCCAGCTTTTTCCTAATTGATGTTTTCTCTTCAATGAACAACAAATACAGGTTTCTCTAAAGCGTGCACTCAGTAGACTAAAATGTGATTGAAAGCTGTAACTACAGGTTGTAAACAAAGATCACCTTTTACTCGTCTTACATAATGTCAATTAGATTATAATCATAGATCCCACAACCCCAGTCGTGGTATTTATCCACTCATGTTCTCACGTAAAGAAACAATAATGAATGATGAAAAGATGCTAAAAATTACTTACAATAATAAATAGCAGAACAAGAATTTCTTTAGTAAACTGATCGTCTGAAAAAAATACCAAGAATCGAAGAACACAAAAGTTGCAAGGACAAAACTTGATATCGTATCTCCTTCGTCAAAGTATAAGATCCTCGAAAATGTCCCCCTCAATTACCTAATAATTCAAAATAAAATTCTTAAAAAGAGTCCTAATCAAGCTAGTACTGAACTGTCAGGCCCTTTCACAGCCATGATCACGATCCATCAAGGGAATCACAGTCCGTGAAGCCCACCGTGGTCTTTTCTTGGAGCATCTCAAAAGTGTCTTCAGAGGTAGTTATTGGAAACTATATCACGAGCTGTACCACGGGCTGTGAAAGGGACCACGACCTGTGAAGACGTTTGTGGTCTTCACTTGGAATTTCCCAAAACTTGGGTCCTCAACACTATTCACTGGAACTTTCATCACGACCTGGACCACAGACCGTCAAAGGGACCATGACTCGTGAAGATGTCCATGGTCTTCACTTGGAATTTTCGCAAAGCTTGAGTTTTCATCCCTATTAGCTGGAATTTTCACCACGACACGCACGATGAACCGTGGAGAGGACAACAACCCGTGAAGTTAGCCGTGGTCTTTACTTGTTACCTTTCTCTTTAACTCATCTTAAGGTCATCACACTGGTTTAGTTCAACGGGCTTAACCACGGACCGTTAAGACAGGCACTGTGAAGTTGGCTGTGATCTTCACTTGATCATCAACAATTTCAGCTTCATTTCCCACTTTTCTACATATGCCAGGATTTGTCTACACAATAAACAAACACATTAAACCATACAAAAAAACACTCAATTCTAGGATTAATCCTTAGTATTTATGTAGTATCAAATGTTCCAATATTTTGGGGCACATCAACACCCTCAACTTAGAACCATTACTTGTCCTCAAGTGATGAGAAATACAGTACAACTAAACCCCTAAAATCTTTTCAAACTTTTGACACCATGCAACACTATTTCACACACATATTGCACCTCAGAACCCCAAGTTCAACATGTAAGGATCAATATATGACATCTCATTAATTATGGTCAATCATGTTTATGTCTGCAAATAATTAGCTAACACAATTCACTTTCAAATGCAATTATTGTATCCTCACACCAAAGAAGTCCCTCGCTCAAAATTGTTGGTACTGCATACTATGCTCACGCTCTCAAAAAACTTCTAGCACTAACAACAAACTACTATAGGCTTGCCCTTGCTTTCTATGCTCTATCTTTCAGAAAGTCGGAATAGGATCACTGAAGGACTTTATTGTAACATAGGACCGGGGCTAGGGAATGGATGTTTGGTTTTGTGAGTGACTAATCCCTTTTTTTCCCAAAGTTGTTGTTTTCACAAATCCTATTCTGACCTAATCCTTCTTTTTCTTTCTTTCAGCCCAACCCAATCACTATTCTTTTCTTTTCTTTACTCTTTCTTTTTCTAATAGGCATTTTAGCTTACTGGTTGAACTTTCATTCTTCCTTTTTGGTTATTTTTTGAATTGCAATAACCCTCAACTTGGCATTTGGCATCAGTTGTGATAACTTACCTCCGGGGAAACCAAGGGTGTGATATATTTTGGGTAAGAACAAAGATATAGTTAAGGTTCAAATTGGGTTCAAGTGGTAAGTTTTTCATTTGGTTCTTTTGGTTTTGGATTTTACTGGTTTATACAAAAAATGGCCTAGTGATCCATTCCTATCCGGTCATCCTCAGCTTCAGGTAAGACTACTTAGGCAAGTTTTAGTTTCTACTCCTAGTGCTAGACATCAATCAACACTCACACACTCTTAACACAAGATTTCATCATTCAGTTTTTTAGTTCACCAATTAATCAATCAAACTAGCAATGCCCAACAAGTCTGTATCTAAAATGTCATATGAAGATTCTATAAGTCAAACTCAGATTCAGGTGTTCATTTTCTTTACCGATTATCTGCTGCATATCTCAAAATACATAATATCACAAAATAGTAACACACAAAGACAACCTCCATCTTTAACACCTATGGAAGGCTTCTCACCACCTCCTCCCTAAAATAAAGGACTTTGCCCTCAAATTCAATACATAATAGTAACACATACAGAGCTATGAAGAGGGGTCATACCTATGGCGCTCTAGGCGTCGGTCTTCGGCTGAACAATGGAACCCTTTTATGCGGGTGTTTTCAGCATTTAGTTCCTGAGTGGATAGTTTATCAGTCACAGGAGTAGGCGCTCCACTCCCAGAAGTGCCAACTAACACTGTGTCACGTTGTTATTGCTCATGGGCTACTTTTTCTCTCTCTAGCCTCCGAGATTCTTTGTGAGATTTCTTTTCTTCCCTTTGTGCTTCTTGTAATAGATCAAGAGGGGATTCCTCTTCAATTTATCGAGCTCTATACTTCCTCTTGCCGGACTTAGTATTTGAAAGTTCACCCAAAAGTTCATTAATTGACTGAATGGCTGACGTTTCCACAAGCATTTACATTAAAGAGTTTGTCAATACCATAGTGGGTGTCTGGACAAGCATTTTAGACAGTTGAGCAATTTAAGCTTTCATCTCATACAACTGTGCTTGGAACTCCTCTTTCTCTGTTGAACCTGCAGCTTGTAAACGATCTTGGACAAGATTTTCCATTACATCCATTATGTCCTTTAGAACAGCCAGTTCCTTCCTTATTTCAGCTTGAAATTCCTTTTTAACAGCTACAACTTTGGTCTCAATTATGGTAGGCATCCTGACTACAACGTGTTCTGCCAATGTTCTGGTTTGGTGCTGATCTGCAATCAATTTCTCAAGGAGTACCTGAAGTATGGGAAGCAGAGGCCGATGGATGGGATGACTCACCTTGCTCAGGAAATGTGTCTGGAATTTCAATTAGGGCATGAGGAAGAACAACCAGAGTACCCGCGACTGCAAATTTAACACCAAAGAGATGGTTCACTACTTCTTTAATTTTAGAAATCTGAGTGAGTATGGATGCTTCACCCCATCTGTTAACTAATCTATTAGGCGGAATGTCTGCTTGTTGACACAATTTCCCTATCATATAGCGGAAAGGAAATACAACCCTCTTATTTAGTGCATAGTCTCTCATTTGGGTCGCTATGATCTGCTCCGTATTGACTGGGTAACCAATTAGCATACAGGCCACTAACGAGTCCAGAGAAGGTGATAGAGTGTTGTCATTAGCCATCGGTGGCAGTTGTGCCTAGATGACAGGACACCACACCTTGGTCGGAAAAGTCAACGAAGCCTTAGTTGTGATGATCAGCATGGTTGTGACCTAACATGTATTTTATCCATCTATGACAATCTGCTTTGTAAACTATCTTAACACCCTTTCTCGAGAAGTATTATCTTCCATGGTTGATGCATTGGTTCCTTCATCATTTTTGCGCTCGAAAAAATAAACCGATGTTGGGGTAGAGTATTTCGGGACGTGAAAAATTTGGTTGATTGATGTTTCTGAAATATTATTAACTTTCCTTGGACTATCAATGAGTTGAGTGGACCCAATGTAAGAGCTTATTCTTTCTGTCCATGTTTCGAGGTTTGTTTGTCGGCTGCAAGATCCATCAAGGCTGCTGCATAAGAAGTGTAAATCTCTTTGGTCAGGTGGCTGGAGCATTTTCCCGGGGACTGTCCATCCAGTCAAATTTATGAAACTTAAAAATCCAATAGATGTATGGGAATGCCTTGATATCAGATAGTACCACTCTAGATTAAGGTGTGATTGCTCGGTGCTTGAAACTACCCGTCTTGGTTATAATTCCTATGTGGAAAAACTCTTTTGCCCGGTCTACAGTCCACATGGTACGGTGATAGGCAATCAGTTGGTCCTCTAGTGCAATATTTGGCTTATTGATATGAACATACCGTACAATGGTGTCAACATTAGTGATCACCTCATTAAGCTCTCTCCGATATGCAACTGCTTTAGTAACAATTTCAGGTTCAGCATATGTCGCAAAAGGAGAACTATGTGAATAAGCTTCAAAAGTACTTTCAGATGCACAACTTCCCCCCTGAGTTATCATTTGTACTATCTCTTGAGTCAGTATCAGACTGACTACCTGCAACAAGCTCAGATCCACTACCTCTATTCTCTTCATTCCCAGAACCATTGTCTTCTTTGTCAGATTGAGAAGGAGTGTCCTGGATGATACGTCTTTTGGCAAATGATCTAGTAGTCCGAGGTGAGTGATTTGCGGGTGCAATATTTATCTGCACCTCAGATCCACGAGCTTCAGAATCATCATGTCTTTCCGATTGAGAAGCTGTCGAGGAGGCAGGTGGTTTTGGGTTCTTCATTCTTGGAGGCATTGAACCTGAGAAAAAGGGACAATTATGAGCATTCATTCACTGAAATGACACACTACCGGGTACTCAGACTTATCCTATGTTTAAAATCATTGTGACGCCTTGCCTTAAGAATGATGTCACTCAATCTATCATCGTGAAGGCTCACAGAATCAAAAAACAAAATTTAGGACAAGAAGATTATACAAAGTTTTCACTGTAGTAAATTGAACGAGAGGGTTCACGGGCCGTGGTGTGTACCATGGATCGTGAAGTCCCTCGTGGAGTTTGGAACGGAATCAGTGTATATGGGGATGACTTATCTCTTTAACCAACGCATGTTCTTTGTCACTTTCACGGCCTGTGGAAGTCACCATGGTCCGTGATCATGCCTGTGAACGTTATTAGAGGGTTGGGTTGTCTCTAAGTGCGGTCCAGGACATGTTCACGGCCCGTGGAGTCTTCCACGGTCCGTAAAGCCTATCGTGGTCTTACACTTGACAAGTGATAGAACTACCTTCATCCCTATACAACTATCAAAGCAATATTACCATTATTATGCACAAAAACAAACTCTCTTGATATCTAAACTTGTGACGTCAATGACTAAATCCCTAAGTCTTAGCTTCATCTACACAAAGAACGATGCGTACAAGCATATCCATATAGATCCATACAATGATTCAACCAAAGCTCCCCAATTCTATTTCCCTACTACAAATGAGTTTCAATTTCACTACTTTTATCATTCATCACTATTAGTGTCGACTATGCTTCAGCAAACTAACCCCTGCTTACCAAAAATATGAAATTAATTTTAGGTTAGGAATAAACTTACTTCGAATTCGAACAAACGATGAAACACTAGGGACTGAGTGACCTTTATTTGTGGAACCAATGTGAGTAGAGTTTGCTTCTTAATGGAATCAGATCGAACATTGCAATGGAACTGATGGAAATCATGAAAGAGCCATTATGGGAGAGGGGAAGGAGGAAAATATTAACTTTTGCACGTTTAGGGATGGGATTGTGCGTGGGTCGGGTCGGTTTTTGAAGAATATTGGGTCTAAGACTAGGGACCGTGAACGTGCCCCGTGAAGGACACGACGGTCCATGAAAGAGTCTGTGGACCTGACTACGAACAAATTCCTTACGTGCAGCCAACGATGGTCCATGAAGTTGACAGTGAAAGGCATCATGGTCCGTGAAGTGGCCCGTGATATTTACTTTGAAACTGGATGATCATACCTGGGATTCATGAGAGACTAGAAGGTTCGTAAAATAAACAACGGACCATGAAACCGTCCGTGAACACTTCTTACACAATATCCAGTATCCTCCTCATTTGGTCCTCAAAATGACGGACCGTGAAAGTGTCCGTTAAAGTCACCACGGTCCGTGAGGTTGTCAGTAAGGTGCAACTTGCACCAATATTCTGCACTTTTTCACCTAAAGTAATTACACCTTGGTTTGCCTCCCAAGCAGAGCATAATTTAATGTCGAGGCGCGATGCATGTTACTTGATTACTCAGAATTCATTAAGTTTGCATTCCTCCACAATCTTTTCCTCCTTTGAGACACCTATATATGCCTTGATTCTTTGGACATTCACTTTGTATCTTTCGCCTTTCTCATTTTCTAGCTCGAAAACACCAGATTGAAATGCCTGTGTGACCTTAAAAGGTACAAACCATTTAGATCTAAGGTTTCCCAAAAATAGACATAGTCTTGAGTTGAAAAGTAACACGAAGTCAGCAGGAGTGAAGCTTCTTTTCTCAATATACTTATCATGATATAGCTTCATTATCTCCCTGTACAATGCTGATCTCTCATAAGCTCTAAGACGGAACTCATCCATCTCATTTATCTGATCTACCTCAAATTAGTTGTTTCACTCCAACTGAGGTTTAGCTTCTTGACTGCTCAGAGTGCTCGATGCTCAAGCTCAATAGGCAACTGTTATGCCTTTCGAAACACCAATATATATATAGAGACATACCAATAGGTGTCTTTAAAGTTGTTTGGTATGCCCATAAAACATCATCTAGATATATTGCCCAATATGTCATGTTGGTGTTTACTGTCTTTGCCAAGATTGCTTTTATCTCTCTGTTGGACACCTCCACTTGTCCACTGGTCTGTGGGTGATAAGGTGTTGATAACTTGTGTTGTTTCACCCCATAGTTTGTCAGAAGTGCACTAAACACTTTGTTACAAAAGTGAGAACCACCATCACTTATAATGGCTCTAGGTGTTCCAAATCTTGAGAAGATATTCTTTTTCAGGAACATAACCACACTCTTTCCATCATTCTAAAGTAATGCGACATCTTCAACCCATTTGGACACACAGTCCACTACCACCAGTATATAGTTCTGCCCATAGGAACTCACAAAGAGTCCCATGAAGTCGAACCCCATACATCAAACAACTCCACCTCTAGAATAGGTGTTATGGGCAACTCGTGATGCCTAGAGTAGATCCTTGAATTTGGCACACATCATAACTCCTTACTATATCAACTGCATCTTGATGAATTGTTGGTCAATAATACCCACACTGAAGTATCTTGTGGGTTGTTCGAGTTCCATGGTGACCACCGGGGATGAGTTACAGGCCTTCAAAATGTGTAACATTTCAGCTTTTGGAATACATCTCCTAATTATATTATCAGCACACACTCCATAGAGATGCGACTCATTCCAAAAGTACTTCCTAACATCATGCAAGAACTTTTTCTTTTGCTGATACGTCAGCCTTTAGTAATCAATTCACTAACCAGAAAATTAGCATAATCAGCAAACGAGGGAATGGGATCAAGAGTAGCGGCCAATACCTGCTCATCAAGAAATGTGTCATCTATTTCAAGTTCATTTTGTTCCTTATTTGCAACATCAAACCTATAAAGGTGATCAACTACTTGGTTCTCACAACTCCTCCTATCTTTCACTTTAAAATCAAACTCTTGAAGAAGCAACACCATCGGATCAGCCTAGACTTAACATCTTTATTAGCCATCAGATATCTCAAGGAATAATGATATGTGTGTACTATCACCTTAGTGTTACACAGATAAGCTCTGAACTTCTCAAACGCATATACTACAGCCAATAGTTCCTACTCAGTGACTGTGTAGTTTCACTACGCTCCATTCAGTGACTTACTAGCATAGTAAATCGAATGGGACATCTTCTTACGCTTCAGACCCAAGACAAAACCTAGTGCAGAACCACTAGCATCACACATTACTTGAAATGGTTCCGCCCAGTCTAGGCTAATAATCACTGGTGCTGAAGTCAATTTTTATTTTGGGCACTCAAAATTTTTTAGGCAGGCCTCATCAAATACAAATTTTACCTTGTTCTCTAAAAGCTTACACATAGGGTGTGCAACTTTTGGAAAGTCCTTGATGAAACGACTACATAATCCGGCGTGTCCTAGGAAGCTTGATTTGAAAACCCTTCACACAGATAGGTGGGGGTAATTATTCAATCACCTCAATTTTTGTCTTGTCGACCTCAATTCCTTTCTACGACACCTTATGCCCAAGGTTAGCATCTTCACATCTCTGTAAATACCTGATAAGATTTAACAAACAACCATCAAAAGTATCACCCACTACAAAACAATAATCCATGAATACCTCTAGAGTATCCTCAACCATATCTGAAAAGATTGATATAATGCTCCAGAAGTTTCATGACTTAGACTAGATCTTCACCTATTGAATAATGATTAAAATGATATTTCCAGACCTATATTAATGTAATAAAATCATTTAGAAAAGTTTAGAGCGAAAACGACAAAGAAAAACCCTGACGTCCGGAAACTAGCTAATTTGAAATACTTGACGTCCCTATGTTTGGTGAAGGTTTGGAAGTGTAAAATGAAGTCCAAACTTATAAAAATACTTTAAATAGGTAGTATGTAGTAAAAAGGTTCCAAATTTTTAGTAACGACTCTCCAAGGACCGCCCGAAGGGTCCTTCAGGAGGACCCAAACATGGGCGAGCAGGCTGCTTTGGCAGCCTGCGCACATGCAGAATGTGAAGGCTGCTGCGCGACGCGCAGCCAACACGTGAAGAAACAAAAGTTTCCTCGTGACGCGTTCACTCCACGAGGCTCACTAACTCAAACTGGATTTCAAAAATAAAATATGAAATTGCCCTTGCGACGCGCAACCACTTCCCATATTCGTTAAAGTCGTATTTTAAGCAATTTAACTTCACAAGAAAACCCATTTAAGTGAAGGGTATTTTGGGTATTTAAGGGGACGAGTTTATAATGATATTAGGTCAGTTTTAGACCACTTTTACGCACTTCAAATCAGATTAAACAAATTCCTCCCATCTCTCTCAAGAACTCTCTCTTTTCAAACTCCATTAAAGAACAAGAAGAAGCTAAAGGAAGAAGACGAAGACTTCAAGATTTTCATCCGAAATTCGTGGAATATTCGTCAATAAGGTGTGGGTTCTTCACTCTTGGGATTCCTTTCTCCAAGAGGTCCTTTCAAATATGATTTTTAAAAATTCAACTCCTAGGGTTTTTACTCTACAAAATGGGTTTTCTTCCTCACTCAAGATCTATGACTAATGATGAAAAATAACGTTTTCTATGGTTAATTAAGTATGTATTGTTGATTAATTTGTTTGTAATGTTTGACTTTCGTGTGAATCATGTTCCTTCTCTAAGTAATGGTTTTGATTTGGTTACATCTATCATTTGATGACATATAAACGTTGGGATTGGAACAATAGCTTGAATAAACCCTTAAATAACCCTTTCCCTTATCCTTAACTACGAATTGGTCTTGTATATGACTTAAAAGGGTTAGTATTGGTTATGTTATTGAGTATTTCACTATGAGGATTGGATTATTATTGTATATTGAACGTAAATTCTTGATGAAGGTTCTTGGATGAAAAAGGTAAGTCTTCTAGAGTCATGATTTCTTTATTATATGGATGTTAGCCTATAAATGATGTTTCTATGCAATTGAAGTATGTATGACATTGGTATGTATGTGGGATTATGGTAAGGATATGGTAATGCAAGTTGATGATGTCTATCTTGTATGCCTTACACACTATGATTATGATATGTTAATCTCAAAATGAAGGGTTGTAATGAAAGGAAATTATCATCCTAATCCTAAAGAGCTTATGATCATGTTTATACAAGGAGTTAAGCTCCTATGACCTATGATAAGATTTATGAGTAGATGATGACTTAAAGGTTATCCACAAAGGGACTTTATCTTAACACGATGAACTAGATATGAGATTGGTATGTAGGTTCACAATGACTCTCATGAGATAGAGGCTACCATGTAATGTGGAACGATGGGTCTCTAATATATATCTTAGTTCTTGAACTATGTTGCCACCTTAGGAATACTAGCAAGTGGATCCACCTATAATGCTATGTTCATGTTTTGGTTCTACTTTGGCCGGTAGACCACCTTCTTTCGGTGTGGGGTTTCATGACATCGGATTCCATGTTTAGCTCACATATTCTAATGTCAGTTAAGGTGATTGTTCCCTCAAGTAAAATGAAATACAACTAAATGGACATTGACTAGGTTAACTTGAGGAGTCTACCTAGTATAGGTAGGGGTATGGGACTCTAACTAGACATTGCACAAGTTGACTCTAAGGGAAGTCCTAGGAAATTGTTCTTATGTAATATGATAACATGAAATGTATAGTGCTTATGATATATGATGTTACTTTTATGTGATGATGGTTATGTTGATGAACATGTTATTGGTCTATATTGCTATATGCGGTGATGACTACATATACTATAAGTTGTATGAAGCAAAGCTTTACTTATGGTCCCCTATCTTGTTTACTTGATTATGTGGGGTTATAGGGCTTGACATGATCATTGCAATAGCAGATTTGGGATGAGATTATTCGTAATTGCTTTGTAGGTTAAGTTGATATGCATTATTGAATATGACATGATAATATGACGTTATGATATTATGTGTTTAGTTATGTTCATGCTTCATGTTGTTGTGATCCTTATCTTATATAAGCTTTAGTGTATGTACATTAAAGGTTTTCAAATGACTTAGCATGCTTTCTAAAGAAATGGTCCTTTTCATGCATGTCCTTAAATGTTATGTGCATATACCCATACTTAGTACATGTGGCGTACTAACCCCTTACTTTATATTAGTACAAATGTAGGGTCCGGCCATTGAATATTAAGAAGGTCGATGGAAGAAGCTTGGAACTCTTTCTCCTAGTATTTGTAGGTCCTCATGTTCGGGGATGCTATCTTTCCATTATTCTAGCTTATGAAGACATTTGTAGTTTTAGGAATACTATTTATTCTGTTTTATGTTCTTTGGATTTCTATTGTAGTAAGGCCTATATGGCATATTGACATATTATTGGCTAAGTTCAACTCTTATTCTTTAGATGGTTTTTAGGTGAGACAAGTTTAAGAATATCGTATGTATGTTATCATGTTGTTAAAAGAGACGCCTAAGTAAGCTTCTATGTGAGAGGTCTATGTATACCTCAATATAAGTTAAGTATGAAGTCTAAGTACACTTCACATAGTATGCAAAAGTTTTTAATTTTTTGGCATTTTGAACTGATGACATGTTATGACGAACGCTAAGGGCTTGTATGAGTCCTCTGAGAGGACGAAGACGCTAGTCGCATCTGGGGGGGTGCTCTCCGGATGTGACAATAGACATCATGCACCTTTGAAATGTGGCTGGTGCGTTACATAATCCAAATGACATACGTTAAAACGCAAAAGTGCCATAAGGACATGTGAATGTAGTCTTTTCCTCATCTTCAGGAGAAATTGATATCTGGTTATAGCCCGAGTATCCATCTAAGAAACATTACCAACCTTTACCTGCTAACCTGTCCAGCATTTTTTCCATGAAAGACATAAGGAAATGGTCCCTCAGAGTCCACTTGTTCAGCTTCCTGTAGTCCATGCATACTAGCCATCTAGTGACTGGTCTCTGCTCGACTAGTTCATTCTTGGAATTTTCCACCACAGTTATACCTCCCTTTTTGGGCACACATTGCACTGGACTGACCCTGTGGCTATCAAAGATAGGTAGACCACCCCAACATCTAACCATTTGATTATTTACTTCTTAATCAAATCTTGCATAGGTGGGTTCAACCTCTGTTGGTGCTTAATTTTTGGACTGCAGTCTTCTTCAAGTTCGGGTTAATCCTCCGGCCATGATGAATGGTGAGGTGATGGCAACCCTATTTCAAATGTCCCAAGCCATGACACTCAAGCTCAAGCCATTACGACACAAGCTAACAAGGAGGTTGTTCCTCGATAGAACCAATATGCTAGTACTATGGCTAGCCGTCTGAGGGTTTTCACAAGGATGAATCCTCTTATTTTCATTGGATCAAAAGTTTATGAAGACCCCCAAGATTTCCTTGATGAGTTTTATAAGATCTTGTTTGCTATGAGGGTGAGTAATACTGAGAAGGCTGAGCTTGCTTACTATCAACTCAAGGACGTCTCTCAGACACGGTACAATTAGTGGAAGGATAGTAGGGCTTTAGAAGGTGGTCCCATGACTAGGGAGATCTTCAAAAAGGCCTTTCTTGACAGATTCTTCCCAAGGGAGCAAAGAGAAGGTAAGGTATAGGGCTTGATCAACCTTTTTCAAGGAGGTATGAGTGTTAAGGAATACTCCTTAAAGTTCATTAAGCTGTCCAAATATGCTTCTTCTTTGGTTTCTAATACTAGGGATGAAATGAACCGTTATACAACGGGCGTGTCCAAAGAGCTTGAAGAAGAATGTCGTGCAGCTATGCTTCATGACAATATGCATCTTTCCAGGTTGATGGTTCATGCTCAACAAGTAGAGGAGAGCCGTCTAAGGAAGAGGAATAAAGAAGCTAAAAAGGCAAGGTCTTTTAAAAGTGGTTCTTCCAAGAGTAGGCTTGACATTCAAGACAAGCCTAAGTTCAAGAAGAGGTTTCCGAACCAGGTTCCTTCAAATGTCTCCAAGACTCACAATGATAGAGTGTCTAATCCTAAACCTCAAAAGGGGAGAAATTTTGATCCACCAAGAGAAAGACCAACTTGTGGTAAGTGTGGTACGAAACATGTGGGTGAATGCCTTGTTGGAACTAATAGTTGCTATGGTTGTGGCAAAGGTGGACATATGGTGAAAGATTGTTCTAATGTGAGGAGTCAATGAAAGGTGAGTAGCCAAACTCAATCAAGCGTTCCTAGCTCCGAAGCTCCAAAAAGGAACCATTTTTATGCACTCAAGGCTAGGGTTGAATAAGAGAGCTCTCCTGATGTTGTGACAGGTATGTTATGAGTATTTTCTATTAATGTTTATGCTTTTCTTGACCTAGGAGCTACCCTTTCTTTTGTTACACCTTTGGTAGCTAGGAAGTTTGATGTACCTCCTGATGTTTTGATTGAACTCTTTTCGGTTTGTGCCCCAATGGGTGACTCTGTGGTTGCAAAGAGAGTCTATAGGAAATGTCCTGTAATGCTGCCCAATAGAGTTACTCTTGTTGATTTTGTAGAACTTGACATGTTTGATTTTTATATCATCTTGGGGATGGATTGGATTCATGCTTGTTTTGCTTCCATAGATTGTTGAACGAGAGTAGCAAAGTTTCAATTCCCAAGCAAACCCATTCTAGAGTGGAAAGGGGGAAATACTAAGCCAAGGGGTCAAATCATTTCTTGCTTGAAGGCTTGTAAGATGATAGCCAAGGGTTGTCTATACCATGTAGTGAGGGTTAAAGATCTAGAATGTGAAACTCCTTCTATTGAGTCAGTCCCTATTGTAAGGGAATTCCCAGAGGTTTTTCCTAATGACCTTCCAGGACTTCCTCCCGAACGGGAAATTGACTTTGTCATTGACTTGTTACCGGATACAAATCCCATTTCAATTCTTCCATATCGGATGGCTCCGAACGAATTGAAAGAGTTGAAGCTCCAACACAAAGATTTACTAGACAAGGGTTTCATTTAACCTAGTATTTCTCCATGGGGTGCTTCTGTCTTGTTTGTGAAGAAGAGGATGAGTCTCTTAGAATGTGCATTGATTATCGCCTACTCAATAAGGTCACCATAAAGAACAAGTATCCTCTTCCTTGGATTGATGATCTATTTGATCAACTCCAAGGTGCTAGCTACTTTTCCAAGATTGACTTAAGGTAAGGATATCACCAACTTAGGGTGAGATGTTAAGATGTTCCCAAAACAATTTTCCAAACTAGATATGGTCACTATGAATTTCTAGTTATGTCTTGTGGGTTAACAAATGCCCCGACGACGTTTATGGACCTAATAAATAGAGTTTTCCGAGAATACCTCGACTCATTTGTGATTATTTTCATTGATGATATCTTGATATACTCCAAGCATGAAAATGAGCATGAGAGTCATTTGAGGTTGGCCTTGCAAGTCCTCAAAGAACACCAACTTTATGCAAAATTTAGCAAGTGTGAATTTTGGTTGAGGTCAGTTGCTTTTCTTGGCCATGTTATCTCTGGTGAGGGTGTAGAGGTTGATCCGAAGAAGACGGATGCACTCAAAAATTGGCCTAGACCTTTGACTCCCACCGATATAAGGAGTTTCTTGGGTCTAGTTGGAATATTATAGAAGGTTTGTTTATGGTTTTTCATCCATTGCTTCTCCTTTGAAATCTTTTACCCAAAAGAAGGTGAAGTTTGAGTGGTCGGAAGCTTGTGAAAAAGGTTTCCAAGAGTTGGAAGATAAGCTTACCTCCGCGCCAGTGTTGACCTTACCAGATGTAATGAAGACTTTGTGGTGTATTGTGATGCTTCCCGAGTGGGCTTGGGATGTGACCTCATGCAACATGGCAAGGTGATTGCTTATGCTTCTAGGCAACTCAAAGTTAATGAGAAGAATTATCCGACTCATGACCTTGAGTTAGCTGCTGTAGTTTTTGCCTTGAAAATATGGAGACATTATTTGTATGGTGTGCATGTTGATGTGTTTACTGACCATAAAAGTCTTCAATATGTGTTCACACAAAAGGAGTTGAATCTCCGACAGAGAAAATGGTTAGAACTTTTGAAGGATTACAACATGAGTGTCCTTTACCATCCCGGCAAGGCCAATGTGGTTGCGGATGCTTGGAGTCGTATGATTATGGGTAGTGTGTCTCATGTGGAAGAAGAGAATAAAGAACTTGTGAAAGATGTTCATAGGTTGCTCGTCTAGGTGTGCGATTAGAAGATTCTCCAAATGGTGGTTTTATGGTCCATCATAACTCCGACTTATCATTAGTGGTTGAGGAGAATTCTAAGCAACATTTTGATCCTCTATTGATGGAGTTGAAGGAAATTGTACTTGGGAAGCTCAATGAGTCATTCTCCCAAGGGGGGATGATGTTCTTAGGTACCAATGGATATTATATTTACCGGATGCTATATTTTTGAGAAATCAAATTCTAGAAGAAGCCCATGGTTCCCGTTATTCTATTCATCCGGGTGCCACCAAAATGTATCATGACCTTCAAGAGGTCTATTGGTGGGATGGTTTAAAAAAGGACATAGCGGAGATTTTTGCTAAGTGTCCAAATTGCAAGCAAGTTAAAGTCGAGCATCTAAAACCGGGTGGTTTAGCCCATTTCATGGATGTTCTTACTTGGAAGTGGGAAGCCATCAATATGTACTTTGTTGTTCGGTTGCCTCTAACTCGGAGGCAAAATGATTCCATATGGGTTATTGTGGATAGGTTGACCAAATCTGCCCACTTATTCCTGTTAAGTCTATTTATACCCTCGAAGATTATGCAAAAATCTACATTAATGAGATTGTGAGTCTTCATGGGATTCCTTTGTCCATCATTTCGAATGGGGGTGCCCAATTCACTTCTCGTTTTTGGAAAGCCTTTCAAAAGGTTTTAGGTACTCAAGTGAAACTTAGCACCGCTTTTCATCCTCAAATGGATGGACAAGAGGAACGTACCATTCATACACTTGAAGATATGTTAAGATCTTGTGTCATTGATTTCAAGGATATTTGGTATGATCACCTACCATTGATTGAGTTCTCCTACAACAATAGTTACCATTCGAGCATTTCCATGGCACCTTTTGAAGCTCTTTTTGGTAGAAGATGTAGGTATCCGGTTGGATTGTTTGAGGTTTGTGAGTCCTCACTCCTTGGTCCTAAGATTATCTATGAGTCTATAGAGAAAGTTTGAGTCATAAGAGATAGATTGAAGACAACCTACAGTTGGCAAAAGTCTTATGCCGACAATAGAAGAAGAGACCTTGAATTTGAAATAGGTGATCATGTCTATTTGAAGATTTCACCTATGAAGGGGGTGATGAGGTTTGGTAAGAAGGGGAAGTTAAGTCCACGATATGTTGGTCCTTATGAGGTATTACAACGGGTTGGAAAAGTTTATTATGAGCTGAAACTACCTAGTGAACTAGCTTCGGTTCATCCGATGTTTCATGTTTCTATGCTCAAGAAATGCATAGGTGACCCGGTGTCTATTCTGCCTATTGAAGGTTTAGGGGTGGATGAGAACCTCTCCTATGAAGAGGTTCCTGTTGAGTTCCAAGATCACTAAGTAAAGAAGTTGAGGAACAAAGAGGTTGCCTCCGTAAAAGTTCTATGGAGGAACCATCTTGTTGAGGGTGCAACATGGGAGGCCGAAGCCGACATGAAGTCCTGCTACCCTCATCTATTTACTCCATGAGGTTAGACATTCCTCTTAATAGAGAAAATCATGACTAATATGAAATTGAATTGTTTTCTAAATAGGTGCATGTTTTGGTAAAGTTTTACCAACTTGAGTTTTAAGAGAATGCCTTCATACTCTATTTTTGCACCTATATGAAATATGTATGCATGTTGTCTTCTTGAGATTTTGCTATTTTGTTGTTGTCTTGAGATGAGAAGAGTGATAGCATGGTAACTCCTTGCTGTATTTATGAGCTTATGTTGATGCTGAGAAGGTAGTTCCTCATTATGTGTTATGAAATGTTAAGATCTTATATGTTGTGCATCATGAATTGAGTTACTATGTGAAATGTTGTGGTATATGCTGAAAGGAGTTGTGCAGTACTCCTATGAGCTATAACTCATTATGATTATATGTTGTTGATTGGTTGGGCTGCTAGTATTGAGTCTATCCTTATCCTCCAAAATATTTTTGTATCATTCGGAGACGAATGTTCCTGGGGGAATAATGAAACGCTCCGGAAGTTCCATGACTTAGACTAGAGCTTCACCTATTGAATAATGATTAAAATTATGTTTCCAGACCTATATTATTGTAATAAACTCATTTAGAAAAGGTTAGATCCAAAACGACAAAGAAAGACCTTGACGTCCGGAAACTAGCTAATTTGAACTAGTTGACGTCCCTATGTTTGGTGAAGGTTTAGAAGTGTCAAATGAAGTCCAAAACTTGTAAAAAGACTTTAAATAGGTATTATGTAGTACAAAGGTTCCAAACGTCTGGTAACGACTCCACAACGACCGTCTGAAGGGTCCTTGAGAAGGACCCAAACATGGGCGAGCAGGTAGAATGTGAAGGCTGTTGCACGACGCGCAGCCAACACGTGGAGGCACAAAAGTTTCCTCGTGATGTGTGCACTCCACGAGTCTCACTCCCTCAAATCGGATTTAAAAAATAAAATATGAAATTGCCCTCACGACGCGCAACCACTTCTCAAATTCGTTAAAGTCGAATTTTAAACAATATAACTTCACAAAAAGACCCATTTAAGTGAAGGGTATTTTAGGTATTTTAGGGGACGAGTTTATAATGATATTAGGTCAGTTTTAGACCACTTTTACGCACTTCAAATCAGATTAAAGAAATTCCTCCCATCTCTCTCAAGAACTCTCTCTTTCCAAACTCCATTAAAGAATAAGAAGAAGCTTAAGGAAAAAGACGAAGACTTCAAGATTTTCATCCGAAATTCATGGAATATTCGTCAATAAGGTATGGGTTCTTCACTCTTGGGATTCCTTTCCCAAGAGGTCCTTTCAAAGATGATTTTCAAGAATTCAACTACTAGGGTTTTTACTCTACAAAACGGGTTTTGTTTTCTAACTCAAGATTTATGACTAATGATGAAAAATAACTATTTTGTATGGGTAATTAAGTATGTATTGTTGGGTAATTGGTTTTTAATGTTTGACTTTTGTGTGAATCATGTTCCTTCTCTAAATAATGGTTTTGATTGGGTTACATCTATCATTTGATGACATATAAACGTTGGGATTGGAACAATAGCTTGAATAAAATCTTAAATGACCTTTTCCCTTATCCTTAACTACGAATTGGTCTTCTATATGACTTGAAAGGGTTGGTATTGGTTATGTTATTGAGTATTTCACTATGGGGATTGGATGACTTGTAAATTGAACGTAAATTCTTGATGAAGGTTCATGGAAGAAAAAGGTAAGTCTTCTAAAGTCATAATTTCTCAATTATATGAATGTTAGACTATAAATGATGTTGCTATGCAATTGAAGTATGTATGACGTTGGTATGTATATGTGTTGGGCTATGAATATGTTAAATGTGGGATCATGGTAAAGATATGATAATACAAATTGATGATGTTTATCTTGTATTCCTTACACACTAAGATTATGATATGTTAATCTCACAAATGAAGGGTTGTGACGAAAAGAAATTCTCAACCTAATCCTACAGAGCTTATGATCATGTTTATACAAGGAGTTAAGCTCCTATGACCTATGATAAGATTTATGAGTAAATGATGACTTTAATGTTATTCACAAAGAGACTTTAGCTTAGCACCGATGAACTAGATATGAGAGGTGTTCTTTCCCTAGTTGGAAGGTAGGTTCACAGTGAATCTCATGAGATAGAGGCTACCATGTAATGTGGAACTATGGGTCTCTAATATATCTCCTATTTCTTGAACTATGTTGCCACCATAGTAATACTAGCTAGTTGATCCACCTAGAATGCTATGTTCATGTTTTTGTTCTACTTTGGACGGTAGACCATCTTCTTTTGGTGTGGGGTTTCAAGACACCCGATTCCATGTTTAGATCACATGGTCTAATGTCGGTTAAGGCAATTTTTCCCTCAAGTAAAATGAAAGACAAGTAAATGGACATTGACTAGGGTAACTTGAGGAGTCTTCTTATTATAGGTAGGGGTATGTTACTCTACCTAGACATTGCACAAGTTGACTTTAAGGGAAGTCCTAGGAGATTGTTCTTATGCAATATGATAACATGAAATGTATAATGCTTATGATATATTATGTTACTCTTATGTGATCATAATTATGTTGATGAACATGTATTGGCCTATATTGCTATATGCGGTGATGACTACCTATATTATAAGTTGTATTAAGCAAAGCTTTACTTATGGTCTCCTATCTTGTTTACTTCATTATGTGGGGTTATGGGGCTTCACATGATCATTGCACTAGTAGATTTGGGATGAGATTTTTTGTAAGTGCTTTGTAGGTTAAGTTGATATGCATTATTGAATATGAAATGATAATATGACGTTATGATGTTATGTGTTTAGTTATGTTAATGCTTCATGTTGTTGTGATCCTTATCTTGTATAAGCTTTAGTGTATGTATATTAAAGGTTTTCAAATGACTTAGAATGCTTTCTAAAGAAATGGTCCTTTTCATGCATGTCCTTAAATGTTTATGTGCATGTACCCATACTTAGTACATGTGGCGTACTAACCCCTTACTTTATATTACTACAAATGTAGGGTACGATCATTGAAAATTAAGAAGGTTGATTGAAGAAGCTTGGAACTCTTTCTCCAAGTATTCGTAGGTCCTCATGTTTGGGTATTCTATCTTTTCATTATTCTAGCTTATGAAGACTTTTGTAGTTTAAGGAATACTATTTATTCTGTTTTATGTTCTTTGGATTTCTATTGTAGTAAGGCCTATATGAAATATTGACATATTATTGGCTAAGTTCAACTCATACTGTTTAGATGGTTGTTATGTGAGACAAGTTTAAGAATATCATATGTATGTTATCATGTTGTTAAAAGAGTAGCCTAAGAAAGCTTCTATATGAGAGGTCTACGTATACCTCAATATAAGTTAAGTATGAAGTCTAAGTACACTTCACATAGTATGCAAAAGTTTTTAATATTTTGGCATTTTGAACTGATGACATGTTATGACGAACGCTAAGGGCTTGTATGAGTCCTCTGAGAGGATGAAGACGCTAGTTGCATCTAGGGGGTGCCTCCGGATGTGACAATAGACATCATGCACCTTTGAAATGTGGCTGGTGCATTACATAATCCAAATGGCATGCGTTCAAACGCAAAGGTGCCATAAGGACATGTGAATGTAGTCTTTTCCTCATCTTCAGGAGAAATTGATATCTGGTTATAGCCCGAGTATCCATCTAAGAAACATTACCAACCTTTACCTGCTAACCTGTCGAGCATTTGTTCCATGAAAGACATAAGGAAATGGTCCCTCAGAGTCCACTTGTTCAGCTTCCTGTAGTCCATGCATACTCGCCATCTGGTGACTGGTCTCTGCTCGACTAGTTCATTCTTGGAATTTTCCACCACAGTTATACCTCCCCTTTTGGGCACACATTGCACTGGACTGACCCTGTGGCTATCAGAGATAGGTAGACCACCTCAACATCTAACCATTTGATTATTTACTTCTTAACCACATCTTGCATAGGTGGGTCCAACCTCTGTTGGTGCTTAATTCTGGGACTGCAGTCTTCTTCAAGTTGAATGTTTTGTGTGCAAAGACCTGGAGTTATTCCTATTATATCCGCAATGGTCCAACCAATGGCTCTTTTGTACGTTTGTAGTACCTTGATCACCTTTTTCACCTATTCTTCATTTAAAACTGCAGCCAGTATCACAGGTAAAGTGTTGTTAGTACAAAAAATACATACCTGAGATGACTTGGCAATGATTTGAACAATGAAAATAGATGGCAAGTGCAACTGACCCTTTTAGCCAGTTCATATAATGATTCTTCCCCCAAATAATGAAGAGATCTTGTCATTAGTTACTTTTTCAGGGCCTTGACTTGTCAATTCCTTACATAAGGATTTAGAAAATACCGTGTTTTAGCTCTAACATCGGTGGCTCCTCAATAGATGGTTTTGCTGGAGGGCTTGGTCTATTTTTCAAGTCCAAGTCTAACTTCTTTGGAGCATATGAATGTGCTCCCATGCCCTGCAAAGCATTCATGGTCTATATATAGTTAGACCAAAAATCATCATCAAAATTCATCAGCACTGCTGCAAATGTTTCAACGACCATTCTCTCTTCTATGGGTACCCTCATGTCGTCATCACTCACTACTTCTATTGTAGATACCACATTCATCTCTCATGGTTGTTTCATTGACCTGCAAATGTTGAACTTAAACTCATCTGTGTTGAGTCTAAACTTCAACTCTCCTCCCTCAACATCCACCAGAGCTCTTCCCGTGGACAAAAAAAGTCTTCCCAAGATAATGGGAACTTTAAAGTCTACTTCACAATCCAGAATTAATACATCTTCTAGGAAGATGAAAGTGTCCACCTTTACCATCACATCGCACAAGATTCCCACCTGTCTCTTTACAGACCGATAAGCCATCATTAACCTCATTGTTGTAGGTTTTGGTACTCCCACACCCAACTTTTCATACATGTCTAGCGACATCTGGTTAATTCTTGCCCCAATATCACATAATGCCTTTCCAAACTTGATTGAACAAGTGATACATGGGGATTCTTAATGCACTTGATCCTCCTTTTACTGAACCAGAGATCGGGTAGAAATGACACTGCAATGATGAACATCGTTAGAAAAACCAAGACTTACAACTCTCTGTTGACACCAAATTTTGTTCTAATAGTTTTAAAATTAATATTTTTTGAGTATTTTATTTTAAATAGTTCAAAATACATATTTTTTTCATTTTAATACAATTTTTAGATAATCATCCTTTTTCTCAAAGTATTAGGATTTTTGTCGGTTGTTATGTTTATATTGTTTTGTCACAGCCAGATGTTCAACTATTTGTTCATTTTTTATAAAATCATTATTTCTGTTATTTAACATTTTTTACATGTAATTGATTACGTTTATTACATTTTTCATATTCATTTTTTATCTGCTACATTGTTAATATTAATTTGATATTCTGCGCAGTCTAAATATTCATTCAAATTCGATATAATTTACATACATAGATATTTTATCAATCGATAATTTTTGGGTCACAACCTCAAGCCTATAACTTGGGCCCATAGTTTTCTACTCCCTATATATGTAATAGTTGGTCCATTAGGTTTTTTGGGGTGGAAAGATTTTAGGGGTATTTTTCGTTTAGATTATTCATTCCTTTATTATTTTATTATTTTCCGATGACAAGCTCACCGGAGTTCCGCCGGAATCCGGCGAGTCCACCACGCAAAAACTCTTTTCCTTTTTGTCTTTTTCCGGCGAAACCAACTTCCAATCACCACCAAAAAACCATAAGTTCAACACCCAAAAAACAACCAAGCAGCAACACAGTTGCTTTCCCTCTTCTTTCTCTGGCTCAGACCACCAGCAACCAACCACCTAAAAGCACCGAAAAATGACCAAACACCCATAAAAAACGACCCCAGTTTGTCCAGCAATCATCACCCCAAACCCCATTTCCGGTTAGCTCCGAATAGGAACCAAATAGCCTCCAAACCAGACCCAAAACCGCCACCACTCCAACCCCCCCCCTTTCCAGTGAATCGAAGCAACAACAACGCCAGCTCCCCTTCCTTTCCCCCTTTCCCTTCACGTTTTCTTCTTTCTTTGACAGCTCTTTTGGCTCAAAGTCGAGCTCCGATGGACAGCAACAAAACTACAAACAACAACCATCGCGAGCTCGCAAGTTTTTGGCGAATAGCAACACAACAACACAGCCAGCTCCAGCAAAAGGCAGTGACTCCATCTCCAACCAAACCCTTTCTACTGGAGAAACGGAGCTCCAATTTTGGTAAATAAGCAACTCCTTTGTCCTCTGATTTCATATTGTTTTTATATGTTGTCTGTACAAATCTTACCGGTAAGTGTTTGGCTTGAGTGAATTTAATTTTTGTTCTTTCCCATTCATTATCAAGTCTGAAATTACTCATGTTTATCTCTGTATGTTTAGTTGCAAATTTGCTATTTATTTATATAATTTTTCTTTATGTTGTTTTGGTTTGAGATTTTCCCTTTCCAGTGGCCCAGTTATTTACTTTCCATTTGATTAGATGTTATTAGTTTATCATGATTGTTATTGTTACTTGATTTAATTTAGATATTTTATTCATTTATAATTCATTTTTTTTATTTTGTTTTTGAAGTAAATGTTTGTTCTTATCTTGAAATGGTGCTGTTGTTGCTATTATTATAAGTATGGTGCTGATTTTATTTTATTGTTGATCAATTTCATTTTATTTTGTTTTACTCTCACAACTAATTTGAAAATTAATATTTGCTCCACTATTTTCATATTCATATTATTTGTTCAATATTATTGAGTTCTTGTTTGTTTTGGGTTTCATTTTATTTTTTGTTGGGTTATTATTGTCGTGTTTGTTTCAATTAACTAGCACCATTTTATTAGCACTTATGATTATGGTAAGAATAATATGACACCGTTGTTTTATGACTATTTTGTTTCTTTAATTTATTTAGGATTTATTGTTATTATTTTTAAAATAATTTATAGATGTTTGATATATATCTTCTGTTGGATTTCCTGTTGATATAATGTTACTTTGAGAATTTGTTATTTTAACTCTTAATGTTGATATTAAGCTTTCCTGTTAGAATTTGTTCATAGAGGTCATTTGGTCATTTTGATTATTCTTCGTTACTATTGTCATCAATTATATGTTATAAGTTAAAATTGGCCAATGAGAAAATCTCTCCGTCGATTTTGGAGGCCTCCCCATTTTAAAAAAGACGGAAATTTTAGTTTAAGTTTACATATTTTATATATTGAAATTGACCGATGAAGGAATTACCTTCGATTTCCAAGGCCTCCAATGTTAATAAGAGGATTTTTATTTTTAAGTCATTATTTCATATATTCAATTTTATTCATATTTATTTATTGCTAAATTTTTACTAAGTGTGTTTACTGGTACCCTAGACTTGCTTCCTTGAAGCTATTCGAAAGGAGTTCGAATTATATTTTTTAATTTATTATTTTGTACATATTGATATTAGGCAAACCTTATGCCGATATTATTATTTTATTTTTACTGTGTATATTGCATGTTTATTATATTTGTACATTATTTTATTTTCCTCCTCAATTTGTAAAAATGAACTCAATCGGGAACTACAGTGGTGGATTTCGAAGGGTGACTACCCCTTCCCTTCAAAATAATTTGAACTCCTTACCTAGAATCGAATTGGTTTCGTAGACTATTTTTTTAAATTAATTTATTAATTGATTTCCTAGTTTTCCTAAAATTAGGTGGCGACTCCCTTTTTCCTTTAATCCCTTAACCCCCTTTACCCGTTTTAAAATTTGTTCTAACTAATTCTTTTTTAATTGAGTCACCACGACGTTGCTCCAATTCAAAGGATGTCAACACTCTCTTCTTGGTAACCAAGTGTTTCATGAACTTGGCATATCCTGGCATCTGCTCTAGAGCTTCTACAAGTGGAATGTTTTGAAATTTGCTTCAGCATGGTGATGAATTTTGTGAACTTTCCATCTTCAGCTTTCGTTTTGAGCCTTTGAGGGAAAGGAGGGGGTGGTTTGGGAATTTGCCGTAAAGGTAGAGTTTCCTAATTCTCTCTCTATTTTCCTCTCGCAGGTTGTGCCTTAAACAGAGCCTCCTCCAATGCATCTACAGGTGTGATCTCTCCTCCTCTCTGCCAGCCTGAACATTGAGCTGTTCATTTTTTGTACCTACAGAGATAGGGTTAGAGAGAACTTTACCACTCCTGGTGGCGATGACCATGTAGTGTCAATCTTTCTTAGGATTTTGAATGGTATCACTTGGTAGTGAACAATTATTTCTCTAACTTACGGAGGCTGAGAGTTGCCCCAACTGCTGCTCTATTTGTTTAATGGAAGTGCCGTGAGAGTCTACCAACTGACTCATGCTAAAAGAATCACCCTCATCTATTTTTCCCCTGCATCAGTTGATCCAACTTTTTAGAGTACTTTGGCCATCATATCTTCTAGCTTAGACCCACTAGAACTGCCACTTTCTCGGTATCTACTACCTGGGGGCACATACACACCATTGCGATCGTTTCAGTACCCATCTCCGTTTTGCCAGTTTTCTTGAACTCTATTTGCTGGACTATCATACTGGCTATCCCTAACATAGTTCGGACCTGCATTTCCAAAATTGTAACCTTGATTTCCGGAGTTATAATTTTGGAAACCTCCTTGATTTTCCAAGTAGTTAGCTTCCTCATCAAGGTCAATATCCTGATCTTCATACCTATTTTGTTGTCCCACAACATTGACCTTTTCAGAATTGGCTACAATGTGTTTTGTGAGAAAATTGATTTGAGTCCTCATATGTGCCATGTCTTGGTTTATTTCTTCTTCTCTCTTTCTCTGTTCAGGCGACATTTCAAATGTATACCCAAGCTCCCCTACTTCTGCATCTCTAGTGTACCTATGCTCTATTTTTCTTGGAAACCTCATCTAATAATTGCATGCTTTCTGCGAATGACTTCCTCATAAATGAAACTCCACAAACTACATCAAAAATAGGTTTAGTAACATAGTTGGGAGGCCTATAAAAGGCTTGTTTGAGAAGCCTTTCAGTGAGATAATGGTTGGGACATTTATTCAGCTTTTGGCTAAATCTCCACCAAGTATCATGCAATGCTTTGCCTGGTAGCTGCTTATGGGAACTAATCTCATCTTTCATCTGCAACTCCATTGATTCTGGGAAATATTGCTCCAGGAATGCTTCTATCAACTCATTCCAAGTTCGAATGGAGTCATCTGGTATCTCATTCAACCAGTTAGTTGCCTCTCCAATAAGAGATAAAGGAAACAACCTCAGCCCCATGACTGTCTGACTTACTCCAGGGATTTCTTGTGACTTACAGATTGCCACAAAATTCATCAAAGTGTTGGTTTGCATCATCACCAACTACACCTCTAAACATACCCTTCAGGTTCAACAATTGGATCATAGTGCTGATGATTGGAAAGTTAACACTTGGAGGGAGTGTAGGCAACACAATAGCTCCCGTGGCTCCAGTTCCATCCAAATCAGCATCATCTTCTTCATACAACATGTGGCCAGGTAATGGAGCTCTACCCTTGGGAGCTACTGGTTGGCGTTGTGGAGGGATTAATTTTTCTACCCCTCTATTTTCATTCACAGCTCTAGGTTGGTTGATCCCGACATTTTGAGGGATACATGGACTAGGTTGATTGATGCCAACAGTCCATTCCTAGAAGCATCTATTTCAGCCTCCAATCCGGTCTACGTCTCTGAGCCTCTAATTCTAGTGCATCAACTATTTTGCGAAGAATTTTTTTAAATTCAGGGCCAGAAGGAAGCAACGGGGCTCCTTTACTTCTAGTGTACAAATAAGCTCACCTGAGAGAGAGATACAAAACACAAACCAAACGTAAAATTTAGGAAATATAACTACAAATCAAATAAAATCTAGTAAAACACTTCTGAATTGAAATTCCACGATAGCGGCACAAAAATTTTATAGTCCAAACTTATATTTCAAATAAGAAGTATAAACGGTCGTTATCAATTCACAGAACTCAACTAGAGTTGAGGTGGATCCCACAAAAAATTTCCTTACAAATAAGGTTTCACTATCACATTTATTTGAAAGCGGATGTTATCTCCTAAACAAATAATAATTGAAAGTAAAATTTGGGTTTTTATTTGATAAGTTCTAATTACTAAAACGTACAGTAAGTCTTTAGAGTTACAGTTTCCAAATGATATTGAAGAATTGATTCAATTAATTTTAAGAAACAAAGATTATGTTCACTATGACCTGATTCTTAATATGCTTTTGTAATTCAAATGTCAGCACAATCACTACTTGTGTAACCATTGCGAGCTGAATTTATCTAACCCTTCTCACCATACTTAGATAATGAAAAATTTTATTCTCGAACTTAAATGTTAACAGTGTTGAAACTTGCTTCTATTGGTATGCTGTTACGGATCTCGTCTCTCGAACTCCATCTTTAACACAAAATTGTTAATTTAGTCCATCTTTTTCCTAATTGATGTTTTCTCTCGAATTAACAACAAATACAGGTTTCTCTAAAGCATGCACTCACTAAACTAAAATGTGATTGAAAGTTGTAACTACAGCTTGTAAACAGAGATCACCTTCTACTCGTCTTACAGAATCTCAATTAGATCATAGTCATAGATCCCACAACACCAGTCGTGGTATTTAGCCACTAGTGTTCTCACGTAAAGAAACAATAATGAATGATGAAAACATGCTAAAAAATACTTACAATAATAAATAGTAGAATAAGAAATTCTTCAGTAAATTGATCGTCTGAAAATAATACCAAGAATCGAAGAACACAAAAGTTGCAAGGACAAAACTTGATCTCATATCTCCTTCGTCAAAATATAAGATCCTCGATAATGTCCCCCTAAATTACCTAATAATTCAAAATAAAATGTTTAAAAGGAGTCCTAATCAATCTAGTACTAAACTGTCAGGCCCTTTCACGGCCATGATCACGATCCATCTAGGGAATCACGGTTTGTGAAGCCCTCCGTGGTCTTTTCTTGGAGCATCTCAAAGTGTGTCTTCACAGGTAGCTACTGGAAACTATATCACGAGTTGTACCACGGACCGTGAAAGGGACCACGTCCCGTGAAGACGTCCATGGTCTTCACTTGGAATTTCCCAAAACTTGGGTCCTCAACACTACTGACTAGAACTGTCATCACGATCTCGACCACATACCGTCAAAGGGAGAAGTCCATGATCTTCACTTGGAATTTTCCCAAAGCGTGAGTCTTCAACCCTATTCACTAGAATTTTCACCATGACACGCACGACGGACCGTGAAGATGACAACAACCCGTGAAGTTAGCCGTGGTTTTTACTTGTTCCCTTCCTCTTTAGCTCATCTTGAGATCATCACACTAGTTTAGTTCAATGGTCTTATCCACGGTCCGTGAAGTTGATCGTGATCATCACTTGATCATAAAAACTTTCAGCTTCTTTTCCCACTTTTCCACATATGCTAGGATTTGTCTACAAAATCAACAAACACATTAAACCATACAAAAACAAACTCAATTCTAGTATTAATCCTTATTATTTAAGTATCAAATATGCCAAGATTTCTCGGCACATCAGTTCCTCTTGTCTTCCTCTTTATATTGTTGTTTTGTTCTTAAGTTTTATAACACACTAGTATACGTGCCTGAGATGCGCGAATAATATTGAAGTATTATTTCTAAACACTTTATATTGTGATGTTTTGTTCGGACATGTTAAATGATATTACCTTTACAAAAATCTAACCATCATATTGTTCCTCAATGAAATATATTCCCCTTCTCCCTCATGTCCCACCTCACCCAACCCCCTATCACCCATATTAGCGATAACAAATCGTGTTTTGAATTGTTGTTGTTATTATTATTATTATTATTGTTATTATTATTATTATTATTATTATTATTATTATTATTATTATCTTCACTAGGCTTAATATAATTATCACGTGCTCTTTTTAATAATATAAACCAAATCTAGTTACATTTTTACTCATGATTTTTTTAACTTTTATTTTATTATTCACATTTCAATTTATTATAATATATGAACATTAATAAGTGTATTATCTAATCACTTAATTATATTTTCAAAATATTATCTACCCCATCCCTCCATCCCTCTTCATACCTTTTTTCTACTATACTTCAATTATGTTTCGCTAGTTTGACTTTTTTTTTTATGCGTAATAAACAATTGAGTTTTCTTATTTTTATTTTAATATTTATAAAATGTTGAGTTTGAACTCAAGTTAACTAAATTTTTATATTTTAATTTTTATTAAATTTATTAGTTATTAAAATTTTAGGTACGTGGTATATATAATTTAAGACTGTTGAATTGTTGGGTATATAACAAGAGTTAATGGGAAATGAAGGAAATATGAAAATAGAGGATCTTGGAAAGTCGGGAACTTGAAGAGTTGGAACTTGAGTTCTCTTATGCTTTAGAGAAAAATTATTTCTCCCTAATCGGTGGTGGAAAGAAAAATAAAAGAGTTAAATATAGAAACACTACTATTAATTGTCAAAAGGGTTGGAAAGAGGGACCTCCCTCACACCGTCATAGTCGTCTCTCGCTCGGCTTTAGCTTTGGAATATGATCGATCGAGCGATTTCTATTAATTAGTTGATAACCGAAACGTTCCGATCTGACTCGGATCCCCGCGCGACCCCTTTTATTTAAAATATGTTCGTGATTTATTTAAAAATTTTCCTAGGTTGCAAACTTTCAAGAGTGATCGTGTGAATTCTGAAAAGTTGCAAACTTTGAAGAATGGTCGTGTGAATTCAAAAAGGTTGCAACCTTTCGAAATCAGTTCCTCTTGGCTATAAATACCACTAATTCATCAGACTTTTTCCTTACGATGTTTTCTGACTTCTTCTTTTTCTTCTGTACAAAGTTTCTTTCTGTATTTTACTGTCGTTGAGTGGCTCGCAGACACCAGCATTTTAGGTATCAATACACTGGTGATTGAGATCATTCTATCCTGGGAGGACATATTCTAAATCAAACCTCACATACTAGAAGGGGAATAATTTCTCTAAGGGGATACTGTGCATTCAGTGGGCTTGATCTTTTTCCATTATGTTTTTCCATATTCTGGTATGTCTTACATATATATTTTTTTGTGAATCAATTTATGTTCTTTTGTTATTCACTGGTTCATTGAAAACTTTGGTAACTTCATGTTTCTGCAAAGTTTCTGGTAATCCGTATTATTGGTTTTTACACTAAGATTGACAACAATATTAATGAAATTATTTTTATTTATTTTAATCTGTGTTTCTAGTGGAGTCAAAAACCTATGTGGTTTTATACTTCTATTAAGTTTGCAATTTAATTTATTACTTTTTACTTTCTAAGTCTGTATCGATTTTTGTTTATCAGAAATAACAAACGATAATATTACGGTGGTTGTTTGCTGCACCAACCCGAACTGTTGTACCACCAGCAGGGAAATCGGGAAAATTCTCTGGTGTGAATTTTAAAGGATAAAAACAACATCTATTTTTCTGGCTTTCCTCTCTTGGTCTGCAGAAATTTATCATAGAAAAATTTATAATTTTTGAAGTATGGAAACAAGCAGACTTCCTGCGTAAGGGCTACATTCTTTGTGCTTTAGAGGATGACTTCTATAATTTCTATAGTGCAAAGACGACTTCGAAAGAATTGTGGGATGCACTAGAGAAGAAATATAAGAAAAAAGATGCATGCTTGAAAAAGTTTGTGGTCGCAAAGTTTTTAGACTATAAAATGGTAGATACTAAAACTGTTGTATCACAAGTGCAGGAACTTCAACTTATTTTCCATGATCTGATTGCTGAGGATATGGTAGTAATTGAAGCTTTTCAAGTGGCTGCAATGATCGAGAAGTTACCCCTTTCGTGGAACGACTTCAAGAATTATCTAAAGCACAAACGTAAGAAAATAAAGCTTGAAGATCTTGTGATTTGGCTTAAGATTGAAAAAGACAACAAAACCGTCAAAAAGAGGTCTCTTAAGAGTTCGACAATAATTAGAGTTAATATTGTTGAAGAAGCTCCTTCCAAAGGCAAGAAGAAAAAGAAGTCCAACGGACAAAAGTCAAAATAGGCCAAGAAGAAATTCAAGGGTAACTGTTACAATTGTGGTAAGACTGTTCATAAGTCTTCTCACTTTCGTGCTCCAAGAAAGGAGAAAGACAAAGGCAAAACTCAAGAAAACATCGTTGAAGAGATGGAAGATGCAAATAACCTCTATGCAATGATCTTGAAGTGCAACTTAGTTAGAAATCTGAAGGAGTGGTTTCTCGACTCAAGTGCCACTCGACATATTTGCTCTACGAACGAAGACTTTGCAAAATACACTTCTACTAAGATCGATGAATATCTCTTCATATGGAACACAACAACAAAAAGGATTGAAAGAACTTGGAAAGTAATGTTTAAAATGACTTCCGACAAAGTGTTGACTTTGAACAACGTTCTGCTTGTTTCTACTATTAGGAAGAATTTAGTTTCTGCTGCACTGCTCGTTAAGAACGGGTTTAAGTGTGTCCTAGTTAGTCACAAAGTTGTAATAAGTATGAATGAAATGTTCTTAGTAAAGGTCTACCTCAATAAGGGCCTCTTTAAAAACTGAATGTAATGGTTGTTTATAGTATTAATAAAAATTTTGCTTCTGTTTACTTATTGGAGTCAAATATTTTATGGCATGCCCGTTTAGGACATGTGAATTTAAAAGCCTTGCAAAAATTAGTTACTTTAGAAGTATCGCCGGATTTTAAATGCGATAAATCTAAATGAAAAATTTGTGTAGAAAGTAAGTTTGTTAAATATCTGTTGAAAGAAATTCAAAACCTTTAGACTTAATTCACATAGATATATGCGATAAGAAATCGACACCATCTCGTGGTTTATTTATAAATTTTATTGACAATTGCACTCAATCATGTTATGTATATTTGCTTAATAGTAAGGATGAATCAATTGATGCATTTAAGAAATAAAAAAAAGAAGTGGAGAATCAATTGAATCTAAAAATAAAAATGGTTTAGAGTGATATCAGTGGATAATACGATTCTCCTTTTGCAGAGATATGTTTGGAGTATGGTATAATTCATAAAAGTACTACACCTTATATACCAAAGTCAAATGGTTTGGTGGAACGTAAGAACAGAACATTAATGGAAATGATGAATGCCTTGATAATCAGTTCTGGCACCGAAAAATCTTTGGGGGGAAGCTATCCTTACGGCTAATAACATACTCAATAAGGTACCCCATAGAAAATCACAATCAATTCGATATGAGTTATGGAAAGAAAGAAAACTCAACTTGAAATATTTCAAAGTGTGGGGGTGTCTAGCCAAGGTAGAGGTTCTTTTACCCAAAAGTGTGAAAATTGGACCCAAAATGGTGGATTATGTATTTATTGGATATGTTCTGAATAGTAAGGCCTGTCGGTTTATGGTTCACAAATATGATAATCCTGAGATTCATGTAAATAAGATAATTGAGTCAGATAACGCAGAGTTCTTTGAACACATTTATCCGTATAAAACTGAATGTTGCAAGTGAAAGACCTAAACGACTACGGGAAGAATCAATGAAAAATACACTACCTAGTGAGGATCCTAGGCGTAACACTGGCCAACGGAAACCCACTTCTTTCAAACCAGGTTTTGTGGCGCTATTGCTTGAAAAAGAGCCTCAAACATTAAAGAAGCTATGTCTTCATCTGAGTCAACTTATTAGATAGAAGTAGTCAAAAGTGAGATTGAATCAATTTTAAGTAATCATACTATTGAATTGGTTGATCTTCCTCCAGAAAATAAACATTTAGGATCAAAGTGAATTTTTAAAAGGAAAACTAAAGTTGATGGAACTATTGACAAATACAAGGCCATACTTGTAGTCAAAGGATACAAACAAAAGGAAGGTCTGGACTATTTTGACACATACTCTCTAGTAACAAGGATAACGTCAATTAGGATGTTAATAGCACTAGAAGTAGTGTATTATCTTAAAATCCACAAAATGGATGTAAAGAAAACCTTCTTAAATGGAGAGTTGGAGGAAGATATTTACATGGAACAACCTAAAGGGTTTATAGTTCCTGGTAAAAAAGAGAAAGTGTGCAGACTTGTGAAGTCGCTTTATGGGCTCAAGCAAGAACCCAAATAATGGTATGCTAAATTTGACCCAAAGATGTTGGCAAATGGATTCAAGATTATTTAATGTGATAAGTGTGTTTACATTAACAATGTTCCAAATCATAAAGTCATTTTTTGTCTGTATGTTGATGACATGTTAATAATGAGTAAAGATATTGATGATGTACATGCTACTAAGCGCATATTGTCAAACAAGTTTGATATGAAGGACTTAGGAGTTGCTGATTTGATCTTAGGGATCATGATTCTCAAAACTCCTCATGGACTAGAATTATCTCAATCTCATTATCTTGAAAGAGTATTAGATAATTTCAAGTACTTGAATTTCAATGTTGTCAAAACTCCAATTGATTTAAGCTTTACATTTCAAAACAATGTAGGTGAAAGTGACTCTCAATTGGAATATGCATTGTATTTGCAAGTTTGATGTATATTATGAATTGTACCAACAAGATATAGCATGTGCTATTAGCAAATTGAGTCGGTTCACTAGTAATCCGAATTAAACTCTTTGGATGACAATGAAACGTGTGTTGGTGTATCTGAAACATACACAACACTCTACTTTGAATTATCATAAATACCCTGTTGCAATTGAAGGATATAATGATGCAAATTAGATCACTGGGTTAAATGAAGTAAAATCTACAAGTGGTTATGTGTTTACACTTGGTGGAGGAGCAGTCTCTTGGAAATCTTCCAATCAGACATGTATGACTTCATCCACAATGGAATATGAATCAATTGCTTTAGATAAGACTACTGAATGACAATTGAATTTCCTAGAGGATATTCCATTTTGGCCCAAACCTGTGGGACCTATTTGCATACATTATGATAGTCAAGAAGCAATAGATAGGGAAGGGGGAGCCATGTATAACGGAAGGTCTCATCATATACGACATAGATATAACACCGTAAGACAACTTTCTCTTGTGGAATTATCACAATTGAATAAGTGAAGTCAAGCGATAATGTGTCAGATCCACAAACGAAAAGCCTAGTGAGAGAGGCAGTTGAAAGATTATATAAGGAAATGTGTTTACAGCTTAGGAAAAGTCAGAATGGCGGTAACTCTATCTAGAAGATTGGATATCCCAAGAGCTTGATTCAAGGAGAAAAACAAAGTTGTTATTGATGGTTCGACATTGTCAATCAACTCAATCCATTCTCATGATGAAGACAATGTTCTGGAACAAGGTTAAGACTTTAGGGCTTGTTAATGAGTTAGAAAAGCTTAAAGTTTTTAATGATTTACTAAGTTTGGATGATTTGAATAAATAGTGCATCTACGAGATGACACGGCTAGAAATCACCTATGTTAGTGTGAAGTGTAATCCGCTTCAAATATAAAAATCCTATTCTTTATATACTCATGAAACCAGGAGGTGTTCAAGGCTGAAATGAACACAACTGTAAGAACCACAAACGGTAAAGGATTAATTGTGTGACATATGGTTGTCTAGATATACACCAAAACTCGACGGTTCAAAGATATATCAACTACCAATTGACCGAGTATATCCTACATATGTTCAGTACGGAAAGTCCAAGGAGAAACCTACTTATCCAGATACAATTGATCCTTGCTTGTAAAGTACACACCAGTATGCCCATTCCTTATGTTGTAACCATTCCCCATTCATATGGGGTATTGTTGGATATATAACAATAATTAATGGGAAATGTAGTGAATTGAAAAGAGAGGAACTTTGAAAGTTGGGAACTTGAAAATTCCTAATCTTCTATTTGTTCAAGATGAGTAATGGAGATATGTGTTTTCTTGATAGTGATACAACTCATTCTATTTTAAGAGAAAGAAAATATTTCTCTAATTTGATTATGAAAAAGACTTATGTTAATACAATATCTAATAGAGCAAAATGAAGTGAGGACTCTAGAAGAGCTGTCTTAATATTACCTGGGGAAGATATTAAATATTAAAAATGCATTGTACTGTAGTAAGTCTCAAAGAAACTTATTAAGTTTAAAGGCTATATACCTTTATATTAGTACAGTAAATTGGAGCAAAAATATGTTCATGAAAAGTTACCCGCATGTTCTTCTGATTGTACCATAGAAGTATTAGTATGGTCGAATCACATGCCATAGTAAACAAAGTGTTTATTAATCCTAATGATTTCATCATTTGGCATGAACAGTTGAGACATCCTAGTTATAGCATGATGCACAAAATTATTGAGAATTCACATCTGCATATGAAGAATCAAAAAATTCTTCAATCAAAGAAATTCACTTGTGTTGCTTGTTCTCAAGGAAACTTGGTTATTAAACCATCAACAACTAAGGTTGGTATTGAATCCGATGCATTTCTGGAACATATACAAGGTTTTATATGTTGGTCAATTCACCCTCCAGGTGGGCCATTTAAATATTATATTGTCTTGATAGACACATCTACAAGATGGTCACATGTGTGCTTATTATCAACTCGCAATATAGTGAGTTTACATTTCATTCCTTTAATGATTATTATTTGTCCAATGGGATAAAAATTGAACATCCGATTGCTTATGTTTACACTCAAAATGATTTAGCGGAATCTTTGATTAAGCATCTCCAGTTTATAGCTAGACTATTGTTAATGACGAAAACGTTACATGTTTCAGTATGGGGTCATTCTATGTTGCATGCAGCAACATTGGTGCCCATAAGGCCAACTAGTTATCATGAATTTTCTCAATTACAGTTGGTTTCTGGTCATGACCCAAATATTTCCTATCTTAGAATTTTTGAGTGTATGATATTCGTTCCTATTGCCCCACCACTACACACAAAGATGGGTCCCCAAAGAATGTTGGGGTGTGTGTTGGGTAGAGTCTCCTTCTATTATCAAATATATTCGGAACCTATGACAAGAAATGTATTAACAACAAGATTAACTGATTGTAATTTTGATGAACTAGTATCCCCAACATTAGGGGAAGAACATAAGCAGTTGAAAAAGGAGATATATTGGAATTCATTATCCATATATCATTTAGATCCTCAAAAAAATCAATGTGAAGAAGAGGTTAAAAAGATGATTTATTTGCAAAATATTGCAAATCAACGGCCAGATGCATTTACTAACCTTCCAAGACTTACTGAATCATATATTCTAGCTGCAAATACTCTAGTTCGAGTTGATGTCCCGGTAAAACAAATTGTTAACGCAAATGATTCTAAACCACGTTTAAAATGTGGTAGGTCAATTGATTCAAAGGATAAAAATCGTCGAAAAAGAAAAGGAACAAATGACCATGAAGATCATATCATGGAGGAAATTGATCAAGAAGAGATCCGAGACATAAAAAATGATAAGACCACATGGAAGGTCCAAATATCTGAATATAATGAGAATGAAGAAATCTCAATAAGTGATGTCTCGACAAGATAAAAGTGGAATCATAATAATATTATGGTGGAAAATATTTTTGCTTATAATGTTGTTGAAATAATGCAACAAGGTGATAATTTTGAACCAAAATCTGTCAATAAATGCAGTTAAAGAAACGATTGGCAAAAATGGAAGGATGCAATTGAAGGAGAGAATTGACTTCACTTTAAAAACGTAAATTTTTGGACCAATAGTTCGAACACCTGAAGGTGTCAATCTAGTGAGGTATAAGTGGATTTTTGTGTAAAAATGAAATGAAAAAGGTGAAGTCGTAAGATGTAAAGAATGACTTGTGGCACAAGGTTCTATGCAAAGGTCTGACATTGATTATGTGGAGGCATATTTTCCTATGGTGGATGCAATTACGTTAAGGTATCTAATAAACCTGGTAGTTTATGAAAAGCTTGAAATACGTCTAATGGATGTTGTCACAACTTATTTATATGGCTAATTGGACCATGATATTTTCATGAAAGTTCCTGAAGCATTCAATGTGCCTGAAACATGTAAAAATTCGCAAGAAAATTGCTCGATAAGACTTCAGAAATCATTATATGGATTAAAACAATCAGGACAGATGTGGTACAATCGTCTTAGCAAATTTTTGCTAATGGAAGGGTACAAAAATTACCCTATTTGTCCTTTTGTTCTTATAAAAAGGTCTGGATCTAATTTTGTTATTATAGATGTGGATGTTGATGATTTAAATATCATTGGCACTCCTAAAGAGATTTCAGAAGTTGTTGGGTGTGTAACAAAATAATTTTAAATGAAAGATCTTTGTAAGACAAAATTTTATCTTGGCCCATAAATTGAGCATTTGAAAAAATGGAATATTTATCCATCCATCAACATATATAGAAAAGGTTTTAATTTTTTTTACATGGATAAATCACATCCATTAAGTACCCCGATGGTTGTGAGATCGCTTGACATACATAAAGATCCATTTCAACCTCAAGAAACTGATAAAGAGCTTCTTGGCGATGAAACTCCATATCTTAGTGCTATTGGGGCGCTAATGTATCCTTCCAATAATACTCGATTAGATATTTATTTTGTAATAAGTTTATTCGTAAGATTGAGCCCGTGAATCAAACATCTATTCAGATATCTTCACGGGAACCATTGGTATGAGATTATTTTATTCTAATAAACCCAAGTCAGAAATGATTGGTTATGCAAATGCTGAATATTTGTCTGATTCGTATAAAGTTTGATCTGAGACATGCTATTTATTTACATATGGAGGCAATACTATATCTTGGCGTTTAATGAAGCAAACATTACCTGCTACTTCTTCAAATCATGCAAAAATAATAGCCACCCATGAAGAAAGTCGAGAGTGTGTTTGGCTGAGATGAATGACTCAACATATTCAAAAAATTTGTGGTTTTCCTATGAAAAAGGATATTCCACCTACGTTGTACGAAAACAATGCTTCATGTATAGCTCAGCTGAAGGGAGGATATATTAAAGGATACATAAAAAAACACATTATGCAAAAAAAAATTAATTCATGATCTTCAGAAGAAAGGTGAAATAAATGTATTCGCTCAGTTGATAATTTAGCGGATCTGTTCACTAAAGTTTCACCAACCTAAATATTTGAAAATTTGGTATCCAAGATTTGAATGCGTCGTCTCCAAGAAATTAAATTTTATTTGCAACAGGGGGAGTGAACTACGCGCTGCACTATGTTTACTTTGGTCTAGGTTTTATCCCACTGGTTTTCCTGGCAAGGTTTTTAACGAGGCAACAAATAAACTGTGTTAAAATATATGTGTAGCCTTTTGTCCTTCACTAAGAATTTTTCCCTTAGGTTTTTTGGCAAGGTTTTAACGGGGCATATTATTTGTCGATGTTCATCCAAGAGAGAGTGTAGTAAATCATTAAGGTGGTTAAATGAATTACCATAACTCCTTGGTTAATTCTTTTATTTTTGAGTAATAATGTTGTTGATAATGTGGTCAAATGGATGACCATAACTCCTAGGTTAATTTCATCCTTTATTGGTAGTAATGTTATTGATAATATGATTATATGGATGACCATAACTCCTACGTTTATTTCCTCCTCAATGGTTAGTAATTCTCAAGGTTTAATGTAATGTTTATGACACCCTTTCGTATTCCTCCGTGTAATCCTATACATGGTGGTGTTAAGAATAATGTTGAATACATTTCAAAGAAAGAAAGTTATCTTATATTGTTCTTTTGTTCTTAAGTTTTATAACATAAATTTATTTGCTGACACATAGTAACAAAAAGAATTTAGTTTGTCACATTTATTGCAATTTTCTAAATTTTGATATTAAATATTTTACAATCAAAACTAAAGAATAAGCTATTAAATATTAACGGTCATTATATTCTAACTCTATTCAAATATTTATTATTATTTCCAATTATAAATAGAGTCTCCATCTACACAAAAATACAGAATTATTAAAGAAAAAAAAATACATCATGCTAAGAGGCTCACCAATAGACTCTGAACTGTTCAGTTGATCAATGATGCGCTGGATGTTGATCATTGTTACATGTGTCTACATCATAAGGCGATGCAGGCAAACTGACATCGGTACATTGAATGTACGATTATGCGAGTTTGAATGCTAACAGAACACATGTTTGAAAAGAATATGAAAGAAACACTTACCTAGGCTTTACTAAACTCAACTGATTTCAATATAAAGCAACGTAAATAAATGCAGTATAAAGAAAAACTTAACACATGATTTTCAACTCTGTGTATTTAGAAATACAATGATAACTCTGTGTGTATGCAAATATGCAATATGAAAAATACCAATATTTCTGATGTATATAAAAATACAAAATACTGTTGTGGGAGTTTCTCTAACTGACAACCATCACTTAAGAGATATAGTGATGATACAACGATTTTCCTCACACTCCCAGAGCATCCTATACCTTGCCAAGGGTATATGACCTGAACTGCTAAGTGGATCCATTAGTCTATGCTAATAAGAACTAAAGGAATCATCTAAAAAGTATGACCCTTTTCTACCCATGATGGATACATGATTTTTAAAGGCTGTGATTTGTCTGAACTCTCCCCCATATTGGTGCTCAATACTACTCCCAAAATATGATACTAGCTCTTTATGTTTAAAAACATACTTCTTTTCTTTGGTTTGAGATAATTGCTCAAAACATAGCTCAAAGGCTATCTTGGAAATCTCAGTTTCCTTTCTTGCTTAATTGTGAAAGCATTTACTCAATAGTGAAAAACTAGCTCAGTGGTTCTTTACTAAAAAAACTAGTTCAAAGGCTCTTTACTCATAAACTAGCTCAAAGGATCTTTACTGAAAACTAGTTCAAAGTCTCTTTACTGAAAGCTCAAAGTCTCTTTTCGAAATTAAAGTTTCCTTACTTGTTTAAATGTGAAAACATTTTAAACTCTATGAGAGTACGTAATCCCCATATACTTTTGAAGAAATGAACTTCAACTTTACTCTATACTGAACTCAAAACTTAAGTTTTAAAACAAAGTTAAAACATTTGTAAAAGACTTCCGAGGACTTTATGAATTGATCTTGACTAGACATTTAAATTCTCTTGACTTGATCCTTAACTTCTCTTGACTTGACTCTTATCTTACCTTTAATTGAATTTATGGATTCAAGGATCGTTATCAAAGATCTCATGATGCTTAGGAATGAATTTAGATAGTTAATCATGAGAAAGATCAAAATGTCAATATTTGAGGGTGGGTCCGCGACACAAAGAAGCATTTAAATTTTTGGTTCAAAAACAACTTTTGAGGCAAAATGGTCCGTGACTGCTCCGCGACACATAAACACAATTTTTCAAAACTGCGGAGTGGGTTTGCAACACGGACGAAATTTCTTCTTTGTTTTTCAACTACAAACCCTTTAAACTCCATGGGTTGTTTCCCCAGACACTTAGAATCGATTGAATGTTCAAAGTACATCAGATTCTACTTAAAACCAAACCTTAAATCATGGATTCGGATCAAACAACTCCTTAACAATTTCAACGAATTAAGAATTTAATATAACTTCAACAAACCCATCAAGAATTCAATTTCTAAGCTTCCAAAACCTTAAATTCACTGAAATAAATCATGATTGGAGTGTGGATGAACTAACCCAATGCTATGTTATCTGACATACCTTTGTAGGGAGCACCCCCGACGAAATCCACAAGCTAAACTCCACGATCTTAATGAATCTTTAACGTTCTTTTCCTTTCTCCTCTTTTATCCTCTTCTTTTCTCCTCTCTAAAAACCATAACTCTTTTTCCAAAAGTATAAACTAACTAAGTTCAGTTTATAATCCTAATTATTTACCAAAAACGAATTAAAATAAAAGGGTAAGAATACGAACTCGGAATCGCGCAAACTCAGCGGCGTTGGAATGATCATTCCAAGATCTTTACTACCATACATGGAAGTGCTCCTAACTCATCATGAGCTAGAAGTTATGACCATTTGAAGTTGACCAAAAACTCATTTTTCCTGTCTTAAGTCAATTTCCAGATTTTTAATTCTTTTCAAAAATCACTATTTCCAGTTCTTTGCCTCTTCCTAGTATTTCAAATTGCGATATGTTATACATCATGTCATTTCCAATTTTTCATATGTTAATACTTAGTCTTTTATTTAGTACAATGTCATCATTGAGTTCAACAAATAATTTCCAAGTTAGTCTTACTAATACAATTCCACATGTATTGGATACAAATTATATTTATGGAGGAAAAAATGTTGGATCTCACTCAATGAGATTTAATGATGTTTACAATATTAAAGTTGCAATTTTTCCAAAACATCTAACAAAATTGTGTGTGATATTACAATGCATATTCCAAATGGATACAAACATGGAAAATTCAAGTTGGTTGATTTGATGGGAGATGTTGGTTCATGTCAAAGCAATATTTACAAGATAATGGAGTTTGTTTTATGCTTGATGATCATTTTGAATTGCATTTTGATTAATCTTACATTTATATATAATTTCATGTATTTATGGATGGAAAAATAAGATGTTATCTTGTTTTGGAGGTTGAGTAATTTAGGACATTATTTGAAGTGTGAGTGAATTATTCAGATTTTACTTATTAAGTTTTTTTTATGAAAAAATGAATGCAGTCGATATGATTAGAGAATTTGGGGAAAATATATTTCATTTGACTTATCAATTTAAAAACATTTCGAGAAAAATTAGTATTTAATCAAAAGTTTACAAAGTCTATCCGATTGTTTTACTCAAGAGTGCTTGTTAAAAAGAATGTTGGGGTGAAAACTACTTCTTTAGCTTTTAAAAATAAGTTTGTACTATTGCTTTTCAAATATACTTATTTTTATCTTGAATAATTTGGTCAAAAACCTTATTTTATAAAAATAAGCACCCTTTTTAATAAATAAGTACTTTTGACAATTCAAAAACCTGGTCAACTAGACTATAAATCCATCTATGTTTTTCAGATTTTCTTAGTAATGACAAAATCATTTTTTTGGAAAATTTTGATCTTTTATTCATGACTCTCCAAAAGAATTACACCACCTTACACTTCCACAGGCAAAGCCTAACCCTCACTAGCCCATACTGAAAAAAGAAAAAAAAATCAAAATAACATACAACGAATAACACCAACGCCCAAGCCAATCTCAAAACGGACGTGTGTGATATATATCATAGTAGGATTACCTAAATAGGTCCTCTTTGTCACGCCCGGAGCCTACACCCTGGACGTGACCGGCACTCGAAGACCATTGCTGGCCCCTAAGCGAACCCTTAGCCTAGCTTACTTAACTCACCATTGACTCTGGAGCTCGATCTGGATCAACATAGTGCTCCGTGGTGATTCTAGTTTCTTCCGTTTGCATCATAAAACAATGCAGGCCAACTTGCATCACTGCATTGAATGTACGAGTACGAGAGTTGAAATTCTAAACACAACTCTAAAGCTTGAAATAGAGTAAATATGAACTTACCTTGGCTCTGCTCAACTCGTAAGATAACAAGTCAATATAAAGCAATAAGAACACATGCAATATATATATATATATATATATATATATATATATATATATATAAACTGGTAAAACCAGTGTAAAACCTTAGTTCATTAAAGATGAAACAATAATAAACTCAAATTTACTTATGTATGAAAGTAATATAGTTTCTGTGGAAGTTTCTCTAACCAACAACCACCACTATGAACCTAAGTGGTGATACAACATCTCATCCACACTGCCGGAACAGTCCTATACTTTGTCGTCACATAGAACATCGTCAACCTAGTTGATCCACTGGCTAAACTTACGTGATCATCTAAAAAGTATGACACGTTAATACTCATACTGGCTACATGGTTTACATGGGGACTTGAGTTATCTGAACTCTCATCCCCACATAGGTGCTCAATACTACTCCCAAAACTTTCTTTAGCTCATACTTTTAATAAAAGTTCCTTACTTTGGGTTGAGATAATTTACTGAACCCTTTAGCTTTAAAAGCTCCTCTTGGAATCAATGTTCCCCTGCTTAGTTCAAAACTCTTTTGGAACTTCTTAGTTCCCTTTTAACTTAAATGTGAAACATATATCAACCTTTAGAGAATATTTAGTCCCCCTTATAACTTTAGAGAAATGAACTCAACTCTTGCTATTTACTTAACATGAAACTTTAACTCTTAGGGAATACTTAGTTTCCTTATAGCTTTTGAAAATTTAACTCAACTCTTTTCTCTTTTCTAGACTTGTAACTTGAGCCTTGAAACAAAGTTAAACTGATTGTTTAAGACTCTTTGAAAACTTTAAGAACTCACTTTGACCTGCTTCTTAACTTTTAAACTTGACTCTTAACTTCTTTTACTTTGATCTTAGCTCCCCTTGAATTGAATTATGGATTCAAGGATCATGATATCATGTTTAAGGATGATTTTATGATGTTTAGATGTACTTTAGAGTGTTGGAATCAACTAGGAATGAAAGGTACATCACTTAGGAACTAGTAAGAAGAGATAGGGAATAAACGGGGTCTCCAGGGGGTCGTGGCGCTTTGAGAGGCGCAGGCCGCCAGGGCCTGTTGGACAGACCCTTGTCTGGGGCGCAGTGAAAAGCGGCGGCGCGCCAGGGGCTGTCAGACAAAGGCTTCCCTGAGACGCTCTTTCAGGCGCGGCGCCCCAAGGGTTATCTGACGGGACCTTCGAGTTTTCTTCTACGTTTTCATCTCTAAACCTCCTAAACTTCAATGGATCCCACCCTAAAAAGTTAGGATCCCTAAATACCTCATTTCCTAATAGATTAGACCTGAAAAAAGTCCAAAAATATAAATCAAAACTACTAGAGATCAACTAAAATTCAACCAACATGAACTTTACACTTTTCATCAAGAACTTCAAGATTTTTATTCAAATAAACTCTAATTTGCTGTATTCAATCAAATTGGGGTGAGTGTGACATGACCTAACACCGAATGATCTTACATACCTCAATAGGGATCACCCCCGACGAAATCCACGCAACGATCTTGGCGTTCTTGCTTCTTTTTCTCCTTTCTCCTCTTTTCTCCTCTTCTTTTCTCTTTTGTCAAAACCCTAACTTATTTTCTAAATGCGTAAACTGAATCAGATCAGCTTGGACCCCAACGTATTACCCAAAAATGATATTAAATAATTGGGTAAGCAAATGACTAAAACGCCCTTAACAAATTTGGATTGGACTTTTCTCTGTCCAACATCCCAACTTCTGAAAGTCATATATCCCTCATACGTCCTCGAATATTTGCAAACTTGACGCCGTTATAAAGATCTTCCCAAAAGTTTTCAATCTATATAAAGTACTCACCCTAAATCCTCCTGAGCTGGAAGTTATGGCCGTTTGAAAATGACCAAAAGTCACTTTTGGAATCTGGAAATTTTCCAGATTTCGCTACTTAATTCCAAAAAAATGATTGTTCTTGGTTTCTTAGCTTATTCATAGATGTTTCAAGTTACGAGATGTTACAATATCTCCCCCTTGGGTACATTTTTACTCGAATGAGAATTCTTTCACTAAGCTAAGTATAGTAACACCATTTCTGCACTCAACAAAACAAAATCGATTATTTCTCCAAAGGACCTTGACTGAAGCAAATTATTTTGTCCTCAATTTGCAAACTTGACGATCCAAAATCTGAACTGGAATTTCATCATAGGATAGCTTATCCTAAATCCCAACATTCTCTGTTGGTTCTATCAATGAAGGATAACCCAAGCACTTCTTCAACATTGAAATCTGGAATACCGGATGAACCGCTGCTAACTCTTGGGGTACTCCAACTCATAAGCCACATTACCCACTCTCCTGGAGATTCTGTAAGGACCAATATACTTGGGACTAAGTTTACCCTTCTTACCAAACCTCATAACACCCTTCATGGGTGAAACCTTAAGATACACCCAATCATCCACCTCAAACTCTAATGGCCTTCTCCTAACGTTTGTGTAGGACTTTTGGTAACTTTGTGCCGTATTCAATCTTTCTTGAATGACTTTCACCTTCTCCATAGTTTGGTGAACAAGACCTGGTCCTATCTACCCTGCTTCACCAACTTCAAACTACCCAATAGGAAATCTGCATCTTCTCCCTTAAAGAGCTTCATATGAAGCCATTTGGATGCTCGAATGATAACTATTGTTGTAAGCGACTTAATAAGAGGTATATGATCACCCCAATTTACCTTGAAGTCAATCACACAGTCTCTCAACATAACTTCTAAGGTCTGGATTGTACTCTTTGCTTGTCCATCTGTCTGAGGATGAAAAGTAGTACTCAAATGTACCTTTGAACCCAAACCTTTCTTGAAAGATTTCCTGAACTGTGCAATAAACTGAGCACCTCTATCTGAAATAATAGAGACTGGAACTCCATGAAGTCTTACCACTTATTTAAGTTACAACTTAGCATAATCCTCGGTCGTATAAGTATTCTTTAACGGTAAGAAATGTGCTGACTTTGTCATTCTGTCAACAATCACCCAAATATAATCATGTTGCCTTCGAGATCTTGGAAAGACCGTGGTGAAGTCCATAACAATCATCTCCCACTTCCATTCCGAAATTTCTATATTCTGAGCCAAACCTCCATGTCTTTGGTGCTCCACTTTCACTTGCTGACAATTTGAACGCTTGGCAACAAACTCAGCAATATCTTTCTTCATGCCTTCCCACCAATATATCTATCTCAAATCGCGGTACATCTTGGTGGAACCCGGATGAATGGAATATCTAGAGCTATGAGCCTCCTCCAAGATCCTCTCTTGGAGTCCATCCACCTTAGGTACACATAATCTGTCTTGGTACTTCACCACACCATCTCCCCCTTATTCGAAAGCCAATACTCTTAGGTTATGGACACTTGCCTTCAAATCAAGCAAAATAGGGTCTTGGTCTTTCTTCTCTTTCACCTCTGACACTAAGGACGACTCAGCCCCATTCCTCACCACTATACCTTCTTTTGTGGAATCCATAAGTCGAACACCCAAACGTGAAAGTCTATGCACATCTTTAGCTAACTCCCTTTTCTCTTCTTCAACATGGGAAGTACTCCCCATAGATAACCTGCTTAAGGCATCAACAACCACATTAGCCTTACCTTGGTGGTAAAGAATACTCATGTCATAATCCTTGAATAATTCCAACCACCTTCTATGTCTGAGATTGAGCTCTTTCTGGGTGAACACATATTGGAGGCTCTTGTGATCATGAATATATCAAAATAAACACCATACTAATAGTGATGCCATATCTTCAAAGGAAACACTACTGCAACCAATTCTAAGTCATGAGTTGGATAATTATTCTCATGAACCTTCAACTGTCTAGAGGCATTAGCTATAACCTTCACATTCTGCATCAACACACAACCCAAGTCAACTCTTGATGCATCACAATACACCACAAAGCCTTGAGTACCCTCTGGTAATGTCAAAACTGTAGCGTTAGTCAGTCTCTTTTTCAACTCCTGAAAGATTTTCTCACAAGATTTAGACCATTGAAACATGACTGCCTTATGAGTTAACTTGGTAAAAGGAGAAGAGATAGATGAGAATCCTTTAAAAAATCTCCTACAATAGCCATTCAATCCCAAGAAACTCCTACTATCTGTTGGAGATGTGGCTCTAGGCCATATTTGAACTACTTCTATCTTCTGAGTGTCAACTCTAATCCCTTCACCAGAAACAATGTGACCTAAGAATGCCACAAACGTACGCCAAAACTCACACTTGGAGAACTTGACATATAACTCTTTATCTCTCAAAGTCTGAAGAACATTCCTAAGGGGACTAGCATGATCCTCTTCACTCCTTGAGTAAATCAGTATTTCATCAATGAAGACGAATACTAACAAATCTAAATAAGGTTTGAAAACTCTGTTCATAAGATCCATGAATGGTGCAGGTGAATTTGTCAATACAAAGGACATAACCAAAAGTTCATAATGTCCATACCTTGTTCTAAATGTTGTCTTTGGAATATCACATTCCCTTACTTTCAATTGTTGATAGCCTGATCTTATGTCAATCTTGGAAAAGCAAGAAGCACCCTGAAGTTGATCAAAGAGGTCATATATTCTAGGAAGAGGATATTTATTCTTGATGGTCACCTTATTCAATTGGCGGTAGTCTATACACATCCTAAGGGCCCCATCTTTCTTCCTTACAAACAAGACCGGAGCGCCCTTTCAATTGCTCTTTTATCTCTTTTAACTCTGCTGGTGACATTTTGTATGGAGGAATAGAGATAGGAAGAGTATCTAGGACGATGTCTATGCCAAAGTTTATCTCTCTTTTGGGAGGGACTCCGGGTAGATCATCAGGAAAGACTTCTGGAAACTCACTGACTATAGGAACTAACGGAAGGGAAAGTACCTCAACACTTGAGTCATTAACTCGGGCTAAGTGATAGGTACACCCCTTAGAGACTAACTTCCTTTCCTTAAGGTACGAAATGAAGTGACCCTTAGGCACTGCTGAACTACTAGTCCACTGTATGACTGGCTCATTAAGAATTGAAAACTTGACAACTCTACAATATCTAACTCTACTAGATCAGCCATGGTGCTCTTCTGATTGATGGAAATAGGACAATCACGATAGACTCTTTCCGCTAGAATAGACTTCCGAACAAGTGTAGAAACACAAAAGGGTTCGCAAAGTATTTCAAGAAGAATCTCAAACAGATTTGCAACATAAAAAGTTACAAAGGATAAGCTTGCTCTTGGGTCTAACAAAGCATAAACATCAAAAGTAAAGACTTTAATTATACCCGCGACAACATCTGGATAGTTATCTTGCTCTTGGCATCTAATGAATGCATAGAGGCGGTTTGCCCCTCCGCTTGTACCAGAAGTGGCTCCTCTAGGTGAAGCCTTATCTGGTGTAGCAACTGATGAAGATTGGGTTTTATTGCCCGGATTTCCACCACCTTGCTTATTCTTTGGTCACTCTCTCATGAATTGATCCTCTTGGACACACTTAAAACAACCTGTTTGGCCATTACGACAATATCCTGTGTGGTTTCTACCACACTTAGTACATGTAGGAGCCCTACTTCCTCCTTGTGCCACACTACCTTGAGACTGAGCTGGTCTCACCTTGAAGTGTTGCAAATTATGGCCACTATACTCACCTCGGTTTCTGGGCGCATGTGCACTAGCAGATGATGGTGCATGGTCCTTCTATTTCTGAAGTTGTGGCCGATTCGAACCACCTTTCTGTTTCCCAGACTCATTCCCATTCTTTGCCTTCTTGTTTCGATATTCCTCTCTGTACCTCAGCTTCTCCTATTCAACTTGTTGTACATAGACCATAAGCATGTATATGTCCATGTCACCAATCAACATTGGTACACTACCCTCTTTGCTTGAAGCACAACCAAAACTGACAACAAACAAGCTCATTCTTCTCCTCATAATTTTTACCATCTACGGAGCATAGCAGGATAGTTGGGTGAACTTCAACCATACTCATGAACACTCATGGAGTCCTGGAAGGTGAGGAACTCCCGTACCTTCGACTCCTTCAGTTCTTGAGGAAAAGAACCTTCCCAAGAAGGCTTCTTCGAAGCAAGCCCAACTTGGATGTGGTGCACCCTCAGCTCTACCATCCTTCCATTGGTCAAACCAGGTTCTAGACACACTCTTCAGTTGGTATACAGCTAATTCAACCCTCTCAACATCTACCACATGCATTACCTCAAACACTTTCTTCAACTCTTCAACAAAGTTCTCTGGATCCTCAGTAGTGCTTGATCTGGTGAAGCTAGGAGGATTCATTCTCAAAAACTCATGAACCCTCGAGGTGTCAGCCCTTTCTTGTCGAGCTTCTCTCTGTTGCCCGACTTGGTTGGTTACAACTTGACTTAACATCCAGATAGCTTCCCGGAACTCGACATTGGTAACCTGTCCTTGGGGTTCCACATCTAGTGTATAAGGAACCCCTTTTTCATCAACATTTCTTTGGGCTGGTCGACCTCTGGCTGCACTTTGTGGAGGCATGATGATCTGAAAATACGCGTAAGCACAAATTAGAGAGAGACTTTGAGAGATAAACTCTACGCATGAAAAGAATATGAAAGAAGTGAAACATTCCTAAATGTTGTAGCCTCCTAATCATAGATGTGGCACGCTTCGCACCGACGACTAAGAGTCAACAGACATGTTTTCATAGAATCCTTAGGACTCTTGAACTCTAGGCTTTGATACCAAGTTTATCACGCTCGGAGCCTACAACCCTAGACGTGGCCGGCACTCGAAGACCATTGCTGGCCCCCAAGAGAACCCTTGGCCTAACTTACTTAACTTAGAGGAAGACTTAACTCAACTCAATCAAGAGATAAAGCATAGCCAATGAAACACCTTATAGATTAATCTGGACAAAATGGCCCTTAAGTCTCAATAAGAAAATAAACTCCAAACTAAATTACTAACTGTCTATGAAGCCTGTAAACTAACTGAGATGGATGTTGGGACAGACCCATAACATCCTTAAAAATAATAAACTAGTAAAGCAAATGAAAAGGATATCCTCCGGAATGCAAAGAGCCTCACCACTGACGTTGAAGCTCGATCTGGATCAACAAAGCGCTGCATGCTGCTTCTAGTTACCAGCCTCTGCATCATACAACGATCCAGGACAACTGGCATTAGTACATTGAATTTACGAGTATGTGAGTTGGAATACTAAAAACAACTCTGAATCTTGAAATGGAGTAAGCATGAACTTACATTGGCTCTACTCAACTCATAAGATAACAACTCAATATAAAGCAATAAGAAGATATGCAATATATATATATATATATATATATATATATATATATATATATATATATATTGAAAATAGTGTAAACTCTTAGTTCATTAAAGATGAAACAATAGTAAACTCAACTTTACTTATATATGAAAGTAATATAGTTTCTCTGGGAGTTTCTCTAACCGACAACCACCACTATGAGCCTAAGTGGTAATACAATGTCTCGTCCACGCTGCCAGAACTTTTCTACACTTTGTGATCGCATAGAACATCCTCAACCTAGTGGATCCACTGGCTAAATTACGTGATAATCTAAAAAGTATGACACCTTAATACACATGATGGCTACATGGTTTACATGGTGACTTGAGTTATCTGAACACTCATCTACACATCGGTGCTCAATACTACTCCAAACACTTGCTTTAGCTCGTACTTTTAATAAAACTTCCTTACTTTGGGTTGAGATAATTTACTGAGCCCTTTATCTTTAAAAGCTCCTCTTGAAATCAATGTTCCCTGTTTAGTTCAAAACTCTTTAGGAACTTCTTAGTTCCCTTTTAACTTAAATGTGAAACATTTATCAACCTTTAGGGAATACTTAGTCCCCCTTAAAAATTTCGAGTAATTAACTCAACTCCTGCTCTATACTTAACTTGAAACTTTCACTCTTAGGGAATACTTAGTTCCCTTATAGCTTTTGAGAATTTAACTCAACTCTTTTCTCTTTGCTCGACTTTTAACTTGAGGCTTAAATCAAAGTTAAAATGATTGTTTAAGACTCTTTGAAAACTTTAAGAACTCAATTTGACTTGCTTCTTATCTTTAAACTAGACTCTTAACTTCTTTGACTTTGATCTTAGCTTCCCTTGAATTGATTTGTGGATTCAAGGATCATGATCTCATTATTAGGAATTATTTTATGAAGTTAAGATGTACTTTAGAATGTTGGAATCAACTAGGAATGAAAGGTACATCACTTAGAAGCTAGTACGAAGAGATAGGGAAAGAACGGGGTCTCCAGGGGGTCGGCACTCTGAGAGGCGCGGGGCGCCAGGGGCTGTCAGACAGAGGCTTCTCGAGGCACTCTGGCAGGTGCGACACCCCAAGGGTTATCTGAAGGGACCTTCGAGTTTTCTTCTCTGTTTTTCATCTCTAAAACTCCCAAACTTCCATGGATACCACCACAAACACTTAGGATCCCTAAATACCTCCTTACCCAATACATTAGACCCAAAAACAGCCCGTAAACATGAATCAAAACTACTAGAGATCAACTACAATTCAACCAACAAGAACTTCACACTTTTCATCAAGAACTTCAAGATTTTCATTTCAATAAACTCTAATTTGTTGTATTGAATCAAACTGGGGTATCTGTGAAAGGACCCAACACCGAATGATCTCACATACCTCAATAGTGATCACCCCCGACGAAATCTACGCAACGACCTTGGCGTTCTTGCTTCTTCTTCTCCTTTCTCCTCTTTTCTCCTCTTCTTTTCTCTTTTTTCAAAATTCTAACTTGTTTTCTAAATGCGTAAACTGAATGGGATCAGCTTGGACCCCAATTTATTACCCAAAAACGAAATTAAATAATTTGGTAAGGAAAAGACTAACACACCCTTAACAAATCCGGATTGGACTTTCCTCTATCCAACAGTCCAACTTCTGAAAGTCATATCTCCATCATACGACCTCGAAATTTTGCAAACTCAGAGCCGTTGGAAAGATATTCCCAAGATCTTTCTATCCATATAAAGAAATCACCCTAAATCCTCCAAAGATACAAGTTATGGCTGTTTGAAAATGACCAAAACTCACTTTTGAAATCTGGAAATTCCCTACTTAATTCCGAAAATGATTATTCTTCGTTTCTTAGATTATTCTTAGATGTTTCAAGCTACGATATATTACACTCTTCACTTCTCTATTTACCCTCACCGTTTTCTCCTTCTCTTTCGTTGCTTTCCATTTCCTCATCTATGATGTCGCCTCCTTGGACTAATCCATCGCTACGGTTCCTCTTGCACTGGATCATCAAAGTGATGTTGATGTGTTTCTTGGTTGCTGATAAATCAACTAACAAGAGTTAGTATCTTGTTATCTGAGTCGTCTTCCTTTGTTTCATTTTCCTTTCTTCCTTCTAACTTCATTGTTCTTTTTCAGTTGTGATTTCAGGTTGCATGGGTTGTTCTCATTGTTTTTTGTTGTCGAATATTGATTAAAGGAGGAAAACCTCGTCATGTGGCAGGTCCTCTCGTTTCCTTTCTTTCTTTACCTTTTACTTTGATAGCTGCTCATTATCTTTCTAGGGGTGGTCATGTTACAAAGGCAAGGATAGCTCTACTTCACCTACCTTTAAGAGTGTTGCTGGCTTCCTCCAGGTTTAATGGATCCATTCCTTACTCCAGATCCCCCATTTTGCCGAGTCCTTTATACTGGGTGAAATAACGTATGGTAAATAGCATTTCCTTGTTTTTATTGCATTCTAGGCCTTTGTAATTATGTTGCTTATGGAAAATTCAATGTTGTAGACTTTTCTTGCCCCTTATCTCCTCAAAGGTGAAATTCTTAAGTACGGGCATAGTAGTTTATCATTGTTGATGATTCTCCTCCCTTTCGTCTATATGTTATTAAAACATGTGAATGTATAGTTCCCTTTGTCAATAACTATATTTTGTCAAATGATCTGCTAACTTAATTCCTTCTCTTAAAATGTGGGGGAAAAAGAATTGCTTATCTTGTAAACATGCCTGAATTTCTGACACTATTTCTGCAATCACCCATTGACATGTCCACTTCCCTTATAGAACTTTGTACGTTAGCATTGAGTCAGTTTGAATAATAACTTCCTTGTGTAGTGACTCTTTACAATGATTGCATGCCTCTAGTATAACTTTAGCTGTTGCGACTGTGTTTATAGTCTGTTCTATGCTTTCTTTTTTCACATATTCAATGTTACCCTTATCATTTCTCAAAACAAAGGCATAGGGACTGCAACCCGAGTTTCCCCTAGAGGATCCATCTGTATTATATTTAACCCACCCATTTAGTGGGAATTCCTATAGTACTTTCTTTATCTTCAATTAAGTTATGTATCTTGTCCACTCTATCAACATATTAGGGGTTTTCTTAGTCTTACCAACATTTACACGTCCGTAGTGACATTGAGTATAATTCTTGTGACATTTTACAAAGTTTGGTAAAGCTCTAAACAAAGGTGTTATGGCCCGAGAGCACCCCCTATACGTGACACAGCGTACTTGACCACAAAGGGGTCTCAGACAAGCCCTTAGCATTATCATAACATAATATAGTAGAAAATGCGGGAAATTTAAAACTTTTAAGATATACAATCGAACTCATTTCCATAAATTCCAAACGGAAGTCTTTTCTAACTCTTTGTCACAAAACCATCTATTCAATACTAATGAATAATATTCTTTGGCACGCGGCCCATACAAAGTCTAAAAACATAAAGGAAATGACATAAAAGTAAAGTGGATATTGTCCTCGAAGCTATGAAGGACTCACCAAGATCTTCAACTCTTCTAAATCCGCGAAACCTAGATCTTAAAGCGTCTCAAGCCTCCAACCCTAAATTTGGTCAGAATTTAGGCAATATGAGTTAGTACAAAAGGTACTAAGTATGAAAGCTATCACAACATAATAAGAGAATCTTAAATGGTTAGTCAACATAAAACATAAGCACAAGAGATAATAACATAGTCACAGTGTAATCATCATGGTCATAGCATAATCTTCAACATAAGCATCATATAAATTCAAGTCAACATAAGACATAGTAAATGCGAACAGGAGATACATCATGTTCATGGCATAGTCTTTACTTAGACTGTCATGGTTACGTACATCAACCTTAATTCTTCCCTATTACAAGAGAACTACTTCACAAGCCACCTCCAAGTATACTTGTGCAGTGCAAGCATAGCATCCCATACTACCATCCAAGCTAAGTACCTCTCATTGGTCATTGTTGGTCATAGTCCACCTTCATATTCAAGACCTAGGTTTTCATGTCATATTAAGCATAGTCTATATACTTGGTTTAAGACTTTAAGCTTCTCTACCATAAGGGCACCATACTTCTAGGTAATGTCAAAGCACTCTTGTCAAATGCATGAAAGGCATCCTATACTACCCTTCAAACTAAGCATAAATTGAAGTATTCTTAGTCATGTTCACCCTAATTTGGTCTCACTATTATCTTAAATCCTCATAACTAAGGGAATCTCTCACCTTTAGTCAATTATAGCAAGGGATGCAACTAAGGCATAATCCTATCTCAAATCATTTTCTTTAGTAGCTCTAAGTCATACTTGTGAAAGGCAATCATAGCACCCCATAATAATAATCAAGCTAAGTATATTCCATATTTTGTTTGCATTTTGTATTGTTGATCGGAGAGTTTTTATAAATTTTGTGTAACATCCCGGAAATTAGCAAGTTGAACTAGTGAGTTTTAAAGCCTTTTATAAGAGGTTTGAAGTGTAGTATGAGGATTCAAAGTTGTAAAAATGATCCCCGTACTTAGAATAGAGGTTTAAGGGTTAGGGTGTCAAGGTAGGATCCCCCAAAGACGACCCAAAGGGTCCTTGTGGAGGACCCTTAAAACAGCCCAAAGCACCAAAATTCAGCAGCACCTACACGTGAAAACCTACGGCAAATTGGTGGACCCATGCCCCGTAGGTGGGGGTCATGGGTCAAGGCTTGCAATGTACTGGTAATTTGATCCTCTGACCAGCACCTACAGAGGTGCAGTACGTGTTGGTCAACCTTCGATCAGTACTGGAGGCTGAAATATGGGGTGTTGATCCACGGACACGGACCATAGTTCGTGACCTTACCTATGGACCGTAGGTTCAGCCGTGGATCAACACTTAGCCAAATGTTTCTCTGTGTTCTAGGGGATATTGATCATGCAAACCACGAACCACCAACATGGGTCGTGGGTCACCCTATGGTACATGGGTCGCTACCGTGGGTTGCACCTACAACTTCTGGAAATTTGCATATTTTGGACCTGTTTCGGATACGGGGTGTTACATTATCTTCCCCTTGGAAACATTCTTCCTCCAATGAAGATTAACTAGCTGAAATGGAGGGAGAGGGATGCAATCCCCATTACTAAAATACTGAAAACCTATTTCTGACCGAACTAAGTTCCAAGAATATGCAAATACGTTGAACATGCAAGTACAACTAAAGCAACATGATACTACTGAATTTTACGCATTAATGACTGAAAAACTGAAGTGGAACTATTACCTCAATCAAGAGTGGAATTGGAAGGGAAAAGGTAGAATACTTGGTCTTCATGGTTGTTTCTACTTCCAAAGTAGCTCCCTCTACAGACTAAATCCTCTACAAACTTTAAATGAAGCAATTTTCTTGTTTCTCAACCTTCTAACCCGATGATCAAGAATATCAACTGGTACATCCTCATAAGAAAGACTATCTTTCACTGCATCACTCTGTAATGGCACTACGGATGCTGGATCACCGACACACTTCATCAATAGCGAAATGTGAAAGACTGGATGCACCGCAAAAAAGTCTAGTCAAGTATCCTTACCCTAGATTGTAAAATCATGCACCCATTGTTCTTTTGAAATACTCTTAACTATGTGAGGTGAGTCTTCTTTAGCAGAGTATTGAAAAGAGAGTGTCTCTTTCCAAAGAAACTTTGACAAAAACATTCGAAGTTGCCAGCATAGCCACAATGCTCACAAATTTTTCTCTCATCTTTTTTTTAGAGAGAGGCAAGTCAAAGAAAATGTTCGTGTAATGATGGGCGTTGGAGATGAGATTAACATCAACTCTGTTGTTAACTACAGGGATGAAACTGTGGCTCCAGTACGTTTCACTAACAAGCCTAGATGTTTGTTGGGCCATGGCATGGACACCAAAAAATAAATCCCCTAAGTCGATAAGGGGGAACTTGAAGATCTTATGCCAGAACACAATCCTTCTCGTCGTGTTTCATATGGGATCATAAAAAACTAATAGATTTTTCTACTCTCCCATAGGTGACTTATCTTTTCTGATTAGGCTATCAGTAGCCACTCAATGGAAGGGTTTATTTTACTCTCTTGTGTAATGAGTCACAAGTGAATATGCAGTAGTAGTAGTTAATTTCCAAGATCCAAATTGAAGGATTATATATGCTTAAAGTTTGGGTAGAATACAACAAATTCGATTATTAAAGACAAAGAATTCCATCATTAATAAATCATATTTTGTCGCTACAATTCTTGATAGACGAAAAATAATTTGTCAATCTGTCGTCACTAAATGTGTATCACTAAAAGTATACAAATACGATTTAGTGCTTCGTCGCTAGTATTATTTAACTACAAAATATAAAATCTTCCCCAAATGCTTAAACATTTGTGACAAATTTATTTGTCGTAAAAAGTGTATCTTTTTTGGTAGTTAATAGTATGATTTGTCATTAAAAAGGTTATTACTACCGATAAAATTATATCATCGCTAATTATTTTACTTCAATCATAGAAGACATCAATTGTTTCTAAAGTTATATGTATTTCATAGTTGAACATTGCTACCGAAAAAATTATATCGTCGCTAATTACTTTACTTCAATTAGTGACGACATCAATTGTCTCTAAAGTTATATGTATTTCGTAGTTGAACGAAATCTAATTTCATCACTAATGACTATATTTATATTTAAAAAAATTATTTTATTTTTAACTATATTAATTAGGGTTAAAATTATTTTTTTTTAAAAAGGTTAATGTTCCTATTTATCTCCCATATCAAAATTTTTAACAACTCCCTAGGAGAAGCTCTCACATGATCTTCTCCTACTACACTTTTTTAGTACTCGAACTCACAAACTTAAGGTTGGAAGTGAGGAGTGCTTACCGTCCAATAAAATCTCTCTTTTCTCTCAATTTCATTTTATTTTTAACTTCATTTACTTCTTTTAAATTCAACTTATGTAGAAATAATATATTATTTGATCATTTATACAAATACACAAATGCATGAAATTTATCAGCCATAATTCATTCAAATGTAGATTATATTTTAATTAAACTGTAAATTGTTTAAAATATCTTGAAACATATCCATTATGATTTTGTCATTTTATTTATTTATTTATATAAATTTTATAAATTATTGAGTACAGTTAAAAGTTTATATAAAATTAAACTTTTGATTTTATTAATTGTTTTTGAATAATTGGTACAATTCGATCAGTAAATCAGTTGTTTTGAAAAACAAAACATCGATACCCATAACTATAATATTTCATCAAAATATATTTGTAATCCTAGTTGGTTCATTCCTTTCATTTGTACTTTTATTTTTTAGTTTATTTCTATTTTAACACAGATGAAAAAAGTTAATAGAAATTAACAAAATATATCACACCTTAGAAAAGTCTAAGTTTGTTAGTCGATGTTATGTCTTTATAGTTTCTCTACGTTCGTATGTGGAAATACTATTAAATATGTACATATTTTTAGGCAGAAACAAATAGATGGACTTATTCTATGCAGTTGTCAATCACAAATCAATAGACACACTAAAAAATTAGCATCAAGACTTGAGAAATAATATTTTATATCATCTTTATGGATGAAAGTGTATCAAATAAAAATCAAAAGTGTTAAACCAACAAATATTAACAATATAGGGGTAGAACTATAACCCACTCACAGTACGTATAACCTGGATTGTATTTGTTAAATGATGCTTTTTGTAATCGCATAATTTAAGAAAATTGATGAATTGAACTTTTTCATTTTGACAAAGTCGATCGAATGAAGTGGTTTTAATATTTTCCCTCGCCAATTAACGAATGGAATCTATCAATTTCTTACGAAGCACTTGTTATAATCTTTTTGTAACTTGTCTTTTGTAATTATGAACAATGGTAGCAAAAAAAATTGTATTTAACTATGAATTTTTTTGTAGTAAATAGTTGAATTATTAATTACAAATTTTAAGTCGTCACTATTTAACACCTTACATAATTTGTGATTTTTTTATCACTAAATCACAGATTGATTAAAGAAAATAAAATCTGTCACCATTTATTTATATTAATAGTGACGAAAATAAATCTCATAATTAAATCTAAATTTTATAGCTAAAACTTATAATATTTCACAACGAACTCTTATTTGTCGATATTGTAACAACATATTTTTATATGAAGTTTTTTTGTGTCCAAAAATTAATAAATTTTAAGACAAGAAATAATTCGTCATGAATTAAATACATTATTAGTGACGAAATAATGTGTCATTGATAACTTTAAATTTGTGAATAACATTAATTAACAAATGACGCCAATTAAGATTTTGCTGGGAAACTTTAGCGGACAAAACTTTTCTACGGTTTTTTATTTTTCGTCAATAAAAGTATGTGTCTCATAGGTTTAAGCACAAAAAGTAAATTTTGTAACTAAAACCGAACAATTAGTGACGAATTTGATATCGTAGCTAATACTTTTATAGCTATATATCATATTTGTTTTAGTGAGTTCATATATTTTTGTCTTTTCTATTATTGACCGGAGAGTTTTCATAAATTTTGTGTAACACCCCGGAAACTAGCAAGTTGAACTAGTGAGTGCTAGAGCCTTTTGTAAGAGGTTTTGAGTGTAGTATGAGGATTAAAGGTTGTAAAAATGATTCCCGTACTTAGAATATGGGTTTAAGGGTTAAGTTGTCAAGGTACGATCCCCTAAGGACCACCCAAGGGGTTCTTGGGGAGGACCCTTAAAACAACCCAAAGCTATAAAATCTGGCAGCACATACACTTGGCCACGTACGGCCAGTAGGTTGACCAACGCTCCGTAGGTGGTGGTCGTGGGTCAAGACATCCAAAGTCGTGGCAATTTGATCCTCTGACCAGCACCTACAGAGGTGCAGTATGTGCTGGTCAAACATCGATCAGTACTTGAGGCTTAAATATGTGGCGTCAATCCACGAACCACGTTCCGTGACCTGACCTACGGACCGTAGGTTCGGTCGTGGGTCAACACTTAGCCAAATTTTTCTCTGGGGTTCTAAGGGAAGTTGCTCATTCGAACAACGGACCACCAACATGGGTCGTGGGTCATCCTATGTTCCGTGGGTGGCAACCGTGGGTTGCACCTGCAACTTCTACAAATTTGCATATTTGGGGTCTATTTTGGATACATGGTGTTACATTATCTTCCCCTTGAGAACATTCGTCCTCGAATGAAGATTAATTAGCTGAAATGGAGGGAGAGAGTTGCAATCCCCACCACTAAAATACTGAAAAATAATTTCTGAATGAACTAAGTTCCAAAAACATGCAAATCCGTTTTACATGCAAGTACAACTAAAGAAACATAATACTATTACTGCATTTTACGCATTAATGAATGAAATATTGAAGCGAAACTATTACCTCAAGATGAAGTGGAATCAAAAGGAAAATGTCACGACCCAAAATCTAGCCGCGAGTGGCACCCACACTTATCCTACTATGTGAGCGAACCAACCAATCTAAAACTCCAACATATTGAACAAAAATACAAAGCGGAAGACTTAAAACTCATTATCCCCAAATCTGGAAGTCATCATCACAAGAACATCTATCCTCAAGTTACAAATCTAGAAGTATCTAAGAAGCTAAAATAAATAAAAGGCTAGTCCATGCCGGAAGTTCAAGGCATCAAGACATTGAAGAGAAGATCCAGTCCAAGCTAGAAGCATTAGCTCACCCTGAAATCCGGTGTAGTGACGACTGGCTAGAAGTGCTGCTGAGTTGAAGACGACGGTACGTTTGCTGCATTCCCCAAATAACAAAGAAAGAAACAACAAGTAGGGGGTCAGTACAAACACAAGTACTGAGTAGGTATCATCGGCCAACTCCAAATAGAAAACAGTATATATCAGTTCATATCATAAATCAACTACAATACTCAACATGGAGTAACAAGTACTATAATCATCAATAAGTACTACCAAGTTCATCCATGAGGACTCAAGCCTCAATACCACACTCATTTGGGAATTAGGTTCATTACATTGAGTATATAAACATCTCTCAAGATTTATTATCTTTCTTCCTCTTGTGTCGGTACGTGACACTCCGATCCCCTACTACTATGTGTCGGAACGTGACACTCCGATCCCTTAATTCTACGTGTCGGTTCGTGACACCCGACCCACTATTACTATGTGTCGGAACGTGACACTCCGATCCCCTAATTCTACGTGTCGGTTCGTGACACCCGATCCACTAATACTATGTGTCGGAACGTGACACTCCGATCCCCTAATTCTACGTGTCGGTTCGTGACACCCGATCCACTAATTCTATGTGTCGGTTCGTGACACTCCGATCCCCTAATACTATGTGTCGGAACGTGACACTCCGATCCCCTAATTCTACGTGTCGGTTCGTGACACCCCGATCCACTAATACTATGTGTCGGAACGTGACACTCCGATCCCCTAATTCTATGTGTCGAACGGGACACTCCGATCCCCTAATTCTATGTGTCGGTTCGTGCACCCGACCCACTAATACTATGTGTCGAACGTGATCCCCTAATTCTATGTGTCGGAACGTGACACTCCGATCCCCTAATTCTATGTGTCGGTTCGTGACACCCGACCCACTAATACTATGTGTCGGAACGTGACACTCCGATCCCCTAATTCTAACAACTCATCAAGCCTTCCTTTTATACCAAGGCATCATCATAACAAGGTGAATTAGGGTTTCTTCAAGATTTTGGATTCAAAGCTTCATTAAGCTTATTTTATCACAAACACATAATCACATTCATGAAAGCATAAGATTAAGCATATAGAAGGGTTTACAATACTACCAATACATATCATTCACTATTAAGAGTTTACTACAAATAGTATCAACCATAACCTACCTTCACCAAGGATCCTTGATCAAACAAGCAATCTCTCAAGCTTCTTGGTTCCTCTTGGTTGTCTCTCTCTATAGATCGTTCCTCTCTTCTCCTTGTTCTCTCTATTTTTTCTTCTCCCAAACTCTCTCTCTTTTCCCCAATTTGGCATATAATTAGGTATGAAAGATGAGGAAACCACCCACTAAATAACTCAAGGTCATCTCCTTTACACCCCCAAGGATTTGAGTTATTAACATTGACCCACTAAAATTTATAATTATAGCAAGAATAGTCCAAAACTCCCCTTTAAAACTTACCCAGAAATTTGACCCAGACTGGGATTACGCAACCTTGACGGTCCGTCGTGCTACGACGGTCCGTCCTTCCGTCACGACGGACAGAGCATTGCTCTCAGTACCCAACGAAACGGGCAACATTCTGTGAGGTTCGAAGGTCCGTCACAGACTTCTCTCAGTACCCAATTCTCAAGAGTTGAAGTGTTCTGAAACGGAAACCTCACAACGGTCCGTCATGTCTGTGACGGTCGTCCTGCAGGTCCGTCACAGACTTCAGAGAATTGCTCTCAGTACCCAATTCTCAAGAGTTGTAGTGTTCTGAAACGGAACCTCACAACGGTCCGTCATGTCTGTGACGGTCCGTCCTGCAGGTCCGTCACAGAGTTCAGAGAGTCGATTTCAGCACTCAAATATAAGAATTCCAAGTGTTTGGAACGAGACACCCTCGACGGTCCGTCGTGCCTATGACGGTCCGTCGTTGGATACGTCGTCTCAGACAGTTTTCCAGAAATAAAATCTGCTGCTCAAAACGACTAAGCAGGTCGTTACAGAAAAAGGCGAGGATACTTCGCTTTCATGGTTGTTTCTGCTTCCTAAGTAACTTCTTCTACGAACTGACTTCTCTACAAAACCTTTACTAAAAGGAATTCCTTGTTTATCAACCCTCTAACCTGACTATCAAGAATCTCAACTATTACATCCTCATAAGAAAGACTATCTTTTATGGCCACAGTTTCTATTGACGCTACGGATACTGGGTCACCAACAGACTTGTTCAACACTGAAATGTGAAAGACTGGATGCACTGCTTTCAATTTTACTGGAAACTCTAACTCATACGACACTTTAACAATCCTTTTCAATATTTGGTAAGGGCCTACATATCTTGGAATGGGCTTCACTTTCTGGCAAAATCTCATCAACCTTTTCATAGGTGGGCTATCTTAAGTCAGTCCCTAATGAGTTGCACTTTCTCCATCGAATAATGGACTGAATCTGGCCCTATCAAGGCTACTTCCCCTACTTCAAACCAACCAAATGGATATCTACATCTATGCCCATACAATGCCTTATAAGGGCCTATCTAAATGCTGGAATGGAAGGTATTATTGTAGGTGAATTCTATTAGAGAAAGGTGATCATCCCACTACCCTCGATGTCGATCAGACAAGATCTCAACATATACTCTATGGTCTAAATGGTATGCCATGCTTGACCATCTCTTTGTGGATGAAATGTTGTGCTAAGATGAACTTAAGTACCAAGACCCTTTTGAAATGACTTCTAGAAATGGGAGGTAAATTGAGGATGTCTATCTGAGATGATAGACAATGGAACCCCATACAACCTAACTATCTCATTACTACAAATCTTGGCATAGTCCTCCGCCAAATCTATAGTCTTGACCACCAAAAACCATGAAGACTTAGTAACTCTATCAACTATCACCTAAATTTAGTCATGTTGTGTGCGAGTACGAGGTAATCCTATAATGAAATCCATGATAAACACTTCCCTATTCCATGTAGGAATATCGATCTCTTGATCCATATCTCCTGGTTCTGATGTTCCACCTTTACTTGCTAACAATTGGGGCACTTAGCTACAAAATCTTTTATATCCCTTTTCATGCCATTCCACCAAAAGTCTTCCCACATATCACGGTACATCTTAGTGGAGCCTCGAAGAATAGAATATCTGGAGTTTTAGGATTCAGCAAGAATCTTCTGTCTCAACTCGCCCAACTCAGAAACACATAATCATCCCTAATAGTGAGGCACACCATCTCCCCCTTGGGAGAAAACCTCAACTCTCTATTGATGGACTACACCCTTGAGTTCGAGCGATATAGGATTAGTGTCTTGCTTTACCTTAACCTCTGCTACCAATGAAGATTTAGATCCATTTTGAATTGTCACACCAATATCTGGTATGCTCATAAGATGAACTCCGAAATGAGTAAACCTGTGAACATCCCTAGCTAGATCTTTTCTTTCTTGAGGAACTTGAGCCATCTTCTCTGGCGAAGATTCAACTATTTCGGTGTGAACAAATAATGAAGGCCACTATGGTCTATGAACACATCTACATGAACATTAGACAAGTAGTGTACTCCATATCTTGAGTGCAAGCACCACTTCTGCAAGATCAAGGTCATGAGTCGGATAGTTATTCTCATGCACCTTTAGCTGTCTTAAATCATAAGCTATAAAAATACCTCACTGCATCAACACACAACCTAGGCCTACTCTAGATGCATCACAACAAATCACATATTCATTTGAACCCTCTGATAGATTCAAAACAAGAGTTGTAGTAAACCTATTCTTCAGTTTTGTGAAGCATTTCTCACAATCATATGACCATTGAAACTTAACCTTTTTTGAGTCAACTTAGTCAATGATAGGCTATGGATGAAAATCCTTCCATGAACACTCTATAATAACTCGCTAGACCTAAGAAGCTTCTGATATCTGTAGTAGATGTTGGTCTGGGACATTGTTTCACTGCTTCTATTTTTTAAGAATCCACTCAGATCTATTTGTTACACACAATGTGACCAAGGAAAGTAACATATTGCAACTAAAACTCACATTTGCTAAACTTAACGAATAACTCGCGATCTATAAGTGTTTGCAGAATAACCCTCAAATGATGCACATGTTCTTCCTCATTCCTAAAGTAAATGAGGATATCATCAATAAATATGATAATGAACAAGTCTAAGTACTACTTGAACACTCTATTCATCAAATCCGTGAAAGTTATAAGAGCATTGGTTAGTGCAAATGATATAACTACGAATTCATAATGACCATACCATATTTTGAAGGTTGTCTTTGAAATGTCACTATCTTTGACTTTTAGTTGATGATAATCCAATCTGAGGTCTATCTTTGAGAAACGACTAGCACCCATGAGTTGGTCAAACAAGTCATCAATCTTGGGGATGGGATACTTATTCTCTTATTCAACTTTCTATAGTCAATGCACATCCTGAGAGAACCATCTTTCTTCTTCATGAACAACACTGGTGCACCCCATGGCGAAATACTAGGTCTAATGAAGCCCTCATTTAGAAGGTCTTTCAACTGTTATTTTAATTCCTTCAGCTCAGTTTGAGCCATTCTGTAAAGAGGAATAGAGATAGGCTAGGTATTTGGAAGGAGATCAATTCCAATGTTGATTTCCCTTTCGGGAGGAACTCCGGGAAAATCTTCTAGAAATAATTCTGTAAACTCAATAACCATTGGAACTGACTCAAGATTTGGGGTTTTGGAGCTTGAATCCTTACAGACAACCCTTAGAGATAGTTTTTTGGCATTAAGGTAAGAAATGAATCGACCTAAAGGTGCTAAGATACTAACCTTCCATTCTAAGATTGTTTCGTCCAAAAACTAAAAATAATCCTAGTTCTACAATCGAACAATGAATAATAGGAATGTAACCAATCCATGCCTAGAATGACATTAAAATCTACCACTTCTACCTCTACAAGATCTTCTAAGGTGATTTTCTGGGAGACTGTGATAGGGAAATTTTTGTATACCCATATACCTATATCTGGGTTACCGACTGGAGTAGAGACTAAGAAAGGTTGTGAGAGAGCTTCTGGACTAACATCAAACTTGACTGCTATATAAGGATTTACAAAGGAGATAGTAGCCCCTGGGTCTAAAAAAGCATAAACATTTAGATTAAAGACTTGTAACAAACCAGTGACTACATCATGAGAATCTTCCAAATCCTGGCAAGTCTGAATATCATTGAGAATGTTTTGGCATTGTCCGCCACCCTGTACCAGATGAGTTACCTTGCTGAGTTGGAAGACTTGTTGGTGCTGTTTATGTTGTGGACTAAGATCTACCACTTTTAACTCCTTGGCCCTATTTAGAAGGACAATTCCTCAACCTTTGACTAGACTGACCACACCCAAAGCATCTTTCCTTTCTTGCAAGAGACTCGCCTGGATGGTTCTTACCACACTTAAGGAAAGTTGGGTAGGTTTTGGTACCTGAAACACTTCCCTGAGACTTAGATCCTGATGCCCCACCTTTATGATCTTGTCTGAACTTGGAGGATGGAACACTAGCTGATGAAGGTACTGCAGTAAAAAATTTCTGCTGACCATACAAGCGATTTCCACCACCCAATTTCTGTTGAGAATACTCATAGTTTCCAGTTCTAGCCTTCATGTTCTCCTTAGTTGTTACCTAAGCTTTTCACCCTCAACCTGCTGAGCATGATTCATGAGCCTAGAGATGTTCATATTTTCGAGTAACATAGCATTCCTACATTTTATTTTCACCAAGTGTGACACTCCATGTAGAAACTTATTCATCTGAGCCCTGCAATCAGCAACCATGTGAGGAGCATACCGACAGAGATGGGTTAACTTGAGCCCATACTCTTGGACTGCTATGCTGCCTTGACTTAAATTCATAAATTCCTAATCTTTTGCCTCTCTTATATCCCTTGGTTAAAACTTGTCCAGAAATGTTTCACTAAAGCAATCCTAACTAATTGGAGTTGCATTTGTACCCCTGTTATCTTTCCAATGAGTATACCAAATATATGCCACATCCTTAAGTTAGTAAGATGCTAATTCAACCCAATAATTCCAAGTTACCTAGATCAGTTCAAAGATCTTCTTGATCTCATCAATGAAATTTTAGGGATCCTCACCAATCTGCGATCCTAACAACTTTGGCTGATTCATCCTAACAAAATCTTGCACTCTAGCAGCAGCTGACCCAACTTTAGCATTTGCCAGAAGTGGAGCCCGCTGATTGTTTTGGTTGGCCACACTCTGAGCCAACATCTGAATGGCGTTGTGGAATTCTATATTCAAGACTTGTCGGTATGGGACTTTATGAGTTGCATTTGCCTTCATGGTATTCGCATTCCTCGTGTTAGCTCTACGAGAAGGCATGATCTAAAATGTAAAATGTCGAGTTAGAACACAATTAAATCATACCTTACACACGATAAGAGTAATAAGAAAATGAATATTTTTCCTTAAACACTTAGCAACCTCCCTCTCATTAGATGTGGTGTGCACTACACACCCATTAAAAGGACTATACCTAGTGCGGCTTTTAAAAAATCTTAAAACACTTAAATCTAGTGCTCTGATACCAAGTTTGTCATGCATGAGCTACCCCTACATGCAGACACAGGACCTAGGATCACAAGTGACCTCAAGCTAACCTCGCCGGCATAATCATGAGCATACTAAAGACAAACTAAGCAATAAAACTATGCGGAAGCTAATCATCAAACGAAAGTGATGGGGAAAAACGATCCTAAAACTGAATGTATAAAATGATTTGAGAACTGTTCAATAAGAACTTAAATATCAAACTCAAATGCTAAGCTAAATTTAACTACATCTGAAATAAGCCTCTAAAATGACTAGAAGTGTTGGGACATGCCTCAGCTAAATCTAGAAAAAATGAAAACTAAACACTAAAAGCAATAAAATAGTCATGTTAGTAATCCTTGAAGAATAAGGACTCATCACTAATGCTTCTGAGCAGAATATCGGGAACCGATCTATGCGTGATCTCAGTGATGAGGACTTGGACCTACATCACGAGAAGATGTAGCGCAGAGTATGGCTCAGTAGTTGCAAGGTACTGAGCCTGAGGGATAGTGTAAAGTTTAAATAACATATAGTTGAAAAAATCAATAAATCAATAACATAATATGAAAATGATAAGTATATTAAAATATTGAACATAACTAAACTGAATGTAACGACCAAGTAATAACATGCCGATATTGAATTGTGAAACTTGGTTAATGCAATAGATTCTTATTGAACTATGGGAGCTACTAATAACCGACATAAAACCACATGAGCTAAATGTGACGTCTGATGTATACGCCCCATCCAGAGGACCCAATACACCATGCCAAAGGTATAAAGGCATGCTGGCGTGATCACTGAAATGATGCCCATAGAGGGGACTTACAACCTACGTGGTTCATAGTTCTAGGACTATTTGAGTGATTGATCGCAGTACAACTCGGTATTATGCTACTCCCAATAGATTAAATGATCAACACATTAAGACTGAATTTCTGTAATATACTGAATACCTCAAACTAACATGCAAACTAAGAATTCAACATTATAATATATATAATGACACATTCAAAAACTGAGTCATATATAGCTGAAATAACTGAAATATCTGTCCTGACATATGTAATTCAAGAACTAAAGAACGACACATTTAAGGATGTGAAATTAATGCAAGAAACAAAGTAATAACATGATTATCTGATTTGAACAGTTGAATAACTAATTCATGATAATCTACTGAAGTTCTAGAAACCCTAGGTTTAGTTATAATAATGAAATTAAGAATCAGACTAAATTCTAGGGACCTAATGGGAGAAAGTAACCCACTAGTGAAATCCCAAATACTTGATGACAAATTCCACAGAGAAATCTTTTGATTTTTAGCATTGAACTAGTGGAATCTTGTTGCGTTCTTGAATGGCTTATTGACTTTTTTTTCTCCTCTCTAGCTCTAATTTCTCTAAGTTTTGATTAATGATATGACTTAGGTAAGTTCTATTTATGTTTGTAGGCTTAAAATGACTAACACCTAATAATTTAGGGGTTAAATAATGAAGTTTACGGATCAAACAAAATAGGAAAATATCGAAAGACCCAGAATTAACTACTATTGTAGGGACAACGAAAGGGACTGACGGACCATTGATCGACTGACGGTAAATGCTCGTCAACGGTTAATTAGTATTGGAGGCTGAAATATAGGGCGTCGCTCCACAGATATGGACAATGGTCTGTGACCTGACCTACGAACTGTAGGTCCGGCCGTGGGTCAACACTTATCCAAATATTTCTCAGAGGTTCTGGGGGAGGTTGCTAATGCAAACCGTGAACCACCAGCACAGGTCATGGGCCACCCTACGGTCCGTGGGTGGTAACCTTCGGTTGCACCTTCAACTTTTGCTGCATTTTTCGATCTATTTTGCAAATGGGGTGTTACATCATCATTGGGGTGTTATATCATCTATGGGTTCTTCCCACATAGAGCCCTCTTAGTATTCCCTCAACTGTGAAGTCAAAAACCCAATTAGCTAGGGTTTCCTTCTTGCATTGTAGGTAGGGCTTAGGTATGATTCCAATCTAGTGGATAATACATAATTATGATTGATTTAGCCTTGTTTAGTGATATTATGATGAATTGATGTGATTCTTATTGTAAACCCTAGTCTATGTTGATGAATATGATATTTTGGGGTTTATGTCATTAGAGATGCAATTGAAGGTTCAAAGGTGATCTTCCTAAATCAATGTCATGTATAGTAATTGATCAAGGTTAGGATCATATAATGATGAATTCAAGTAGACTTTATGGAATATGAAGGATGTTGACTTGTAAAGATGAAATTGAACCTTTATGACCAAATATGACTAGATTCGCCTACTTATGAAGAATGTGATTCGAATACCTTGAAATATAGGTATAAATATTATAATATGATATAAAGCTTGAGAATAGGGCTTTTAGTCTTCAATGTTATGGCTTTGGGGGGAAAGTCAATATGATCTGATCTTTTGTGTATTGTTTCTCTTGTACACACTTAGACATGAATATGATAGGAGATTCAAGGTTCTCTCGCATAGAATGATTCTAGTTTAACTAAATAACCTAAAATGAATGAAAGCATGTTATACTAGAATAACTTGAAGTTGTGATGTATGATCCCTTCATGTGTAGCTTGATTTTGTAAAGGAAGACCATTTCATAGTAGCTTCGGATTAAGGATTTAGACTCTCCTATGTAAAGCTTGAACTAGCATTACAAGAATGCCCTTCATGGTAGCTTGACTTGGTAAGAGAAGACCATTTCATGATAGCTTAGGATTGAGGATTTATACTTTTCTCTGGATAGCTTGAACTAGCATTACAAGAATGCATGTCATTGAAGTATGATTTGGTTAGGCCAAGACAACTTTATGGTTGATTTAGTATTGAGGACATATACTCTCCAAATGGTAGATTGGGATGGAGACACACACTCTCCCATGGATAACTTACATTTGCATCTTGGTGTGCTTGTAAAGATAGCATATGGTAGCTTGAGATTGAAGTTCATACTCTCCTAAGGATATCTTACATAGCATCACGGGATGTGTTGTGTGGTAGGTAGGATGGGACATTTGTATCCTTCCTTACATAGCTTGGATTTACATGATAATATTCCCTCCATGGTAGCTTGACCTAGTATATAGTACTCATGTTAGTTAGATTATTAGCTTGGTTTAGCATAGTAGGGTGTTATTCCCTGGTAGACTTGAATTGATGTTTGATACTTATTCATGTGTGACGACTTGCCTAGTACTACATAGAGAAGTACCTTCAATGAGTAGAGGCAAATAGTCAAGATGGAGAAGTCCCCAACTAGTGAACATTCATGATAGTCTAAATGAGTACTTAGTGTGGGTACTAGTATGGGATGCTATCAATACATGGCACATGTATGTCTTGAGGCTAGTTGTGAAAGGTTTTGTTATGTAGAAAAGACTTATCTTGGTTGGTTGACATAGTTTCCTTCCAATATATGAATGACTAAAGGTTATAGTTACATTGTCTACATGTAATAATCCAATAGTGAGACCAAGGTAGGGTAAATATGACTAGGATGACTTTAATGTTAGCTTAGAGTGAAGGGTAGTATGAGATGTCTTTGTAACAATCCTAAAAATAAAATAGGATGAACTAGACTTGAATAAGTTTTATGAGTTGTGAACTTATTGATTTAATGAGAAAATCAGTTAATAAGTCAGTTTGGTTGTGTTTGAGTTCAAACTCAAGGGACGACCAAGACATTCAGAAACTAGTCTTTTGTCTACTAGTGTGTTGTAGTGTGTGTTATTGAAATGAGTGGGAATGTTTATGGGTAAAACATTTGGGTACGACTCCCCAAGGACCATACTAAGGGTCCTTGAGAAGGACCTAAACGTTGGCCAAAAAGCTGTAAAAATAGCAGCCATCCACAAGCCCTTATTGATGGGGCATGGATTGGCTTCGTTAGTTGAGACTTACTCTCCTCACCAAATCCTCCCCAATATGCCTCTCTGAACCATTTGATGAGTACACAACATGCTCCGTCAATCCACCTACGGTCCGTATGTGGTAGGCCGTGAGTCGTGCATGTGCATGCTGTCAAGGAATTGGTCATGGTAGGGGTGAATTGGTAAATTCGCCCCAAGTCTTTTGAAGTGTTGGGGTGGTTATTTTATGAATTTTTAGGTATTTTAAGTTGGTTAAAATATTTAAAAACTCAATTAGATTTAATTCTTCAAAAATCAAAACCCTTTCCTCCCTAAAGTTCTCTCTAGAACACCATTAAAGGTCAAGGTCAAGCTCAAGCTAGGGTTATGGATTCCATCAAATTTCTTCTTCAATTCTGACGGGATTTCATCTAATAAGGTATGAGAGTTTTTTATCTAGGGTTAGCTATCACTCTAGAGCTAATTTCAAAGGAGATTTCAAAGATTTAAAGTTTATGAAAAAGTCCTTTTCTCCCTAGAACTCATGGGTTCTTGCATGAAAAGATTTAAAACAATTATATATGTTATTATTGATGTTCAATTGATGTTTTAAGATGAAAATTCCATGAACCCATGGACTTCCTTAAATTTCTAAATTTGGCTTATGAAGTGGGTTTTATGATAATGTTTTGAAATTGATGGAATTGTGCTTACATTGAATTGTATTGTTGATTCTTATTGTTATCTATACCTATTGATGATGAATTTTTAGTATATGGATTATTTGACAATTATGACTTTATGGGCAAGTTACAGGTAAGTCTTCTTGTGATAATAGAATTGTTGGAATTGAATAATGGCGATTATGGCTTTGGAGAATGGTAAGTTTATCTAATCTCATTGTTATGTGGAGTAGTAATGTAATTGAGAGTGAAATATCCTTATCTTTTCTTTATGTGCTATTCAAGTCTAAAAAAAGAGTTCTTAGTAGCTTGGTTCATGTTTGGAGTCTTGTGTGAAAAATGAGTTTTTATATGTTCTCTCTATGTTATGCATGTTTTAATTGAATTCTTGTTAAAGGAGAAAATGAGTTTTCAAAAAGGAAATTTATGTTACTCATGTTGATATGCATCTATAATGATTTGCCTAAATGTTTCATGAGTTAATTGTTGAACATGCATAGTGTGTAATGTAAAAGTTGCATATTGAGCCTTTATGAGAAAATTGCTTGAATGAGCCTTATTGGAAATGTTGCATGATTGTGCTTTGATGAGAAATTTGTATGAAGTACTAAATGATGTTTAAATGATCATGATGTGACTTGGAGAAGGAAGTTCCTCCAAAGAACTAAATGATGTTAAAATAATCATGGTGGGTGTATTCCAACTTTCTTGAATTGCGTGATGATATATGAGACTTTTTATGAGGAGTTAATGTTCCTCCTAACTATATCAATTGTATATGATATTGTATGCATGAATGTGGGCTATTTACTTTGGTTGTTTCTTTTTGTGTTTTAAGTGTCATTCGAGGATGAATGTTTCCAAGTGGGGGATAATGCAACAACCCTAAAAATGAGCTAGGATGAACTAGAGCTTCACATGATTTTTATGGATTCTTAACTTGTATATTTAATGATAAAATGAGTTTATAAGTCAGTTTGGTTGTGTTTGAGTTCAAACGTCAAGGGACGACCAAGATGTTCGAAAACAGTCCTTTGTGTGCTAATGTTTGTTCTTGATCTGAGTGGGTTATTTGGTGTCTAAAACTAGTGCAAGTGACCCTAGTACCAAAATGGACATGTTTAGGGGTAAAAATTTGTGTTTTTGAATCCCCAAAGACCACCCTAAGGGTCCTTGAGGAGGACCCAAATGTTGGCCAAAACGTTGTCAAAACAACAACAATCCACGAGCCCCAGTAACGGGGCATGGATTGGCTTCGTGAGTTGAGACTTAGTATCCTCACCAAAGTCTCCACAAGATCCCTCTCTGAACAATTTGAAAAGTTCACAACACACTCCCTCAACGCATCTATGGTCCGTAGGTGGTGGGTCGTGAGTCGCGCATGTGCATGTTATCAAGGAGTCGATCATGATAGGGTTGAATTGGTAAATTCACCCCAAGACTTTTGAAGTATAGAGGTGGTTATTTTATGCATTTTTAGGTTTTTTATGTTGATTAAAACATTTAAAGGCTCAATAAGATTTAATTCTTCAAATATCAAAAGACGTTCCTCCCTAAATTCTCTCTAGAACATCATTGAAGGTCAAGGTCAAGCTCAAGCTAGGGTTATGGAGTCCAACGGATTCCTTCTTCAATTATCACAGGACGTCATCATCTTATAAGGTATGAGAGTTCTTAATCTAGGCTTAGCTATCACCCTAGAGCCAATTTCAAAAGAGATTTAAAAGTTTACAAAAAAGCCTTTTTCTCACTCAAACTCATGGGTTCTTGTATGAAACGATTTCAAATGATTATACGTGTTATTATTTATGTTTAATTGATGTTTATAATATGAAAATTTTGTGAACCCATAATCCCCCCTAAATTCCTAATTTTGCTTATAAAGTGGGTTTTATGATAAGTTTGGATATTGATGGAATTGAACTTAGATTAAATTCTATTGTTGATTCTTATTGTCATCTATACCTATTGATGATGAATTTTTAGTATATGGATGATTTGGGAATTATGACCTTATGGCAAGTTATGGGTAAGTCTTCTTGTGAAGATAGAATTGTTGGGAATTGAATAATGGCGATTGCGACCTGACAGAATGGTAAGTTGATCTAAACTCATTGTTAAGTGTAGAATTTATATAGAATTGCTATTGTATTGTTTGATCAACTTATGTTGGAGGTGTTTACTTCTTGTCTTTTATTGTGAATATGGCCTTGAAAGCACTATGTGGTGAATTGAAGGTTTATCATGTTATTGTATAGATGGTTGTATAAAGTGAAGGTGATGATATGAATTATATGAATATAATGTGAAGGCGATCTTCTATAATGTGAGTGAATTGTGATGAAAATTAAGAGAACTCTAAATGTTAAATGTGAAGATGATAGATTACGATTATCTTCATATTGTAATGATGTGTTTTGATTTGGAAGAATTAGCTGCATCTTCTTGAAACATGAAAGCTTCCTAACTATGAACTATGGGACTTTTTAGACTTAGATTCCTTCTCATTGATGCATGAAAGTTATGATGAATGTGATCTCTTGACTTGTTAGGATTAGGCATCCTTTTCTTGAGTGCCTGAATGAAAGAATGAATCGAATCGTCTAGACCGAGCATGTTGCCCTTTCTATAAATGAGTAATCCTAATGAACCTTAATCGGTAGGTCCTTGTGATGACCTTCTTGGTAATAATATTATGAGTCGGTAGGCTTAGTGGTGTTTCTAATACACTTATGTAAATGCAATTAATCTATGGGAACTAAGGCAAAGCCCCGAGTGGGTATGCTTAAGATAATAGTTGTACTTGAGTATGAGACTAGAGTAAAATAAGTCTTTTGATATCCCCTAAACCATGTGCTTACATGGGAAGTTTCCTAGTTCTACCCTTGGCAAGTAGAACACCCTCCAGGTAGTAGGGTAGACTCCGGATTCCATACCTATCTAGTGTGGTCTATGTCAATTAATTCCTATTCCCATCATGTGGTATGTGCACTTTAGCTATTGGATAGGTTCTACAATGCGTAGGTAGTAGTATAGGATGCAACCTACATATGGCACGAGTAGGCTTTGAAGATACTAGAGTGAGTTCCCTAGGTCCTCCAAGAACATTATGTGAAGTCTCTTAAATGTATGAATGTCTCCCTTAGTATTTATATTAATGAATGTTGACCTTTTGAGTTTTGTTGAAAAGGAAATATCCTTACCTTGGTAGTCTTGAGGAACACTTATGTGTGTATGAAGTGGTTGTAAGTCTTGAGGAACACTTATGTGTGTATGAAGGGGTTGTATGGGCATGCAACCACTTCATGTCTTACTTAAGTGGGTGCTAGGATAGCCTTAGGTAGAGGGTCTAAATGATAAAATGGGTTACTTCATGAATATGGTCATATCATTGATTGTGGTGTCATCTTATATGTGAATATTGACTTGAAAATATGTTTCTTATACTTGTCTTTGATGTTTTACCAAAATAGCATGAAAAGCTTACATCTTAAATAAATATCCCTTTTTTGCATGATTTTTTCATGGCTTCAATACTTAATGTTTAATTATCCTAACCCCATTTCTTCCCCTCTTACTAAAGTGGAGGGATTTTAGATTTTGTATTCTATGAATGATGGATAGGTTTCTAAGGTGCTTGAAGATGAAGACTTGGTGATACCTCATAGGTTCGAGGACAATACTCATTATGTTTCATGTATGTCTTTTAGTATCTTTTAAGTGTTGCATGTGATTAGACCCAAATGTTGTACTCTAGAGTATTAGATGATTTTGAGACATAAGTGTATAAAGTTAGAAGTCTTTCGTTTGTTATTAATGAAAGTATCTTCGTGTGTGAAGGAAATTTTTAATTATCTCTATTTTAAGTATTGTATGCAATAAATGATCCATAAGGCTTGTATAAGACCTCTTCGAAGTTGAATACGACGTGTTACGAATAGGGGTGCTCTAGGGTCGTCACAGTCTTTCATGCATTCACAAGTGTTATTTGAGGTTACCTAGAAGTATGGTTCCCTCATCGAAAAAAATCTTAAAGACTTATACGGTGCATATATACTATGATCAAGATGACCAAAAAGGGATACTTTGATTGAGTGGTGTTATGGGATGCTATCCATGTTTTGCACTTGTATGATTTTAAGGTTACTTGAGAATGGTGCTATTAAAGTATAGTTGATTAAGAGTCAATTATTCTTATATGATGCCTATGATCAAGAATTGACTTATTATGATTAGGACTTATCTCCTATGCTCATTAAGTATGTCTTATGTTGACTTATGATTATAGGATGCTTATGTAGATTATGCTATGACTATGATGATTATGCTATGACTATGTTGTTATCTCTTATGCTTATGCCTTATGTTGACTAACCATTTTGAGATGCTCTTATGATGTTGTGCCAGCTTTCATACTTAGTACATTTTGTACTAATGCATATTGCCTACATTCTAATAAAATGTAGGGTTTCAGAGATTGAGTTGGTCTGGAGGCTAGGTTTCTAAGGTTCAAGAAAAGTTGAAGAATTGGAGAGTCCTCATAGCTTCAAGAATGAACCCACGATTTTCCTTGTGTCATTTCTTTATGTTTTGAGACTATTATATAGGCTGTGTCCCAAGAGTTTATTCTAAAAGGTTTATTAGATGGTTTGACACAAAGTACATCTAGACAGCTGCTTGCACTTTTATGAAAATGACTTTGATTGTATAGTTTTAAATTTTGCCTACTTTCCTATTATCTTATATTATGATTATGTTAAGGGCTTGTATGAGATCCCTTCGGGATTAGGTACGCCACGTAACATCGAGGGGTACCCCTGGGTAGTTACATTTTGAATCAGATTTAAAAGAGAAAATATGTTCAAAGATATGTTGTATCACAAATTTTTAATCAAATTTGAAAGTTTGTTCCTTTGGAATGTTTCTGAGTTTCAAAACGGTTTCAAACAGTTTGCTAAGAAGGGATTAATAATGCTTAAATGGGATGTTTGACCATAGATTTGGATAATTTATTATCGTTTTAAAGATACGTTTGACCATAAATTTTGTAAAAAAAATTATTAATAAGAATATGTTTGACTATATATTTAGAAATTTTATTACTATATTAAAGCTATCTTTGACCATAAATTTTAAAATATTATTATTAAAGATATGTTTGATGATAGATTTAGAAAATTTATTAATGTACTAAACATAGGTTCGATAGATTTAGAAAATTTATTAATGTACTAAAGATATATTTGATCATAAATTTTGAAAATTATTATTTAAGAAATATTTGATCATAGACGATTTAGAAAATTTATTTCTATAATGGTGATATGTATGACCATATATTTTGAAAATTTATTATTAAAATTATATTTGACTATAGATTTAGAATTTTATTATTGTATTAAAGATATATTTGACAATAGTTATTGAAAATTAATTATTAAAGATATGTTTAACGATAGACTTTTAAAATTTGTCTTCAACAAATTTTCAAGAAACAATTTGCTGAGAAGGGATTAAAATGCTTAGAATTTGGATATATGTCTTTTACAGACTGCACATAGACATATTTAAACATAGTATTTATAGCATAATTATAGGTAGAAATAGACTTTTTCTAATTTAGTTTCCTTGGATAGGTTTCCATATACACATGCATGCAAATAACTCTTATTCCTAAAATAATACTACTACAAGGAAATGGTTACATTGACTCTATATTTTACATGGTATCAAAGTTAGGTCCATCCATATTTAGGCTCTCTATCCACTCTCTAGTTGGATCTGAGCATAATGAGTGTTAGAGTGTGAGTTAAATCCTATATTTGTTTGAAATGAACTGGTGATATGTTTATATAGACTTAGACAATCTTTCTCTCATTAGCTAGTTTTTGAGGTTGTCAAACTCATGTGTCCTATCTTTACACTCATATAAGTCTGTGAGGATCAATTTTTATATTAAAAAATATAACACCTCAGATGTTTACAATTGTCTTTTTATGTGTCTAGGCCTTACGAGCCTAAATTTGAAAATTTTATATTAATTTTACTCGAGTTTGGAAATATGATATAAATATATATATTTTTAGTCTCTTTTAATAATGTCTTTCTCTTTTCATGAAAAGAGTTCTTTAATTATGATATATGTGTTTGTATTATTTTATATGATTTTATCATTTATGAATATGTTAATAATGGAGATAAAGAGATTAGTAATATTGAATAATTATTATTATATGATGTAGACTTTATTCGAAATAAATTTCTACTAGTTATGGTATATCGAAAAAGTTATTAAATATTTTGAAAATGTCACCTGAACTTCCACGTGGCAGTGAAGGGATTGGACAACCGTTGAAGTTTATGTCGTGTCACCAATTGGGCAAAGCATTAAATGTTGTAGCTTTGTATTGTACTTCAAATTAGCTATCATACATTATGCTATAAATATAGGTTGCCAAACATAAATTTTCGTCCATTTTGGCTTTACTAGTTAAAGTTTTTGATTGCTGTAAACTTCTGTGAATTTTTCTCCTACCAAATAATGCTTTCAATTGTTGTAAAGATATATGTGCACCCTACGTTCGATCAATAGTTGTGGAAAGATATTTTGAGGTGATTGTTTATCACCAAAAGAAAATTGATAATCTATATCATTTAAGGTATGTTAAAGAAAAAATCTCTTTTTCTAATCGCACGAATTTCAAAAAGTTATAAATCATCGAATGTGTTATATTTACTATTTTTATTGCTAGAAAGACCCTTTGTGTAGCTCATTGAGAAGTCAGTTGATTTTATTCCTTGATTTTAGCATATCCATCTCATATCTTAACATTGTGTAGTGTGTTTCATGGTAAAGTTATCCTTCGTCAAGTTTCTTACTCTTTATGTCTATTACCTAGCTATTGTCCTAAGATTAAAGCTTAAATGTTTGGAAGAAAATATTATGTTATATCCAAAGAGTTGTCAAGCCATTGTTTCTTGTCAGAAGGTTTTACAAAATTGTTATATGAAAATGATCTTGATATATTTGTAAACAACCTATTTCCAAAATGGATCTTACTATTACCAATTTGATGTCGTTCATATAAATCATGTTAAGCATGTCAATTACCTTTTGAGTTCCTAAATGATTAACATTCTAAATTAAAGTTGAGTAAAGAGCTTTAAAACTATTTTATGTTTTATTGACCTAAGTTGCCGTATGAGAGCTAAATAAAGTCATGAGTAGATTCTTTAAGCACCTTAAGATCTCTATGAACATCCTCAGGTTTAAGTTACCTTTCTAAATTTTTGAGTTAGTACTCATATTTTAAAAGCCTATGAGGTTCTACAGGTCGGTTTCATGTTATACATAAGTGATTCTTAGGTTTCGATAATAAGAGCACGAAATGGACAAGATTGGTTAAGCTTTTGTTCTGGCCTACTATGTATTTCAAGAGTTCTTATCATGACATGTTATGCATTTACTTCGAGCTATAATCACAGGGAAGGGGACCTATTTTCTCATAAGGCTATGTATATGGTATAGATAGCCACAATTTAGAAAATATGATGCATGGTATCTACGAGAAAGACCCCACTGCTAGCATTTAGTTAGGTATGTCATGAAATTGCCTTTGTATATATATGTATTCACGACATACGATTACAAGAATCTATCATGCATATTTTATTACTACGAGGTCAAATGTCACCCAAAGAGGCTAACATAGTTTTAGTTTCAGATAGTATCTCTATTAACATTTTTATCCCAGTTGATTAAAATTTCACTTTCCGCCTGACATACCCATACATTTTCATTCGTACTCATGTACCATTGTTTGGAGATGTTGCATGTTGTGTTACAGGTTTACATAGATATCTTAACCAACCTTTGCAATAGGGATGTTGTCTCTACTACATGTTTAGTTAAATATCTTAATCAACCTTTGCAATAGGGATGTTGTCTCTCCTGAGGATTGATATGCTTTATTCTTCTTGGAGTTGTCACGATCCGATCCTACACCCTGAACGTGGCCGACACTCGAGAGGCATTGCTGGTCCCAAGCGAACTTTCATCCTTGTTGACTACAAGAGGAAGACTAACTAAAGTATACAAAGTTTAAAACTGAATAAAATCAATAACTCAACTACAAATATTTAAGTTAAAAGATTTACTCTGACTAAAAATAGAATATTCAACTAGCCAAATATAGGCAACTCAAGTCTTTAAAATATTTAATAAGATAAACGAAATAGACTTCTCAAACTTTATTGTTTATCTATGAAGCCTCAAAATGACAAAATGGAAATCTCTACAAGAACTCTGACACCCTAACAACTGATATAACTGAAGGTATGAGTGGAACCCACCGGAACGAAGGAGACTCACTATAGATAACTTTACATGCGGTATCAACGAAGCGCTTGTTGATGATTCTGAATCCATGTATTTACATCATGAAACGATGTAAGCCAAATGGATCAATACGTGGAATATACGATTATGTAAGGGAAATTCTAAAGCATAACATAATCTTTCATAAAAAGGAAACATACTTAACTCTTCTCAACTCACACATTTAAACTCAACTCAAGAGTAAGATATTGAATTCAAAGATAAAGCAACAACAAAAGATGTGGCATATAGAGAGCTTCCAAAACATTAGATAACGACTCAATATATTGAAGAATACAATAATAACTTAGTTTGTATATTAAAATACAATATAACTCTGTGAGAGTTTTTCTAATAGACAACCATCACTATAAGTTATGTGATGATACATCGTCTCGCCCACACTGCTAGAACTGTCCTATACCTTGTTGGGGTATACAAACTCTAGATTAAGTGGATCCACTGGTCTATGCTAAAAAGAATTAAGTAATCATCTAAAAAGTATGACCCTTTGTACCCACGTTGGTTACATGGTTACCGGGACTTGAGTTATCTGAACTCTTCCTCATATCGGTGATTAATACTAATCCATAAAATATACTCAACTCATATGTTTAAGGACATAATTCTTTCTGTGGTTCATGATTATTAGTCATAATCATTCTCTAAAAAGAGATGTTACTCAAACTGCTAATAACTCCTTTGGAAATATCAATTTCCTCCTCTTTTAAATGTGAAAAAAAATACTCTAGAATACATAATTTAATATACAATTTTAATTAAAATGAATTCAACTGTAATCTTTTGAAAATACATTTCAAAATCACATTAGAATATGATCATTGATGACTCAGGAAGTCATACTGCATAAACATTGATGGAATAACTAGATACCATAGTGCTCATACATTGATGGCGTACTCGATTTACATACTAATAATATTTTAGAGACCTCTTTTGTCAAAACTCGTGTTTACTTTCTCAAAAGTCATTTAAGAACTCGAGTGTTGACTTTAAAAAGCTTTTAAAAATTTGTAACTCAAATTATAGAGTTCAAGTGGAATTATGAACATGAACGACTCAACACAGGAATCTTAATAGCAATAAATAACCTTAGTACTTAGAACTCAAGACTCAATGATACTACTCATCTCTAGATTTCTAGACTCATAAAGCTTATGCGTAATTACGGGCATGAACAACTCAACTCAGGGGCTTCATGGGTAACATGGAGTAGTCTAATGGTTAGAAATATAATCTCAAAGAGATTAGGAACTTAATACTCAAGACTTAGAGCTTGAAGATATTACTCCTCTCAAAGGTACTAAATTTATGAAGTTCATGCGGAATTTATGGGCATGAACGAGTCTACTCGAGGGTCTAAATAACAATAAAGAACTTAGGTATACAACTCTTCTAATTCTCATACTTACTTCCTCAAAATGTAGTTCAAATTGGTAGTTGATCTCAAAAAGGATTCCCAATTGGACTCAAAGACTTTCTTAAACTCTACTCTTAACCCTCTCTTGAATTTGAATTATGAATTCAAGAGTTATGATTCATGATATGAATCATCTCGGGATGATAATGTATACTCATTCATACACTCTTCTCATTCTCATACTCACTTTCTCGAGTCTTAAAACAAGTTAATAGAAAATGTAGAAAACTCCTCAAAAAGACTCAAAGAGACTTTCTCGAAATTGTTCGAAAGAACTCTCAAGACTTGACTCTTAGATCTACCTCAAATTTGAATTATGAATCAAATATTATGATTTGTGATAGGGAAGATATCGTGATGATTAAAAGTGTTTAAGAAATTTAATCATGAGAAACGGTTGAAAAATGTTTTCTAGGGAGCAAGTCCGCGACGCGGAGATAAATTATAATGTTCGGTCGAAATAACTTCTGAAATAGTGGTGTCCAAGTTCTCTCGTGATGCGGAAAGAAAAAATTTCACTTCTGTGGAAAAGGTCCGCGACTCAGACATGGTACGTATTTTCTGTATGATTTTTTCTTCCTCGATTTCTACCCTGATTCGCTTATATTCAATTGTTTCTCAATGTCACTTAAAATTCAAATACACAACACATGTACACGAGAATATACTCACAAATGACTCTAAAATCAACACGATTTCCTTAAGAACTCAACAATTCCATCTTAATTCAAGAAAAAAAAACAATTCCAAGAACACAAGTTAAGATCATCAAACTTTCAACTTTCTAGAACGAATTTCGCTGAAATAAAAATGATTGGCATGTGGGTGAACAAACCCATTACTATAGAAGTTTACACACCTGAATGAACCATGTTCTTGAAGAACGTTAAGGAAAATCTTATAAGAAGAACCCTAGCCTTAGTGTTTCTTGAATCCCTTGAGCGTAGAAATTTTGGAGTAGATGAGAGGGTTCAATTTATGAAAACTATTTTTTCTACATGTTTTGGAAAATTTAGACAAAGAAATAAATTGAGCTGGAAGTCGGAATATTGTTTCAGCAGGCATTGAGGTCTGGATTGTCTTTGTAATGCAGAGCTGCTGCCAGGTTTGAACGTCGTTAGTAAATCATTCATAACGTTTTACTATGAGATCAAAATTTAGGAAACTTGGTGCAGTTTGAAAGATAATTCAAAGATATTTCATTATATATATTGTAGCACACCTAAATCGTCATGTACTAAGAGTTATGGTCGTTTGACGTTGACCCAAAACACCTAACTGAAGCATAACTTACAAAATTGCAGAGTTCCCTATTTCCAATTAACTTTTTTTGAACTCAAGGTTCTACATATGGTGACATTAACACTTAAGAAATTTTAAATTTCTCGGTAAAATTCTACTCAAAATGAAGTATGGTTCGACCCTAAGCTCAAAATTTTCTGAGGTTATCTCCCCCTTGGTATCATTCGTCCTCAAGTGATGACTGGACTGGGTATGGAATGGGTTACTCTTACTAATGTGTGTGTCTAATGGTATGATCTTACTATATTCAAGCTTAACCCAAATCCATAGGTCCAGGTTATATACCTCTCCATAAGGATTCTCATCCAAGACTTCTACTCTTTACCATCACATTGGGCTCATATAAAAAAACCACCTAATGTTTAACAACAACACATTCAAGCTTAATACTCAGACAACTACATGTACTCCGACTAGATAACTCTTTTGGAACCAACTAAGGGATCCCATTTAACTATTTCTCATAGTAAAACCTCATTCTCTTCTTCCTCCTCATTTATACCCTTTGACAAAATTATCATACCATCATTATCGCAATAGGATAATTAACATTCTCTTTCTAACATTAATCCGTTACTAAAGGACCTCTAAAAATATATATCCATACTCGTTTGAACTTATTACTAACTTATTCTCAGCATTTAATTTGATTTCCAATCTTTTCATCTCCCGCTTAGGTCTAAAGCCGACAGTTGAAAGCTATGGACCTATTTCATGTACCGTAGTTTCACAGTACTTTCAATCCATTTTTCTTAAGATTTGTGTGTGTCTAGAGCCTTTTTGTAGTAATTTTAATAAGTTTTTGTGTTTGTTTTGCAGGAAAGATGTTCAATTTTAAAAAGCAGAAGGCAGTTGGAAAAAGTGCAGAAGATGACCTACGAAGGCCATCGGCGGTTCGTAGGTGGTGACCGTCGATGTGCAGTTCAGGCTTAGTTAGAAGATCAGGGAAATCTGACTAAGTCTGGAACCACGAGAGCAAATGACGGTCCGTCTATTGATCGAGAGACCGTACTTTTAAACCATCGATGGATTCAGAGAAGGTTCCAGTACCTGACTTTTCAAGATTCTAAGTATGGAACGACGGAGGAGCATCGACGGACCCTAGATGAGTCGACAGACTGCACTGCAAGTCCATCGTTTGAATCAGATAAGGTGCTCGCTGTTGAAGAAAAATAATTCTTAGTTTAACCAATGGAGGCATTCGATGGACTGTCGTTCCATCAATGGTCCATCACTGAGGTCGTCGATTGAAGCCACCTCAACTAAAAGAACTTTCATCATTTTAATTCATTTTTCTTTAGGACTATGTTTTCTATAAAAGGGGATTAAAACCTCATTTTTGGGGTTAGATACTCTAGGTGTTGTTCTATTTTGTGTTGGAGATTATTGGTTGCAAACTTTTAGCAATTTATTGATTTCCAGATTCATGTTGTAGAATTTTCTTGCAATCATGTGTTAGAACTCGCATTGTTGTTACTTACCAGACCAAGGAGGTAGTAATAAGAAAAGAATTGTCAACATAGATTTAGTGTGATACTATCTAATAGGCTAGTGTCGATTGGTGCAAAGTAATAACTAAGTCATAAATTGACTATGATGTCTAAGATAAGGTAAAGGTAAGGGTTAGTAAAGTATACACACGTAGCCAGACCAAGGTACGGGGTGAAATTCTCTAGATGCCGGACCAAGTATTTAGGAATCCATAACTTACCACTTTACATACAAAACACTAGGGAAGAATTATTATTGCTAGGAATACGGCGTTACGAACCTATAGGGAGCACATATACCCTAGTTAGTCTCACAACTTGATAAAAACTCAACCTTTACTTTTGCTTACTTGTTAACTTAGATTGATTTAGAAACTAGTTTCATAAAAAAAAAACTTTAATTACTTGCTTTCAGAAATACCTTGGCAAAATAGATGTGATTGTAAATTGAAGTTAAGTCTAAACCATTTTCCTTGTGGGATCGACCCCAACCTACTAGTTGGGTTCTTTACTTGATTAAGACCGCTTGTACTTCTTTAGTGAGATGTAATTTGAGCGTATCAAATTTTGGCGTCGTTGCCGGGGAATCTGGCTTTTAGATTAACTTTGATTACATTATTGACATTTATTTAACAATTTTGTGATTTTAATTATTCTTTTTGTTTTTGTTTCTTTCAGGTCTAGCTCTAGTGTATGTCAAGTACGCGAAGTCGAGGAGAACCACTCATTCCACTCGATCCCGAACTTAACCGCACATTGAGAAGGATGGAAAATCAAAAGATCCCATCCAATCTAGGTGATGGGGCAATTCTTCATCCTCCTTTATTGGTTAAGGCACACAACCAAGCTCGTGATGATAATCAATTGGATAATGTTTTGAGGATGAGGATGCAGCCTCCATCCCCACGACCTCAAGATTTCTATAGGGGCAATGTGAACATCACAGATTTTGATGAGCCTCTTGTCCTACCTCATGTACCCATGGTAAAACATTTGTGGTGACGAGTAGCTTGATGCAGATTCTCACCGCGAGGGCTTATTTGCAGGACTTCCATCAGAGGACCCACCTGCTCACATAGCCAAACTGAGGTCCGTATGTAAGAGTTGTGTGGGTCGGCCAGACTTGGATATGAATGGCATTAGACTGCGAGTGTTTCCTCTATAACTGACAGGAGATGCCACGATATGGTTTGCTGAGCTACCGTACAACTCCATCTATACTTGGGATCAGTTGAGAGATATGTTCTTAGCAAAGTACTATCCAATGTCCAAGAAGATCAACCACAAGGATAAGGTGAAGAATGTTGTGGCATTACGTGGAGAATCTGTGAGTAGCTCTTGGGACAGGTGTACTGCATTTGTGAGAGGCTTCCCAAACCACCGCATTGATGATGAGTCACTAAAAGTGTACTTATACAAATGTCAATATGATAACAACAAGGCAGTGCTCGATACTATTGTAGGTGGTTCCAATGGAGAATGCACATACGCTGAGATTGCAGAGAAGTTGGAGAACATATCTCGCAACAACAAAGTTTGGAACACTAGAAAGACGGACACTGGGAGAAACACCTTTGCAGTTCAATCTATAAACAACCCAGCTATAGATGAGATTGGTGAAGAGATGGCGCAGAAGAGAACTGAGCTAGGGTTGGTCTTGAAACATGTGAGCAGAGGTGCAGAGAAGGTAAATGCAGTGAACTACTTGACTAAACCACCACCACCGGTAGTTGAGTACTATTATGAAGAAGATGCCTATGCAGTGAATGATCAGATGGGGGGTTTTACCAAACGCCCAAGGCTCCAATAAGGAAAATTGGCGCCAAGGTCAAGGAAACCAAGGTCAGAACTATGGTAACTACAACCGAGAGTGTCAATATGTATGAGATAGGACTACAACCGCAACAACAACTTCAACCGAAATAACTATGGTAATATAAATTATTGGAGTGGGCCCTATATTCCCCCAAAAAATCGAGAAGCTTCTCCTAGGGACGGTGGAGGTAGTATGACGCAAATTGAGGATATGCTGCAGAAGATAAGGAGGAGGTTTGGTGCTAGTGATGAGAAAGTCAAGGAGATGAAAGGTGACCTAGCTAACATCCGACAGAAGGTAGATGCACATGCAGTTTTGATTAAGTATCTTGAGTTACAAATTGCTCAATTGTCCACTACTGTGAATCCACGCCAACCTGGCACGCTTCCTAGCAACACTATCCAGAATCCTAATAATGACGGGCATTGTATGGCAGTCACTACTCGAGGGGGTAAGTAGACCATTGATCCACCTATGTCGTCCGTAGTAGAAAGTGATATGAGAAAATACAAAGAGGTAGTTGAAGCTAGTGGAGAGTTGGTGGACAAAACAGTGAAAGAAGCAGAGGTATATCATAAAGTAGTCCCCATTCCTAGGCCTCCACCACCATTTCCTCAGAGATTAGTGAAGAAGACTGAAGATCGTAATACCAGAGATTTATCACTATGTTAAAACAACTTTCCATCAATGTCCTTTTGATAGAAGCTTTGGAACAAATGCCCAGTTATACTAAGCTTATGAAGGATATGGTGACTAAGAAGAGATTAGTGAGTTTTCAGGAAGAAGAGATCACATAATGCCCACAATTGCTACAAGGTCTTTTGTGCAAAAGAAGGAAGATCCGGGCGCCTTCACTATCCCATGTACTATAGGGTTCCTACACTTTGCTAAGACATTATGTGATCTTGGTGCGAGCATAAACCTCATGCCTTTGTCCATTTATAAGAAGTTATGTTCGAGTGACCCAAAGCCTACTATGATGCAGTTACTGATAGCGGATCGAACTGTGAAGAGGCCCATTGGTATACTCCATGATGTGCTTGTGAAAGTGGAGTCATTTATATTTCCGGCCGATTTTGTTATTCTTGACTGTGAGGTTGATTTTAAGGTTCCAATTATTCTAGGTAGGCCATTCCAAGAAGCAACTTTTGACATATGTAGGTCCAAGAAGCAGAGTGGTGAGATGCAAATGGTATCTGCTATATCATACAAGGTTAAGAGTGTATTTGAGGTACAAATTGAAGAGCGACTAAGTGTCGAGGCACTAGCGGCAGTGATCATGAATTTTGACAGTAATTGTCAAACCCGGAGAGCACACCCCGGATGCAGACCGGCGTCGTCGTCCTCTTAGAGGACTCAGACAATCCCTTAGCAATTGTCATAACATGTGATCAGTAAAATTGCGGAAAATTAAAAACTTTTATGTACTATTTGAAGTATACTTCGACTTCATACTTAACATTCATAATAGCATACGATATTCTAAATACTTGTCTCACATATATAAAACCATCTAAAGAGTGCAAATCTGGACTTAGCCAATAGATATTCAATAGCCATATATGCCTTAATACAAAGGAATCAAAAGAACATAAATAGAAATCGAATATTCTTAAAATCTAAAAATGTCTTCATAATCTAGAATAATGAAAAGATTGCATCCTCGAACATTGAGGACCTACCAAGACTTGGAGAAAGAGTTCCAATCTTCTTCAAATCGACCTGCTTAAACATCAATGGCCGGAATCTACAGTTGTAGTATTATAAAGTAATGGGGTTAGTACGCCACATTTACTAAGTATGGGTATATGCACATAACATATAAGGACATGCATGAAAAAGGATCATTTATTATATCTTTAGAGAATATGCTAAGTCATACGAAAGTCTTCAATGCACATACCATATAACATATACAAGTTAAGGATTCCATCAACTTAAAACATGATGATAATCAAAGGCATATTCTCATAGAGTCATGTTAACATTTCTTATTCAATAGATCATATAAACATAACATACAAAACACTTACCAATGATCCCATTACCAACGTACAAGTGCAATGGTCATGTGAAGCCCCATAACCCCACACAACCGAGTAGATAAGGTAGGAGACCATGAGTAAAGCTTTGCTTCATAAAACTTGTAACATAAGTAGTCATCACTTCACATAATAATATAACCCAATAACATATTCATCATAATGACCAACATCATATAAGAGTAACATCATGTATCATAAACATCATACCTTTCATGTTATGATATTATATAAGAACAATCTCATAGGACTTCCCTTAGAGTCAACTTGTGCAATGTCTAGGTAGAGTCCCATACCCCTACCTCTACTAAGTAGACTGCTCAAGTCACCCTAGTCAACGTTCATTTACTTGTCTTTAGTTTTACATGAGGGAACATTTGCCTTAACCGACATATACCATGTGAGCTAAACATGAAATCCGGTGTCATAAAACCCCACACCAAAAGAAGGTGGTCTACCGGTCAACGTAGAACCTAACATGACATACCTTTCTAGGTGGATCCACTAGCTAGTATCCTATGGTGGCAACATAGTTCAAGAACTAGAAGATGTATTAGAAACCCATAGTTCCACATTACATGGAAGCCTCAATGTTCATGAGAATCATTGTGAACCTACCTCCCAACTAGGGAAGGGACACCTCTCATATCTAGTTCATCGGTGCTTAGCTTAAGCCCCTTTCTTGAATAACCTTTAAGTTGTATTTTATCATAAACTTATCATAAGTCATAGGAGATTAACTCCTTGTATAAACATGATCATGAGCTATTTACGATTAGATGAGAATTTCCTTTCATCATAACCCTTCATATGTGAGATTAACATAACATAATCACCTTGTGTAAAGCATACAAGAGGATATCATAATCTTGCATTTTCGTATTCTTACCATGATCTCACAATTTACATATTTGTAGCCCAGAATATTCACATAGCAACATCATACATACTTTTTAGAACATAGCATCATAATATATAGGATAACATAAACATTGGAGAGTAATCACACTTTAGAAAACTTACCTCTTGCTTCCAATGACCTTATTCATATTACAATATTCATAACCATACTTAGTGAAATACTCAATAGCATAATCAAGAACAACTCATCAAAAATCATATACAATATCAATGCATAATGTAGGATAAGGGAGCAGTGGTATAACCCATTCAAAACCATCAAATTGATAATAACATGCTTCACCCAAAAATCTATAATTGCAAGTCAAAGACTCAACAATACATGCATAAGTAACCATAGAAAAGAATTGCTTTTCATCAAAAATCATAAATATGGAATTATAAAGAAAAACCGTTTTGTAGAGTAAAAACCCTAGAATTGAATGTCTTGAAAAATTATCTTTGAATGGACCTCTTGGGGAAAGGAATCCCAAGAGTGAAAAACACATACCTTATAGATGAAGAATCCACGAATTTGTATGAAGAACTTGAAGTCTTCGTCTTCTTCCTTAAGCTCTTCTTGTTCTTCAATGGAGTTTGGATACGAGAGTGGTTCTTGAGAAATGAGAGAAAACTTGTTTGATTTGATTTGGGACGTGTAAAAGTTGTCTAAAATTGATCTAATGTTAATATATAGTCTTCCTAGGAATTAACCAAAAGACCCTCCACTTAAATGGGTGTTTATAATAAGTTAAATTACCAAAAATATGACTTTAACGATTCTGAGAAGTAGCTGCGCGTCGCGGGGCCAAATCACGTCATTTTTATTAAATTTTGAGTTGAGGCAGTAAGGTGTGTGTCAGCCTCGCGTCGCGATATGCCTCTCAGATCTTTAGGCAGAACACCTCGTGTTCATCTCACGTCGTGCACCATACAACCAAATCTGCCTCCTCGCAAGCTTCCAGGCAGCCTGCCCACACACGTTTGGGTCCTTCCCAAGGACCATTCTGGTGGTCCTTGGGGTATCTTTACCAGACGTTTGGACCCTTTGTACTACATACTATCTATACAAGGTATCATTACAAGTTTTGGACTTCATTTGACACCTCTAAGCCATCACCAAACATAGGGACGTCAACTAGTTCGAATTAGCTAGTTTCCGGATGTCAAGGTCTTTCTTTGTCGTTTTGTCTCTAACCTTTCCCAATTGAGTTTATTACATTAATATAGGTCTAGAAAAATCATTTTAATCATTATTAAATAGATTAAGCTCTAGTCGAAGTCATGGCATTTCCGGAGTGTTATATTATCCCCCCTTTAGGAACATTCGTCCCTGAATGACACTAAAATCTTTTGGAGGGTAAGGAATAGACTCAATACTAGCAGCCCAACCAATCAACAACTTAAAAATCATCATGAGTTACAGCTCATAGGAGCACATCACAACTCCTTACAACACATACCATAACATTACACATAGCACTCAATTCATGATGCACAAACATATAAGAGCTCTATATTTCATAACACATAGTGAGAAATTTCCTTCTCAACATTATCATAAGCTCAAAATGCATCAAAGAGTTACCATGCTATCAATCTTCTCAAGATAACAACAAAACCACAAAATCTCAAGAAAACATATACATACAAGTTTCACATAACTGCAAGAATAGAGTATGAAAACATCTTCTTAAAACTCTAGTTGGCACTATCTTTTACCAAAACATGCACCTATTTAGTAAACAAGTTAATTTCATGATTATGCATTACTTTCTCTATTAAGAAGAATATCTAACCTAAAGGAGTAAATAGATGAGGTTAGAGGGACTTCATGTCGGCTTAAGCCTCCCATGTTGCACCCTTAACAAGATGGTTCCTCCATTGAACTTTTACAGAGGCAACCTCCTTGTTTCTCAACTTCTTGAATTGGCGATCTAGGATCTCAACCGTAACCTCTTCATAGGGGAGGTTCTCATCCACCCCTACACCTTCAATAGGCAGAATAGATACCAGGTCGCCTATGCATTTCTTGAGCATAGAAACATGAAACACCGGATGAACCGAAGCTAGTTCACTAGGTAGTTTCAACTCATAGGCAACCTTCCCAATTCATTGTAAAACCTCATAAGGACTAACATACCGGGAACTTAACTTCCCCTTTCTACCGAATCTCATCACCCCTTTCATAGGTGAAATCTTCAAGTAGACACCTATTTCAAACTCAAGATCTCTTCTTCTATTGTCGGCATAAGACTTTTGCTGACTATAGGTTGTCTTCAATCTATCTCTTATGATTCAAACTTTCTCTATCGCCTCATAGATAATCTCTGGACCAATGAGTGAGGACTCACCAATCTCAAACCATCCAACAGGAGATCTACAACTTCTACCATAAAGATCTTCAAAAGGTGCCATGGAGATGCTCGAATGATAGCTATTGTTGTAAGAGAACTCAATCAATGGTAAGTGATCATCCCAACTTCCGTTGAAATCAATGACACATGCTCTCAACAAGTCTTCAAGAGTCTTAATGGTAAGCTCCACTTGACCATCCGTCTGAGGATAGAAAATGGTACTAAGTTTCACTTGAGTACCTAAACCCTTTTGAAAAGCCTTCCAAAAATGAGAAGTGAATTGGTCGCCTCTATCCGAAATGATGGACAAAGGAATCCTATGAAGACTCACAATCTCATTAATGTAGATTCTTGCATAATCTTCGGCAGTATATATAGACTTAACAGGAATAAAATGGGCAGATTTGGTCAACCTATCCAAAATAACCCATATAGAATCATTTTGTTTCCGGGTTCGAGGCAACGCAACACCAAAGTCCATATTGATGGCTTCCCATTTCCATGTAGGAACATCCATGATTTGGGTAAAACCACCCGGTTTAAGATGCTCAGCTTTAACTTGTTGGCAGTTTGGACAATTAGCAACAAACTCTGCAATGTCCCTCTTTAAACCATCCCACAAATAGACCTCTCTAAGGTCACGATACATTTTGGTGGCACCCGTATGTATAGAATAGCGAGAACCATGGGCTTCTTCTAGAATCTGATTTCTCAAATCCTTAACATAGTGTACACATAATCTCCCTTGGTACCTAAGAACACCATACCCCCCTTGGGAGAATGACTCATTGAGCTTACTAAGTACCGATTCCTTCAACTCCATCAATAGAGGATCAAGATGTTGCTTAGATGTCACCTCAACCACTAATGATGAGTCGGAGTTATGATGGACCATGAAAGTACCAATTAGAGAATCTTCTAACCGCACACCTAAGCGAGCCAACCTATGAACATCTTTTAAAACTTATTTTTTCTCTTCTTCTACATGAGACACACTACCCATAGTCATACAACTCAAAGCATCCGCCACCACGTTGTCTTTGCCGGGGTGGTAAAGGACACTAATGTCGTAATCCTTTAACATTTCTAACCATTTTCTCGGTCGGAGGTTCAATTCCTTTTATGTAAACACATATTTAAGACTCTTATGGTCAGTAACCACATCAACATGCACACCATACAAATAATGCCTCCATATTTTAAGGCAAAAACTACAGCGGCTAACTCAAGATCATGAGTTGGGTAATTCTTCTCAAGAACTTTGAGTTGACTAGAAGCATAAGCTATCACCTTACCATGCTGCATGAGGACACATCTCAAGCCCACTCGAGAAGTATTACAATACACCATAAAGCCTTCATTACCCTCTGCTAAGGTCAACACGGAGCGGAGGTTAGCTTATCTTTCAACTCTTGTAAACCTTTCTCACAAGATTCCGACCACTCAAACTTCACCTTATTTTGGGTCAAAGCTGTCAAAGGAGAAGAAATGGATGAAAAATCCATCAACAAATCTTCTATAATACCCGGCTATAATAGACCCAAGAAACTCCTTATGTCTGTGGGAGTCAAAGGTCTAGGCCAATTTCTGACCGCTTCTGTCTTCTTCGGATCAACCTCTACACCATCACCAGAGATAATATGGCCAAGAAAAGCAACCGACCTCAACCAAAATTCACACTTGCTGAATTTGGCATAAAGTTGGTGTTCTTTGAGGACTTTCAAGGATAACCTCAAGTGACTCTCATGCTCATATTCATTCTTGGAGTATATCAAAATATCATCAATGAACACAATCATATATGAGTCAAGGTAATCTCGGAATACTCTATTCATTAGGTCCATAACACCGCCGGGGCATTCGTTAACCCAAAATACATGACTAGAAATTCATAGTGACCATATCTAGTTTGGAAAGTTGTTTTGGGAACATCTTCACCTCTCACCCTAAGTTGGTGATATCCCGACCTTAAGTCAATCTTGGAAAAGAAAGATCAAAGAGATCATCAATTCGAGGGAGAGGATACTTGTTCTTTATGGTGACCTTATTAAGTTGGCGATAATCAATGCACATTCTAAGGGACCCATCCTTCTTCTTAACAAACAAGACCGGAGCACCCCATGGAGAAATACTCGGTTGAATGAAACCCTTGTCTAGTAAATCCTTGAGTTGGAGCTTCAACTCTTTCAATTCAGCCAGAGCCATCCTATATGGAGGAATTGAAATGGGATTCGTATCGGGTAATAAATTAACGCCGAAGTAAATTTCCCTTTGGGGAGGAACTCCTGGAAGGTCATTAGGTAAAACCTCTGGGAATTCTCTCACTACTGGGACTGACTCAATAGAAGGAGTTTCACATTCTAGGTCCTTAACCCTCACCACATGGTATAAACAACCCTTGGCTATCATCTTACAAGCCTTCAAGCACGGAATAATTTTACCCCTTGGCATAGAATTTCCCCCCTTCCACTCTAGAATAGGTTCATTAGGGAATTGAAACTTCACTACCCTTGATCTAAAATCTATGGAAGCAAAACAATCATGAAGGCAATCCATAACCAAGATGATATCAAAATCAAACATGTCAAGTTCTACCAAATCAACAAGAGTAACTCTATTGGGCAGCATCACAGGACATTTCCTATAGACTCTTTTTGCAACTACAGAGTCACCCATTGGGGTACAAACGGAAAAGGGTTCAATTAAAACATCAGGAAGTACATCAAACTTTCTAGCTACCAAAGGTGTAACAAAAGAAAGAGTAGCATCTGGGTCAAGCAAAGCATAAATTTTAACAGAGAAAACTTGTAAAATACCCGTCACAACATCGGGATAGATTTCTTTTTCACCCCTAGCCTTGAGTGCATAGAAACGGTTCCTTTTTGGAGCTTTAGAACTAGGACCGCTTGGTTGAGCTTGGCTATTTCCCTTACCTTGACTCCTCGCATTAGGACAATCTTTCACCGTATGGCCACCTTTGGCACAACCATAGAAACTATTAGTTCCAACAAGACATTCGCCCACATGTTTCTTACCACACTTACCACAAGTTGGTATTTCTCTTGGTGGATCAATATTTCTCCCCTTTTGAGGTTTAGGATTAAAACCTCTATCATTGCGATTCTTGGAGAAATTTGAAGGAACCTGGTTTGAATACCTCTTATTAAACATAGGCTTGTCTTGAACATCAAGTCTACTTTTAGAAGAACCACTCTCATAAGACTTTGCCTTCTTAGCTTCCCTATTCCTCTTCCTTAGGCGACTTTTCTCAACCTATTGAGCATGAACCATCAACCTAGAAAGATCCATATTGTCATGATGCATGGCTGCATGATATTCTTCTTCAAGCTCTTCGGACACACCCGTTACATAACGGCTCATTTCATCCCTAGTATTAGAAACCAAAGAAGAAACGTATTTGGACAGCTTAATGAACTTCAAGGAGTATTCCTTAACACTCATACCTCCTTGACTAAGGTTGATGAACTCCTCTACCTTAGCTTCTCTTTGCTCCCTTGGGAAGAATCTGTCAAGAAAGGCCTTTTTGAAGATCTGCCAAGTCACGGGACCATCTCCTAAAGCCCTACTATCCTTCCACAGATTGTACCATGTTTGAGCCACGTCCTTGAGTTGATAAGCAGCAAGTTCAGCCTTCTCAATAGTACTCACCCCCATAGCAAACAAAATCTTGTAGACCTCATCAAGGAAATCTTTGGGGTCTTCATCAACTTTTTATCCAAATTATATAGGAGGATTCATGCATGTAAAATCTCTCAAATGGCTAGCCATAGTACTAGCATGCTGGTTCTCTCGAGGTGCAACCTTTGAGTTAGCTTGAGCCGTGATGGCTTGAGCTTGGGTGGTGATGGCTTGGGCTATTTGGAATAGGGCTTCCCTCACCTTACCATCCATCATAGCCGTAGGATTCACCGGAACATGATCATTTGCAGCAGCTCGCACCTCAGGAGCATTTAGATTACCTTGGGGAGAAGCTCCCTCATTCGCAATCTCTTCCCCTACTCTTCTAGAGGCTAACCTTGTTGTGTTCATCGCCTAAAACCACAAGAAAGGGATTAGATGCTAGAAGACACATAGTGTCAAAACTTTAAAGGCACGACATAAGAGTATCAAGAAAAGAGAAGTTTCCTTATCATCACATAGCCTCTCATCCACAATTGTGGCGCGCTTCACAACCATGAACAAGAAACTAGGTAATGTGGTTTTGTGAGACATTGATCCTAAAGATATTTAACCTCATGCTTTGATACCAAGTTTGTGACACCCGTAGAGCACACCTTGGATGCAGACCGCGTCGTCGTCCTCTCAGAGGACTCAGACAAGCCCTTAGTATTCGTCATAACACGTGATTAGTAAAATTGAAAAAAATTTAAAACTTTCATTTACTATTTGAAGTATACTTAGACTTCATACTTAATATTCATAATAGCCTACGATATTCTAAAAACTTGTCTCACATATATAAAACCATCTAAAGAGTGCAAATCTGGACATAGCCAATAGATAGTCAATATGCCATATAGGCCTTAATACAAAGGAAACCAAAGAACATAAATAGAAATCGAATATTCTTAAAATCTACTAATGTCTTCATAAGCTAGAATAATGAAAAGATTGCATCCTCGAACATTGAGGACCTACCAAGACTTGGAGAAAGAGTTCCAAGCTTCTTCAAATCCACCTGCTTAAACTTCAATGGCCGGAATTTATAGTTTTAATAATATAAAGTAATGGGGTTAGTACGCCACATGTACTAAGTATGGGTATATGACCATAACATATAAGGACATGCATGAAAAAGGATCATTTATCATATCTTTAGAGAACATGCTAAGTCATATAAAGTCTTCAATGCACATACCATATAACATATACAAGTTAAGGATTCCATCAACTTAAAACATGATCATAATCAAAGGCATATTCTCATAGAGTCATGTTAACATTTCATATTCAATAGATTATATAAGCATAACATACAAAACACTTACCAATGATCCCATTCCCAACCTACAAGTGCAATGGTCATGTGAAGCCCCATAACCCCACACAACCGAGTAGATAAGGTAGGAGACCATGAGTAAAGCTTTGCTTCATAAAACTTGTAACATAAGTAGTCATCACTTCACATAATAATATAACCCAATAACAGATTCATCATAATGACCAACATCATATAAGAGTAACATCATGTATCATAAACATCATACCTTTCATGTTATCATATTACATAAGAACAATCTCCTAGGATTTCCCTTAGAGTCAACTTGTGTAATGAGTCCCATACTTCTACCTCTACTAAGTAGAATCGTCAAGTAACCTAGTCAACGTTCATTTACTTGTCTTTCATTTTACATGAGGAAATATTCGACTTAACCAACATATACCATGTGAGCTAAATATGAAATCCGGTATCATAAAACCCCACACCGAAAGAAGGTGGTCTACCGGCCAAAGTAGAACCTAACATGACATACCTTTCTAGGTGGATCCACTAGCTAGTATCTTATGGTGGCAACATAGTTCAAGAACTAGGAGATGTATTAGAGGCCCATAGTTCCACATTACATGACAGCCTCAATCTTCATGAGAGTCATTGTGAATCTACCTTCAAACTAGGGAAGGGACACCTCTCATATCTAGTTCATCGGTGCTTAGCTTAAGTCCCTTTATTGAATAACCTTTAATTTGTCTTTTATCATAAACTTATCATAAGTCATAGTAGATTAACTCCTTCTATAAACATGATCATGAGCTCTTTATGATTAGATGACAATTTCCTTTCATCATAACCCTTCATATGTGAGATTAACATAACATAATGACCTTGTGTAAAGCATACAAGAGGATATCATAATCTTGCATTTTCGTATTCTTATCATGATCTCACAATTTACATATTCGTAGCCCATCATATTCACATAGCAACATCATACATACTTTTTATAACATAACATCTTAATTTATAGGCTAACATAAGCATTGGAGAGTAATCACACTTTAGAAAACTTACCTCTTGCTTCCAATGACCTTATTCATCTTACAACATTCATAACCATACTTAGTGAAATACTCAATTGCATAATCAAGAACAACTCATCAAATCATATACAAGATCAATGCATAATGTAGGATAAGGGAACTGGGTCATTTAAGAGTTCATTCTAGTCTTAATTTCAATCCCTACGTTTACGTGTCATCAAGTAGTGGGTATAACCCATTAGAAACCATCAAATTGTTAGTAACATGCTGCACACAAAAATCTATCATTACAAGTCAAAGACTCAACAATACATGCATAATTAACCATAGAAAACAATTGCTTTTCATCAAAAATCATAAATCTGGAATTACGAAGAAAACCCGTTTTGTAGAGTAAAACCCCTAGAATTGAATGTCTTGAAAACTTATATTTGAATGGACCTCTTGGGGAAAGGAATCCCAAGAGTGAAAAACTCATACCTTATAGATGAAGAATCCACGAAATTTGGATGAAGAACTTGAAGTCTTCGTCTTCTCCCTTAAGCTCTTCTTGTTCTTCAATGGAGTTTGGAAAAGAGAGTGTTTCTTGAGAGATGAGAGAAAACTTGTTTGATTTGATTTGGGACGTGTAAAAGTGGTCTAAAACTGACCTAATATCAATATATAATCGTCCTATGAATTACCCAAAAGACCCTCCACTTAAATGGGTCTTTTTAATAAGTTAAATTACCAAAAATACGACTTTAACGATTCTGGGAAGTAGTTGCGCATCGCTGGGCCAAATCCCATAATTTTTATTGAATTTTGAGTTGAGGCAGTGAGGTGCGTGTCAGCCTCGCGTCGTGAGGATTCCTCTCAAATCTTGAGGCAGAACACCTCGTGTTCAGCTCGCGTCGTGCACCATACCACCAAATCTGCGTGCTCGCAGCCTGCCCACACATGTTTGGGCCCTCCCCAAAGACCCTTTGGGTGGTCCTTGGGGTGTCGTTACCGGATGTTTGGACCCTTTTTACTACATAATACCTATACAAGGTCTCATTACAAGTTTTGGACTTTATTTGACACCTCTAAGCCATCACCAAACATAGGGACATCAACTAGTTCGAATTAGCTACTTTCCGAACGATAAGGTCTTTCTTTGTTGTTTTGGCTCTAAACTTTTACAATTGAGTTTATTACATTAATATAGGTCTGGAAACGTCATTTTAAGAATTATTAAATTAATCTCTAGTCTAAGTCATGGCATTTCCGGAGTGTTACAGTGATGGTATTGAAGAGTCTGGGTCTTTGGTGGCTGCTCTTGAACGAAACGAATATCGGTCAAAACCAAATAAATTGGAGTTGGATATGAAGCATCGCGAGTCTCCACCCGCAAAACTGTCTATTGAGGAGGCCCCAAAATTAGAGGTTAAGGCTCTACCACCTCATCTTAGGTATATGTTCTTGGGTAGAGATGACACTTTTTTGGTGATAATTGCACCAGATTTGAATGAACGACAAGTAGAGGGCTTTGTGGAAGTATTGAAGAAGTTCAAATGAGCCATTTATTGGACTATTGCTGACATTTTTGGGATCCACCCGATATTTGTTCCCAAAAAATCCAACTTATACCCGATCACAAACCAAGTATTGAGCACCAAAAAAGGTTGAATCCACCATGCAAGAAGTAGTGAAAAAGGAGATCATCAAGTTGTTGGATGCCAGAGTCACTTATCCTATTGCGGACAGTAGTTGGGTATGTCCTGTTCAGTGCGTGCCAAAAAAGGGTGGGATAATAGTGGTGCCTAATTAGAGGAACGGGCTTGTTCCAACGCGGCCAGTGACCAGATGGAGAGTTTGCATGGACTACCAGAAGTTGAATGGTTGGACTGAGAAGGATTATTTTCCATGCCCTTTATGGCTCAAATGTTATACAGACTCGCATTCAAAGGGTGGTATTGTTTTTTTATGGTTATTCGGGCTACAATCAAATCTCTATCGCCCCTGAGGATCAAGAAAAGACCACTTTCACTTTCCCTTATGGGACATTTGCCTTCAAAAGGATGTCGTTTTGGTTATGTAATGCACCGGCAAACTTCCAGCATTGTATGATGTCGATATTCTCTGATATGCTGGTGGACACTATTGAGTTATTCATGGATGATTTTTCTGTGGTTGGAGACTCCTTTGATCGGTGTTTGAGAAATTTGGATGAGGTGCTCAAAAGATGTGAAAATTGTAATTTTGTGCTAAATTCGGAAAAGTGCCACTTTATGGTGAAGAAAGGTATATTGTTGGGTCATCGCATCTCGGAAAATGGGATAGAGGTTGATCGAGCTAAAGTGGAAGTGATAGAGAGGCTTCCTCCACCCATCTCTGTAAAAGGTGTGAAAAGTATTCTTGGACATGCTGACTTTTACCAGAGGTTTATTAAGGACTTCTTAAAAATTGCACATCCTTTGTGCAAATTGCTCGAGAAGGAATGTAAGTTTTATTTTGATAAATCCTGTCTAAAAGCATTTGGAGAGTTGAAAAAGAAGTTATTGTCCGCGCCCATTATTATTTCACAATATTTGAGTGAGTCATTTGAGGTGATGTGTGATTCTAGAGGGGTTGCACTTGGTGTGGTATTGGGACAGACAAAGGAGAAAATCCTTCACCCCATTTACTATACAAGTAAGGCCCTGAATGAATCTCTGAAAAACTACATGGTAACTAAATAGGAACTTCTTGCAGTGGTGTTTCTATTCAAAAAATTTCGCTCCTATTTGCTTTGCATGAGGGTTATAGCATACATACCACTCCGCTCTGAGGTATTTGATGGCAAAGAAGGATGTGAAGCCAAGGTTGATTAGATGGGTATTGCTGATGCGTGAGTTTGATTTTGAGGTGAAAGATAGTAAGGGGACTGAGAATTAAGTGGCCAACCACTTGTCTAGATTGGAGGATGAAGCGATGCGGGAGTTAGGAGAAAAGGCGAAAATTGATGATGCATTCCCAGATGAACATGTGTTGCCCGACTCTCATGATTTTATCCTATGCTTCATAGACTTTGCGAACTATATGGCGAGTGACTTTGTTTCGTCGTACTTGACTTTCCATCAGAGTAAAAAGCTCATGCATGATATGAAAAAGTTCTTTTGGGATGAGCCTTACTTATACCGGAGTTGTGCCAATGGGATTATTCGTCGTTGTGTAATGGAGGTTGAGATGTTGAGTGTTTTGGAGCCATGTCACTCCTCGCCTGTGGGTGGGCACCATAGTGGTATCCGAACTGTGCATAAGATCTTGCAGTGTTACTATTGGCCAACCATTCACCAAGATTCTCACGGTTTTGCCAAATTATGTGATCGGTGCCAATGACATAGAGGAATTTCGAAGAGGCAAGAACTCCCATTTAATCCTATTCTTGTGATTGAGCTATTTGATGTATGGGTCATTGATTTTACGGACCCATTTGTGAGTTCTCATCAGGTGAAGTATATACTTGTGGTGGTCGATTATTTGTCAAAATGGGTGGAAGCAACTACGCTTCCTAACAATGAAGGAAAGAGTGTCACCACGTTCCTGAAAATGAATATCTTCTCTAGACTTGGCACACCTAGGGCCATTAATAGTAATGGTGTCTCTCACTTCTGTAATAAATTATTCAGAGGGCTACTGGAGAAATATGGTGTCCAACAAATTTGGCTAGTCCTTACCATCCACAAACTGTAACATCTTGTATTCTAGATAAACTAAGGTTAAGCTAACAAAAACAAGAAGAATCAAATTTGGAAATAAGTAAGAAAATCTGGAAAAAAAATCCCGATATCAAAAGTGAGTTTTGGTCCATTTCAAATGGCCATAATTTAAAGTTCGGAAGGAGTTTGGGTGAGTTCTTTATATGGATGGAAAGCTCATCAGAATATCTTTCCAATTACGACAAGTTTGCTAATTGCCGAGGTTGTGTTAGGGAGATATAACTTTTGAAAGTTGGGCTAATGAGTAGGGAAAGTTCCAAATCTGGATTTATTTAGGGTGTTTTGTTCTTTTCCTAAGTCAATCATTAAATTCATGTTTGGGGTAATATGTTGAGGTCTAAACTGATCCCATTCAGTTTACACACTTGGAAAATAAGCTAGGGCTTTGAAAGGAAGGAGAAAAGAGGAGAAAGGGAGAAAAAAATGCAAGAACGCCAAGATTTCATTGCGTAATTTCATCGGGGTTGATCCCTATCAGGTATGTGAGATCATTCGGTGTTGGATTCTTTCACCCGACCTCCAATTTGATTTATTACCTAAATTTAGAGTTAAATTGAATGAAAATCTTGATGTTCTTGATGAAAAGGTTGATGTTCTTGTTGGTTGAATCGTTGTTGATCTCTATTAGTTTTAACCCATGTTTTCGGACTGTTTTTGGGTCTAAACTATTGGGTAATGAGATATTTAGGGATCCTAAGAGTTTGGGGTGGAATACATGGGAGTTTGAGAAGGTTTAGAGATGAAAAACGAAGAAGAAAGTCGGAAAACCCGTCTGGTAAGTACTGGGACGCCGCGCCTCCAAAGCTTCTCTGGAAAGAGCCTGTCCATTAGGCTCTGGCGTGCAGCGATTCTCAGAGCGTCTGAGGACAGAATTTGTGCATCAGGATATGGCGCTCTGCGCCTCACAGACCGCCAGGACCCCCTGGAGACCCTATTCTTTCCATATCTTTTCGTACTAGTTCCTAAGTGATGTACCCTTCATTCCTAGTTTATTCCAACACTCTAGAGTACATCTAAACATCATGAAATCATCCATAAACATGAGATCATGATCCTTGAATCCATAATCCCATTCAAGGAATGTTAAAATCAAAGTAAAGAAAGTTAAGAGCAAAGTCTAGAAGTTAAGAAGCAAGTCAAAGTAAAGTTATCAAGTTTTCTAAAGTCTTTTACAAACATTTTCACTTTGTTTTCAAGACTTAAAGTTCAAGTCAAGAAAGTGTAGAGAGTTGAGTTCATTTCTCAAAAGCTCTAAGGGAACTAAGTATTCCCTAAGAGTTAAGTTTCAAGTAAGCAAAGAGTATCAAGTTGAGTTCACTTATCAAGATCTATAAGGGAACTAAGTAGTCCCTAAGAGTTTAAACAAAATGTTTTCAAACTTTTGAGAAGTAAGGGAAGCTAGACCTCCAAAGAGCGTATGGCTAGTTTTCATAGAAGGAAGAGGAAACTATGATTTCCAAGAGAGCTTTTTAAAAGCTAAGTTTTGAGCACTTACTTCAAACCACATAATCAGTATGTTTTTAAACATAAGAGCCAATATATTTCTGGGAGTAGTATTGAGCACCGATATGGGGAGAGTTCAGATAACTCACAGCCCCCATAAACAATGTAGCCACCATGGGTAGAAAAGGGTCATACTTTTTAGATTATTCCTTTTCACAGTTTACTAGTGGGTCCATTAGGCATTTCAGATCTTATACCTTTGGCGAGGTATAGGATGTGCTGGAAGCGTGTGCTAGATCGTTGTATCATCACTGTAGCTCTTAAGTGATGGTTGTCGGTTAGAGAAACTCCCACATAGACTATATTACTTTCATATACAAGTAAAGTTGAGTTTATTATTGTTGTATCTTTAATGAACTAAGAGTTACACTATTTTATCAGTTTTACACATATTTATTGCATATGTTATTTTTTATTTATATTGAGTTGTTGTCTTATGGGTTGAGCATATCCAATGTAAGTTCACTCTTACTCAATTTCAAGATTAATAGTTGTACATAGCATTCCAACTAGCATACTCGTACATTCAATGTACTTGCCAGTTCGGTTGCATCTTTTCATGATGCAGACGTAGGTAACCAGGATCAGCACGCGGCATTTCGTTGATCCAAATTGAGTTCCAGAGTCAGTGGTGAGTGTCCTTGCATTCAGGAGGACATCCATTTCTTTTGATTTTGGTAGTTTAGATTTAGGTTGTTCTGCGGTCTTTCCCAACATCAATTTTCAGTCATTTTAGAGGGTCGTAGACACTATTATTTCTGTTTAGAGTTTGTTGCTTGTTGAGACTTGAGTGTCGTCATAGCCAGATATTATATGAAGTTTTTTCTTTAAACAAGTCTTATATCTTGTGTAAGTTGAGTTTAGTCTTCCACTGGGTTAAGTAAGCCAGACCAAGCGTTCGCTTGAGGGAGAACAATGGTCTTTGAGTTTCAGTCCCGCCCAGGGTGTAGGCTCGGGGTGAGACACAAACTAGCGGGCAAGTTGAGGTGTCCAATCGTGAGATCAAGAAAATTCTAGCAAAAATGGTGAATGCTAAAGAATGGATTGGTCAAGGAGGATTGATTATACTCTATGGTTCTACCGCATTGCATACAAGACTCCCATAGGTATGTCTCTGTACAAACTTGTATATTGGAAGGCTTGTCACTTGCCGGTAGAGTTAGAGCACAAGGCAATGTGGGCAATGAAGAAACTGAAGATGGATTTGACTGAAGCAGCAGAACATCCTTTGAGGCCCTAGATCCCACCTAGGATCCACAAGTGGCCCTGGAGAAGGACCCAAACTATCTTGGCAGTGTCCACCAACGAAGGCAAATGACGGCCAGTGGTCCAACCAACGGCCCATCGTCTTGCCCCGTTAATTGTACCTGCAAGGTGAGTTAGCCAGGATACAGATGTAGCTAAGTATCAAACCACGAGACCCCACTAACGGACCGTTGATGGACAGACGGTCCGTTGGTTCCATCCGTCGATGGTGCTGTCCAAAAGGCTGTGAAAAATCTACCAAGGCTTGGGGTGTTTGGTAAATTCACCCCAAGTCATTTATGAACCTAGGGGGTTATTTTTATGGTTTATTAGGTATATTAAAGTATTTCAAACCCTAAGACCTAATTTTAGACTCCACTTCCTAAAACCCAAAACCCCTCTCTCTTAAAAGACTGTCTCAAGTCACCATGGAAGCTAGAACTCAAGAAGGAACTAGGAGGGTTGTTGATGGGCGTTTCTTAATAAATAAATCATTGAGATTTCGTCTATGTGAGGTATCGTAGTCATCCTTGAACTCTCATCCATTCAAGGAGCCACTTCTAAAGAATTTCAAAAGAGGTTTTCAAAGCCTAACTTCTTCTATCTTTTACTCTAAGTATGGGTCTTGCATGAAAACGTTTCTAATGATTCAAATATGATGTTTATAATTAAGTTGGTGATTTTAATGTTAAAACTTCAATGAAACTATGCTATTTCTTTTTATCAACTTTTGACTTAAGAAATGGGTTTAATGAGCATGATTTAATAATGTTAGAGTTAGAGTTTCTTAATGTTTATAGTGTCACTTAGCTAGTGACCTAAGGGCTATTTTATGAATTATTATTGAGGAATTTATTTTAGGTTGTGAAATCTTGGATTAATGGTAAATTTATATTGGTTACTTTGCTTAACTCTTATTATGAATTGCTCGTGAGTGGTATGGTCCACCTTTGGTGTCGGTGTTTATTTGAATTATATGATTGTGGATCTACTTGTGTATTATGAATGAGGCCATGAAGGCATAATATGTGAAGTATGATGAAAATGATGGTGTTCTTGTTGATGTGATTTTATGAAGTTTGTTATCTGAAGTAAGATGATAATGAGGTTGTTCTTGTTGATATGCTTTATGAAGCTTGTTGTGTAAAGTATGCTAGAGATAATGTCTAAAGGAACCTTATGATTATGTGAAGTATGATTCAAGTGGGAAATATGATAAATAAAGATCCAAGCATGTTTACAAGGCAATGTTATAAAAACGATAATTTATGTGAAAGTGTGCTCACATGTACACACACACTCACAATTTGAATGAATGAATGAATAAAGTTAAAGAATGTGAATGAAAAGGGGAGTTTTGGGGTGAGCGCTCATTGTGAGTTGAGATGAAGTGTTTAGTAGCAACCTCACCACTTCCAAGAGCTTTCTAATGTACGTTGGAGGATGGATACCCATTGTGAGTTGAGATGGTATGTCCAAAAGTTATCATTGACCTTTAGTAATGAATGTTAAAGACTCCGTGGGGGAGTTGTGCTCAGCACCGAGAGGATTTGAAAAAGGGGTAGGCTCACATTGTGAGTAGAGATGTTCTACCTAATGTACCTCTTGAGATGAGTACTCCTGGTTAGTAGAGAGAGAGTTACTTAGTAGCAATCTCCTTATCCCTTAACTATGCGCCCGCATAGGTGAAGTTATTGGACAAAGCCATATAAAAGCTAAGAGAAAGACCCCACCCTAGGCAAGTGGGGAACCCTCATCCGATAAGGGTAGTATCGAGATTCCATGTCTAGATCTCATGGTCTATGTCTGTTAAAGGTATTCCCCCACAAAAAAAGGAAAGAACTAAGTCTCCTAAAAGAACGTACTACATAGGAAAGGTGGTGGTATGGTACGCTATCTATCCATTGCACTAAGTAGACCTTCCGAAAGGGGAGTCTTGGTGTGTTTTGTATGAAGTGTATGAAATAAGTCTCCTAAAAGAACGTACTACTTAGGGTAGGTGGTGGTATGGGACGCTATGTATCCATTGCACTAAGTAGGCCTTCCGTAAGGGGAGTCTTGGTGTTTTTTAGATGAAGTAAATTAATGAGTTATCATGTGTCTTAATTAAGTTAGATGACTTAATTTCTAATGTTAAGGGAGCAAGTTAAAGTTAAGTGTTAAGAAATGATGTTATGAATGACTACTGTAAAGTGCTTAATCCAAGGGAATCCAATAAGAGCACTATATGGGAGTAGTAGTATGGGATGCTACTCTCACATTGCACTTAGTGTGACCTATAAGTCCTATTGGAGAAGGGTACTTACATGAAGTCCGTATGAATAAATGTTTTGCACATGTTTAGCCAAGAGTGTGGATTTGATTTCCATACGAGGTAAGCCTATGGTTGGTGATCTTAAGGATCGCTTCGGTGTGCCTTGAAAGGGTGTATGGGCGTTCCCTTCTTGTCTTACATTAGGAATCTTAGGTAACTTGGTTAGGGAAACCTCAAAGGAAAAGGGTTCACATGACTTGGATTATGCCATTCACTGTGTTCACTGTAATAATTCTTGATGTTACTGTAATGTGTCCTTTTATTCGAAAATATGAGATTCTTTTAGTATGTGTTAAATGATGATACTTATACTATTTCAACTCTTAAATCATGAAGGTTTTATCAATTTGGCATGAAAGGTTATTTTACTAAATGTCTTTTTTGCATATTTTTGCATATGTCATACTTAATACATTGTCTTGTACTAACTCCATACTTTTCTATACTCTATAAGTATAGGTTTTTTGAAGCAAGGTTGATAGCTAGAAGGCGAAGCTTGGGAAATCTATTCTCTCAAGATTTGGTATGTCCTCATATATTCGAGGACATAGTCTTTGTTTCATAGTTTTGTTATTAAGACTTATTATGTATTTTCATTTAATGTAAAGGGCCGTGTCCCTAAGATATTATTATCGTGTCTTTAAGTTGGCTTGTGTGGACGATATCAAACCCTTAGCTTTTATAAAAGATGTTCTATTTATTAATTTATTCGTGAAAAGTTCTTAATTCCGCACTACTTTTCATGTCTTATTTAATAAATGGTAGCTAAGTCTTGTACAAGATCTCCGAATGGTCAAGTACGCAACTGTTCCGACCCATGGGTTCTCCCTAACTTCTAGGGGGTACATTTGGGTTGTTACAACAAACTTGGTATCAGATCCAGGTTCAAGAGTCCTAGGGAGTCTATGAAGTCGTGTCTGTAGAGTCTCAGTCATCGGTGTGAAGCGGGCCACGTCTATGATTAGGAGGCTACAACATTTAGGAATGTTTCCCTTCTTTCATGTTCCTTTAGTGCGAAGAGTTTATCTCTAAAGTCTCTCTTTAATTCGTGCTTACATGTATTTTTCAAATCATCATGCCCCCAAGAAGATAATTCAGAGGTCGACCACGAAGGAATGTTGAGGAACAAAAGATTCCAAATGCACCAGAGGTGCAACCCCAAAGGAGGTTACCAATGCCGAATTCTGGGAAGCTATACTGATGCTAAATCAGGTTGTGACCAACCAGGTTAGGCAACAGAGAAGCTCGACAAGACGGAGTTTATACCTCGAGAATTTGTGAGTTTCTGAGAATGAACCCTTCTAGTTTCATTGGGTCAAGCCCTACTGAGGATCCGGAGAACTTTGTGGAGGAATTAAAGAAGGTTATTGAGGTAATGCATGTGGTGGATGTTGGAGGGTTGAATTGGTTGCGTATCAACTAAAGGGTGTGGCTAGAACCTGGTTTGATCAATGGAAGAATGGTAGACCTGAGGATGCACCACATCCAACTTGGGCTTGCTTCGAAGAAGCCTTCTTAGGGAGGTTCTTTCCTCGCGAACTGAAGCAAGCCAAAGTGCTGGAGTTCCTTACTCTGAAATAGGACTCCATGATTGTACAGTAGTATGGGATGAAGTTCACCCAACTATCTCTCTATGCTACAGAGATGGTGAAAGACATGAGTAGTTGAATGAGTTTATTTGTTGTAGGGTTGGGTCGCACTTCAAGTAAGGAAGGTAGGGCTTCCATTTTGATAGGTGACATGAACATATCCAGGCTGATGGTATATGTTCATAAAGTATAAGAAGAGATGGTGAAGGATAGAGAAGAGTACCGAAACACGAAGGCCAAGACTGGAAACGAGTCTGGCCAACAGAAAAGTGGTTCAATCCGACCACAATTCCAGAAACAAAAGGGGCATGCACCATCATCTGCTAGTGCATTTGCACCCTCATACATAAGTGAGTATAGTGGCCAGAATTCGCAGGACTTCAAGGGTAGGCCGGCTCAGTCTCAAGTTAGTGTGTCACAAGGATGTACTAAGCCTCTTGCCTGCGCCAAGTGTGGTAGGAATAACTCTAGCATCTGTCGCGAAGGCTTCACAGGTTTTTTCAAGTGTGGTCAAGAGGGTCACTTCATGAGAGAGTGCCCCAAGGACAAGCAAGGTGGTGGAAATCCGGTCAATAGATCTCAATCTTCATCAGTTGCTCCACCAAATAGGGCTTCACCTAGGGGAGCTGCTACTGGTACAGGCGGAGGAACAAACTGCATGTATGCTCTTAATAATCGCCTTGAACAAGATAAATCGCCACATGTTTTCAGTAGTATGATTCGAGTCATTGACTTTAATGCTTATGCATTATTAGACTCAGGAGCTAGTTAATCTTTTGTAACTCCTTATGTTGCTATGAACTTTGAGATTTCTCCTTAGAAACTTAGTGAACCATTCAGTGTATCCACACCGGTTGGTGAACCATTCTAGCAGAAAGAGTCTATCGTGATTGTCTTGTTTTCGTTAGTCGCTAGAGTACCATGACTGATTTAATAGAGTTATACATGGTAGATTTTGATGTCATTTTAGGTATGGACTGGCTCCATGCCTGTTATGCATCAATATATTGCAGAACTCGAGTTGTCAAGTTTCAGATTCCTAATAAGCCAGTCATAGAGTAGGCTAGTAGTTCAGCATTGCCTAAGGGTTGCTTCTTTTCTTACCTTAAGGCAAGAAAGTTAGTTTCTGAGGGATGTATCTATCACTTAGTCAGAATTAATGACTAAAGTGTTGAGGTAACTTCCCTTAGGCATTTCCTACAGTCAGTGAGTTTCAAAAAGTTTTTCATGATGACCTACCAGGAGTCCTTCCCGAAAAAGAGATAGACTTCGGCATAGACATCATCTTAGATACTCGTCCTATCTCTATTAATCAACACAGAATGGCACCAGCAGAGTTAAAAGATCTAAAAGAGCAATTGAAAGATCCTTTAGATAAAGGCTTTATTCGACCGACTGTCTCACCTTGGGGCGCTCCGATCCTGTATTTTAGGAAAAAAGGATGGGTCCCTCAGGATGTGTATACATTATCGTGAGCTGAATAAGGTGACTATCAAGAATAAATATTCTCTTCCAGAGATAGATGACCTTTTTGATCAACTTAAGAGAGCTTCTTGTTTTTCCAAGATCAACCTCAGATAAGGATATCATCAGTTGAGAGTGAGGGAATGTGATATTCCCAAGACAATTTTTAGAACAAGGTATGCGCATTATGAATTTTTGGTTATGTCCTTTGGTTTGACAAATGTACCTGCAGCGTTCATGGATCTTATGAACATAGCCCTCAAACCTTATTTAGATCTGTTTGTCATCGTCTTCATTGATGACATACTGATTTATTCAAGGAATGAATAAGATCATGCTAGTCACCTAAGGATTGTTCTTCAGACGTTGAGACAAAGAATTGTATGCCAAGTTCGCCAAGTGTGAGTTTTGGATTAAGTATGTGGCATTCTTAGGCCACATTGTTTCTGGTGAAGGTATTAGAGTTGACACTCAGAAGATTGAGGCAGTTCAGAGTTGGCTTAGACCCACATCTCCAACAGATATAAGGAGTTTATTGGGTTTGGATGGCTATTATAGGAGATTTGTTGAAGGCTTCTCATCCATATCTTCTCCTTTGACCAAGTTAATTCAGAAGTCTGTAAAGTTTCATGGTATGAAGCTTGTGAGAAAAACTTTCAAGAGTTAAAAAAAAAGATTGACTACGGCTTCAGTTTTGACCTTACCAGAAGGTACTCAAAGCTTTGTGGTGTATTGTGATGCATCAAGAGTTGGCTTGTGTTGTGTATTAATGCAGAATGGCAATGCTATAGCTATGCTTCCAGGCAGTTCAAAGTTCATGATAATAATTATCCAACTCATGACTTAGGATCGGCTGCAGTAGTGTTTGCGTTGAAGATATGGCGTCATTATTTATATGGTGTTCATGTGGATATATTCACTTATCACAAGAGCCTCCAATATGTGTTCACTCATAAAGAGGTCAACCTCAGACAGAGAAGGTGGTTGGAATTACTCAAGGATTATGACATGAGTATTCTTTACCACTCAGGTAAGGCTAATGTGGTTGTTGATGCCTTAAGAAGGTTTTCCATGGGAAGTACTTCCCATGTCAAAGAAAAAAAGAGGGAGTTATCAAAATACGTGCACAGACTTGCACGTATGGGAGTCAGGCTTATGGATTCCACAGAAGGAGGCATAGTGGTGACAAATGGGGCTGAATCATCATTAGTGTCAAAGGTGAAAGAGAAGCAAGACCCTATGTTGCTTGATTTGAAGGCAAGTGTTCATAACCAAAGATTATTGCCTTTTGAACAATGGGGAGATGGTGTGCTGAAGTATCAAGGTAGATTATGTGTACCTAACGTGGATGGACTCCAAGAGAGGATTTTGGAGGAGGCTCATAGCTCCAAATATTCCATTTATCGGGGTTCCACCAAATTGTACCGTGATTTGAGAGAGGTATATTGGTGGGAAGACATGAAGAAGGATATTGCTTTGTTTGTTTCCAAATGTTCAAATTGTCAGCAAGTGAAAGTGGAACACCAAAGGCCTGGAGGTTTAACTCAGAATATAGAGCTTTCTGAATGGAAGTGAGAGATTATTAACATGGACTTCATCACAGGCTTGCCAAGATCGTGAAGGCAACATGATTCCATGTGGGTGATTGTCGACAGAATGACCAAGTCAGCCCATTTCTTGCCGGTCAAGACTACCTATTCGGCTAAGGATTATGCTAAGTTATAACTTCAGGAAGTGGTAAGACTTCATGGAGTTCCGATCTCCATTATTTCAGATAGAGGTTCACAATTTACCACACAATTCTGGAAATCTTTCCAGAAAGGTTTGGGTTACAAGGTAAATTTTGGCACTGCTTTTCATCCTCAGACAGATGGACAAGCAGAGCGTACTATCCAAACCTTGGAAGATATTTTGAGAGCTTGTGTGATCGACTTCAAGGGAAATTGGGATGATCACCTACCTCTGATTGAGTTCGTTTACAACAATAGTTATCATTCGAGCATCCAAATGACCCCATATAAAGTTCTTTATGGGAGAAGATGCAGATCTCCTATTGGGTGGTTCGAAGTTAGCGAAGCAGGGTTTATAGGACAAGATTTAGTTCACCAAGCTATGGAAAAGGTGAAAGTGATTCAAGAAAGGTTTAAGACAACACAAAGTCGCCAAAAGTCCTACAAAGATGTTAGAAGAAGGCCATTAGAGTTTGAGGTAGACAATTGGGTTTATCTTAAGGTTTCACCTATGAAAGGAGTTATGAGGTTTGGTAAGAAGGGGAAACTTAGTCCCCGGTATATTGGACCTTATAGAATCTCCAAGAGAGTGGGCAATATGGCTTATGAGTTGGTCCTACCCCAAGAGTTAGAAGTGGTTCATCCGGTATTATATATTTCTATGTTGAAGAAGTGCTTGGGTTACCCTTCATTGATAGCAACAACATAGAATGTGGGGATTAAGGATAGCTTATCCTATGAAGAAGTCCAGATTTTGGACCGGCAAATTCGCAAGTTGAGGACAAAATAATTTGCTTCAGTCAAGGTTCTTGGAGGAACCAATTCGTGAAAGAAGAAACTTGGGGAAATGAGGAGGATATGAAGAAGAGATATTCACATCTCTTTGAATCCGGAGAGAATACAAATCAAGGTACTAAATTCTCTTCTTAGCACTTTATAAGATTATGTATTAGCATGTTATTACTTGCTTTTGTTGCTGAGTGCTGAAATGATATTACTATACTTAGCTTAGAGAAAGAATTCTCATTCGAGGACAAATGTTCCCAAGGGGGAGATTGTAACATCTCATATTCTAGATAAACTAAGGTTAAGCTAAGAAAAATAAGAAGAATCAAATTTGGAAATAAGTAAGGAAATCTGGAAAAAAAATCAGATATCAAAAGTGAGTTTTGGTCCTTTTCAAACGGCCATAATTTCCAGCTCAATAAGAGTTAGGGTGATTTCTCTATATGAATGGACAGCTCGTCGGAATATCTTTCCAATGACGCCAGGTTTGCGAATTTCTAAGGTTATATGAGGGAGATATGACTTTCGGAAGTTGGGTTGTTGAGCAGGGAAAGTTCCAAATCCGGATTTGTTAATGGTGTTTGGTCTTTTCCTAAGTCAATTATTAAATTCGTTTTTGGGTTAATATTTTGGGGTCTAAACTGATCCCATTCAGTTTACACACTTAGAAAATAAGTTAGAGCTTTGAAAGGAAGGAGAAAAGAGGAGAAGGGAGAAGAAGGCGCAAGAACACCAAGATTTCATGCGTGAAATTCATCGGGGGTGATCCCTATCAGGCATGTGAGATCATTCGGTGTTGGGTTCCTTCACCCTCCCTCCAATTTGATTCATTACCGTAATTTAGAGTTAAATTTAATGAAAATCTTGAAGTTCTTGATGAAAAGGTTGAAGTTCTTGTTGGTTGAATTATTGATCTCTGTTAGTTTTAACCCATGTTTCTGGACTGTTTTTAGGTCTAAACTATTCGGTAATGAGATATTTAGGGATCCTAAGAGTTTGGGGTGGAATCTATGGGAGTTTGGGAAGGTTTAGAGATGAGAAACGAAGAAGAATGTCGAAAAACCCGTATGGTAAGTACTGGGGCACCGCACCTTCAAAGCCCCTCTGGACAGAGTCTGTTTGTCAAGCTCTGGCGCGCCGCGCCTCTCAGAGAGCCTGAGTACAGCCTCTGTCCATCAAGCTATGGTGCTCCGTGCCTCTCAAAGCGCTGTCCTGGAGACCCCGTTCTTTCCGTATCTTAGCACTAGTTCCTAAGTGATGTACCATTTATTCCTAGTTGATTCCAACACTCTAGAGTACATCTAAACATCATGAAATCATCCATAAACATGATATCATGATCCTTGAATTCATAATCCAATTCAAGGAAAGTTAAGATCAAATTCAAGAAAGTTAAGAGACAAGTCTAGAAGTTAAGAATCAAGTCTAAGTAAAGTTAGCAAGTTTTCTAAAGTCTTTCACAAACATTTTCACTTTGTTTTAAAGACTTGAAGTTCAAGTCAAGAAAGAGTAGTGAGTTGAGTTCATTTCTCAAAAGCTATAAGGGAACTAAGTATTCCCTAAGAGTTAAGTTTCAAGTAAGCAAAGAGTATCAAGTTGAGTTCACTTCTCAAGAGTTATAAGGGAACTAAGTAGTCCCTAAAAGTTTAAGCAAAAAAAATTTCAAACTTCTGAGAAGGAAGGGAAGCTAGACTTCCACCGAGCCTATGGCTAGTTTTAATAGAAGAAAGAGGAAACTATGATTTCCAAGAGAGCTTTTTAAAACTAAGTTTTGAGCACTAACCTCAAACCACATAATCAATATGTTTTTAAACATAAAAGTTAGTATATTTTTGGGAGTAGTAGTGAGCCGATATGGGGGAGAGTTCATGTAACTCACAGCCCCCATAAACTTGGTAGCCACCATGGGTAGAAAAGCGTCATACTTTTTAGATGATTCCTTTTCACAGTTTACTAGTGGATCCATTAGGCAGTTCAGGTCTTATACCGTTGGCCAGGTATAGGATGCGCTGACAGCGTGTGGTGAATCAGTGTATCATCACTGTAGCTCTTAAGTGATGGTTGTCGGTTAGAGAAACTCCCACATAAACTATATTACTTTCATATTAAAGTAAAGTTGAGTTTATTATTGTTATATCTTTTATGAACTAAGAGTTCCACTGTTTTATCTGTTTTACACATATATATTGCATATGTTATTTTTGATTTATATTGAGTTGTTGTCTTATGGGTTGAGCAGAGCCAATGTAAGTTCATTCTTACTCTATTTCAAGCTTTATAGTTATACTTAGCATTCCAACTCGCATACTCGTACATTCAATGTACTTGCCAGTTAGGCTGCATCTTTTCATGATGCAGACGTAGGTAACCAGGATCAGCATGTGGCATTTCGTTGATCCAAATTGAGTTCCAGAGTTAGTGGTGAGCCTCCTTGCATTCCGGAGGACATCCATTTCTTTTGATTTTGGTAGTTTAGATTTAGGATGTTCTGCGGTCTTTCCCAACATCCATTTTCAGTCATTTTAGAGGGTCGTAGACACTATTATTTCTGTTTAGAGTTTGTTGCTTGTTGAGACTTGAGTGCCGTCATGGCCAGATATTATATGAAGTTTTTTCTTTAAACAAGTCTTATATCTTGTGTAAGTTGAGTTTAGTCTTCCACTGGGTTAAGTAAGCCAGACCAAGCGTTCGCTTGAGGGACAGCAATGGTCTTTGAATGCCAGTCCCGCCCAGGGTGTAGGCTCGGGGTGTGACACAAACTAGCGGGCAAGTTGAGGTGTCCAATCGTGAGATCAAGCAAATTCTAGCAAAAATGGTGAATGCTGAAGAATAGACTGGTCAAGGAGGATTGATTATGCTTTATGGTTCTACCACATTTCATATAAGACTCTCATAGGGATGTCTCCGTACAAACTTGTATATTGAAAGGCTTGTCACTTGCCGGTAAAGTTAGAGCACAAGGCAATGTGGGCAATGAAGAAACTGAAGATGGATTTGACTGAAGCAGCAGAACAAAGACTAAATGGGTGGAATGAACTTGATTAGTTTCACCTCAAGGCCTATGAAAGTTCATTCATATACAAAGAGAAGATGAAGAAGTATCACAACCAAAGAATTGAAAAGCAAGAATTTGCGGTTGGTGATTTGGTGCTTCTATTTAACTATAGGCTACGCTTGTTTTCGGGAAAACTCAAGTCCAAGTGGACAGGTTCATTCCATATCACAAAAGTATTTCCACATGGAGCGATCGAGTTGCAGAATAAAGAGGGCGCAAAGTTCCACCCATGACGCTAGTTAGAACCACAGCTCATCCCGATCTACGCTCCCATCTGCAGCACTGGTCCTTCTAGCACAGGTCCAGAAGTTAAAGGACCAGATAGCCACCCTCCTCCACTACATGCAGCCGTGGATGCAGAAATCCATCGCTGAGGCTGAGGACCGAATAGAGAAAAGGGTAGACCAGCAGAACGAGTAGAAAATTTGGGCGGTTCACCAACGCTTCGACACCTTTGAGCTGCGTGTGCTAGCATGACAAGCCCCTACCATAGACCTCACTACTCTTCAAGCTGCGATTTCTAGTTTGCGAGCTGATTAGATGCCATCATGGAGATTAGGGGTACTGAGCCGGAGAGTGCACCCATCGAGCTTGCAGAGGACGCAGTGCTCGATGCCTTGTTCAAGCGCTCTGTTGAGCCACCCTCTGAGCCACATGGTCATGCAAAAAGGCACCGCTCCAGCCTCACTACTTAGTCCGGTGATGAGGCCCGTGCGAGAAAGAGAGATGGGACAAATTTAGAGTTGGCTAGGAGAATCTCTTTGATGGATGAGAAAGCCTGCCAGATACGGGCACGAGAGATGGCTGCTGGGGCATCCAAATCTATACCAGTTATTGGTGAGAGGGGCACCACTGACGGTGCGGATATTGATGTGGGAACCACTGAGGGTGACCCAAGTGTTGATCTTTTGGGTTTTGGGAAACCGAACCCACCCACATGTTGATAGTCCGTCGGCGCTATGCACCTGGGGTTTGCTGCACCTACCACCCTATACTTATGATTTTTATTCATTGGGGACAATGGCATGTTCTTTTTATTGGGCTGGGATAAATAGAAAGTGAGTGATCGTCTGAAGTCTGAGTAACCCAACTCAAAAACCTCTCTTAGGGTTTTCTTGCTTGTGTTCATTTTTCCCAAGAGACTGTTTAATTTTCTGTTGAATAGACATGTCATAATTTGTACAAAGTAGAAAAGCATGAAAAATGAAGCATAATGGCCGATAAAATGATACCCATTCCTGGATAGTGCTTGCATGTAAATGTGAAAACAAGTTGAATATGTTGTCTCTAAGAATGACATAGATAGGCAACCATTGCATGACCTTCAACTAAAACATAAACTGGGAAAGTTGATTATCTTATAGTGTAATGAGGTGTCAAGAGAGGGTGACGAGATTAGAGTGTTCAATAGTTTTTACCTAGCTAGAACATGCCCGGTAGTCCTGCGAAGGGAATCTCTGTTAGAAGCTAGGAAAGGATGATAGACCCTTATTCGAATTAGCCAACATCTAGCCCAAAAAGAAGTTGACCAAATGAAAGAATTGACCCTTTTAATCCAACTATGTTGAGCCTGTAATAGACAAATTTTTTTCGTCTTTTCCACCAACTAACTTTCCCAGGGTCTAATGTTTTTTACCCAGTCCCTCCTTTGACATGTGCACCTCGACTTAGGCCAAAAGTCTAAGTTGAGGGTGGCTAATGCAGTAAATAACCTCATCTTGGCCCTGAACCGACTTCGAGTATTGTGAACCTCAACTCATGGAAAAGTCGTGAGTTGAGGGTGGCTATTATGAGTGAGGACCCACAAATGGGTATCAAAAGAGTTGGATGTTGAAATTAAAAGCGAAAGTAAGCAAAAGATGTGACTCGGTGAAATTAAACAATTGATTGAAAAGAAAAAGAAAAAGAAAATAGCGAAAAGAGTTTGGAGAGAAAAAGATGCAAAAGAGGCAAGAGTCACATCCAAAAAAGGGGAGCAAGGCAAATATGAACAGAGAAGAAAAATAGGGTGTCAAAGGTAATGAAAAAAGGTAAAAAGTTTAGCGGTAATGTCAAGGAGGGCAAAACGTCACTAAAAATGTACCCAAATGTACCATACATGACCCCAGGCCTACGTTACAAGCCAAGAAATTCCTACCGTGATCCTAGAGTCTAGTATGGTGAACCTAAGCAGTGAAAATAAGGGCAAGCCTATAGCGACGAGTACTAATTGTATTTGAACTCGTTCTTGAGCGTGAGTGTTGAACATAGATCCTTGTACCCAAACTTATAATGTGTGAAAAAGAAGGATTTCTTTTGAAGTAAGGGCACTAGTTGCGGTGACGAAAAGTTGGTACCTTGGTGAGAGGCAAAACAGTAGAGGTGTCTGTGCCTGGTGAGTTTGTGTCATGATGTGATCCACATGAGTTAGCTTGTCGACCCTGAGAGAGTAAGATTGCACTAAATCTAAGAAAGAGTAGGGATTGACAGCCATGTGATTGCGAAAGCTTGAAAGAGTATACATTTGTGCAAATGTTATTTCGAGTCATAGTGTGTCACTTGAGGAAAAACAATGAATTTAAGTTGAGGGTGTTGTTGTACCGTGGTTTCACGATGGTTTCAATGCATTTTGCTTAAGAGTTGTGTGTGTCTAGATCTTTGTAGTAACTTTAACAAGTTTTTGTGTTTGTTTTTCACGAAAGATGTTCAGGTTGAAAACGCAGAAGGCAGCTGAAAAAATACAAAAGATGACCTACGAAGGACATTGACAGGCGATCGTTCAATCAACGGTCCATAGCTATTGACCGTCGATGTGAAGTTCAGACTAAGGGAGAAGATCAAGGAAATTTGACTAAGTGTGGAACCACGAGAGCAAACGACGGTCCATCAATTGATCGACAGACCATACTAATGCACCGTCAATGGGTACAGAGAAGGTTCCAGTACCAGACTTTTCAAGATGCTAAGTATGGAATGATGGAGGAGCATCGACAGACCATACTACAGGTCCGTCGTTTGATTCAGAGAAGGTGCTCGCTGTTGAAGAAAAAGATTTCTATGTCTGAACGAACGAAGGCATTCGACGGACCGTCGGTGAGGTCGTCGATTGAAGTCGCGTCAACTGACCAAACTTTCCTTATTTAAATTCATTTTTATTTAGGACAATGTTTTCTATAAATAGGGGATTTAAACCTCATTTTTGGGGTTAGATATTCTTGGTATTGTTCTATTTTGTGTTGGATATTATTGGTTGCAAACTTTTAGAAATTAATTGATTTCCAAATTTGTGTTGAAGAATTTTCTTGCAATTTCAAGTTGAATTTCTAGGTTTCTTCTTATTGTTAAGTATGTTCATGAATTCTTCATAAAAACTATGAATTGTGATCGTGCTTGCATGTGTAACTAAATCTACAACTAGGGTTGTGGGAACCATGGGTAATTAACAACGTAAACCTAGCAAATAAGCAATTCTCACATAGGTTCTTGCATGTATTGATAATTCTTTCGCTTAGAAGTCTTTTTAATGAGTGCACCCGTTAGAACTTGCCTTCTTGTTACTTGCCGGACCAAGGAGGTAGTAATAAGAAAAGCAATATCAACATAGATTTACTTGGATACGATCAATTAGGCTAGTGTCGATTGGTGCGAAGTAATAACTAAGTCAAACATCGATTATGATGTCTAATATGAGGTAAAGGTAAGGGTTAGTACGGACCAAGGTACGGGGTGAAATTCTCTAGATGATGGATCAAGGATTTAGGGATACATTACTTACCACTTTACATGCAAAACACTAAGGAAGTATTTCTATTGCTAGGAATACGACGTTATGAACCTATGGGAACACATATACCCTAGTTAGTCGCACAACTTGATAAAAACTCAACCTTTACATTTGCTTACTTGTTAACTTAGATTGATTAAGGAACTAGTTTCATAAAAAAAACCTCCTTTAATTACTTGCTTTCAGAAAGACCTTGGCTAAATAGATGTTATTGTAAACTGAAGTTAATTCTAAACAATTTTCCTCGTGGTATCGACCCCAACCTACTAGTTGGGCTCTCTACTTGATTACGACCGCTTATAATTCTTTCGGGAGGTGTAATTTGAGCGTATCACTATTACTACATCTCTACCTGTTGTACACCCTCTTTTACTCTAACACATGGGAGAATCTTATCTCATGATTACCGAACTCTCCATAAGGAGGTACTAAGACTAGTTTCTAAGGTGTGTTTGTTTCTCTTCTTATTACATACCCTCTAGGTACACCTCGTAATGCTCTTGTTACTCTTGTGTTTTTTTCACACATCACTGCCATTATCTAAAATAGGGTGTCTCAGTTATACCACTCATATATATTGAACCTAATCACCTCAATTCCACACCTACTCTATGTTCTTCTAGATCAAATCTCAAGACTAACATCATCAGCCTTATGTTGCCATCCTTTTGATCAATATACTCATCTTCATTACAAGCTTAATGTTTATTACTAAACATGAATATCAATATGATTGCTTTCTTACTATATAACATACAAATAGTGGATACAACTTCAGAAACACTCGTCAACTAGGATGTTACGATAGTAGTCAATCCTTACCTCTAGCTTCCACACTCACAATTTACCATCACTTTCCACTTCACAACTTAAATACTATTTACTCACTAACTGCACATTACCTCGCACCCCCCCCTTCAATGTTCATAAACCTAGCTTCGATTAATCACCTTAGGAATATTCTGCTTTCTGATTCCATAATACATTTCGGCTGCTCTAACACGATGACACATAAGCATCAACTCTATTCTTGTTGTGTATATATATATATATATATATATATATATATATATATATATATATATATATATATATATATATATATATATATATATATATATATATATATATATATATATATATATATATATATATATACACACACTCTCTATCTCATCTTGACTATAAACTCTTACTCTACCTCCTATCTTGAGATCTTCAGAACACATCATTTTTAGTCTATCCATAAGGGAAAACTCCTTATCAATAACTTACTAGGTGCATGACTGTAAAAACATAGCACGCCTCATCACAAAATCCCTTTCTTGGATTACTAAACCTCTACATACTTTCCTTAAACTCTAGGCTCTTTCACTGCTATAACTCATGATCTCGTAACTCATGCTATCTTTTGGGGTGGAAATATTACCCAATCTCTAAACATACTTCCTCAAAAGGATCTCAACTAAAACAAGGCTTAAGGAAAATAGTTCAACTCACTTTTAGCTCAAATGCATAATTTATATGAATATAGGTGCGTTCCGGTGAAACTTGTGGAGTCACATGACTTCCTCAAGATTTTTGCTAAGAAAAACTCACTGAAAAAGGACTGACTTTTCTGTTCAACCACCTCTAGTATGAGGGGTAGTTTAATGGATATGAGAACGCATGAGTTCGAATAAATCTTTATGACATAGCTCTATTGCACGATTAAGAGTATGAAAGATGAGAAACTTTTCTTAAATGTATGTCCCTCGTATATAGAAGTGGGGCCCTCACAACAAAAAGCAAAATCCCACTAACACAGCTTCATAGACACCCTAGGACACCTAAACTTTGTACTCTAATACAAAAATTGTCACAACCCGAGCCTACACCCTGGACGTGGCCGGCACTCGAGAACATTGTTGGTCTCCAAGTGAACCCCCATCCTGGGTGACTATAAACGGAAGAATAACTAGAGCATACAAAGTTTAAAACTGAATAAAATCAATAACTCAAATAAAACGCTTTAAATTAAAATATTTACTTTCAAAATAAATAGAATATTCAACTAGCCAACAATAGGCAACTCAATTATTTAAAACATTTGATAAGATAAATGAAACAGACATCTCAAAATATATTTTCTATCAATGAAAACTCTAAATGACAAATATGGAAGTCGGGATAAGACCCACAAAATCCTAAAAATTGATATAACTGAAAGTACAAATGGCACCCTTCGAAAAAAAGGTTTACCATGTCTAACTCAAACTCCATGTGGTATGAACGAAGCGCATATTAATGATCCTCATTCCATGTATTTGTATCATTAAACGATGCATGTCAAATGGTTTAGTACATGGAATGTACGACCATGTAAGGGGAATTCTAAATCATAACATAATATTGAACTTGATTAAAAGGAAACATACTTAACTCTTATCAACTCACTCAACTAAACTCACCTTCAGAATAAGATACTCAACTCAAAGATTAGATACTCAACTCAAAGATAAAGCAACAATAAAAGATGTGATCTATGGAAAGATTTAAAAATAATATATAGCAATTCAATCTATTGAAGAATACAATAATAACTCAGTTTGTATATAAAAATACGATATAACTCTGTGGGAGTTTCTCTAACTGAAAACCATAACAATAAGTTATGTGATAATACACCGTCTTGCCCACATGTCAGAACTATCCTATACCTTGTCGGGGTATAGAACCTCTCAACTATATGGATCCACTAGTCTATGATAAAAAGAATTAAGGAATCATCTAAAAATTATGATCCTTTCTACCCATGTTGGCTACATGGTTTATGGACACTTGATTATCTGAACTAGTCCCCATATCGGTGCTCAATACTACTCTCAAAAATATACTCATCTCATATGTTTAAAAACACATCTATTTGTGTGGTTTGCGATTATTACTCAAAATCTTTCTCTAAAAAGAGATGTTACTCAAAATGTTCAAAAATCCTTTGGAAATATCAGTTTCATCCTCTTCAAAAAAGGAAAACATTTACTCTTAGAAATACTTGTTGGGGTTATGAAGGGGTGAATATGGCGTCATGCAGAAGCTTATAATTTGCAAATCATATGGTTGATAAATCAGATAACAAAAACTAATACTAAAAATAAAATATACTATTATATCAAAACTAATATGAGGAAAAAATATTAAAACTATAGAGAGAATAAATCTCCCCATAAACAAAAGTCTCTAAATAACTACATTGTGGATTCTATTGTTATGTGTGTTAGAAGAAACAAACCTATATATAGAATCCTAAAACCTTTCCTACTAGAAAAGAACTAGCTACTCAAAAACCTTTTGCTACTCTAAAATGGTTTCCTAAAAGAAAAGAATAAACCAAATATGAAAGAATATTATATTTTCCTTTCAAGAAATGTAAAAGAAGTTATGGTAATGTTTTGTCTTTTCTTTAATGGAATAATAAATCTTAAATTATGGTACGAAAATCAGGGCAAAACCCTAACAAATCTCCCCTTTTTGCTGGATTTTCTTGACAAAGCTTGATATGTCTTCTTCATTGCATGATAATCTTGTTCTTCACATATTCTTCATCACTGCTTCTTGCCATGGTTAAAAATAAAATTCAAAATATATGGGTTAAAAATGGTTTAAAAGTATTTTAGTTTTTTTTTTTAAATATACAGTAACAGGAATGTTGAAAATATGGTTGAAACTTCTTCCCCACATGTAGCTTGACAAAAAACTTCATTATCATCAAATTGATTTGAAACCACTTTTCTGTCTTCAACCTCCTTCAAGCATTAGATCATTGAACCATCGGATATTTGAACCAAGTGCTCTAATACCACTTATTGGGTTATATGATCGTTGAACCATTGCTCTGATACCACTTGTTGGGGTTATGAAGGGGTGAATATGGCGTCATGCGGAAGCTTATAATTTGCAAATCATACGGTTGATAAATCAGATGACAAAAAATAATACTAAAAATAAAAAAACTATTATATAAAAACTAATATGACAAAAAAAACATTAAAGTTGTAGAGAGAATAAATCTCCCATAAACAAAAGTCTCTAAGAGACTACATTGTGGATTCTATTTTATGTGTGTTAGAAGAAACAAACCTATATTTATAGAATCCTAAAACCTTTCCTACTGGAAAAGAACTAGCTACTCAAAAACATTTTCCTACTCCAAAACCTTTTCCTAAATGAAAGAATAAACCAAATATGAAAGAATATTATATTTACCTTTCAATAAAAAGTAAAATCATTTAATGGTAATGTTTCGTCTTTTCTTTAATGAAAAATAAATCTTAAATTATTGTAAGAAAATCAGGGCAAAACCCTAACAATACATAGTTCCCATATATCATTTTAAATAAAATGAAGTCAACTATGCTCTTTCTCAGATCAATTTAAAAATCATATTATAATATGATAATTGATGACTCGGGAAGTCATAGTGTATAAACATTGATGGAATAACTAGATATCATACTGCTCATCTACTAATGGCATACTCAGTTTGTCATATTAATCATGTTTTAGAAAAATCTTCTCTCAAAACTCCTCTTTACTTTCTCAAAACTCAGTTTAAGAACTCAAGGGTTGGCTTTAAAAAGATTTTTAAAATTTATAACTCAAATAGTAGGGTTTATGTGAGATTATGAACATGAACGACTCAACTAAGGAATATTAATAGAAATAAAGAACCTCTGTACTCAGAACTATAGACTCAATGATAGTACTCATTCTAGGCTCCTCGACTCATAGAGTTCATGCGGAATTATGGGCATGAAAGACTCAACAGGGCTTCATGGTTAAGATGTAGTTGTCTCATGATTAGATATATAATCTCAAAGGTATTAGGAACTCAATAATCAAGAATTAGAGTTTGAAGATACTAACCCTCTTAAAGGTTCTCAATTTATGAAGTTCATGTGGAATTTATGGGCATGAACGGCTCAACTTGAGGGTGTAAATAACAATATGGAGCTTAGGTATAAAACTCTTCTCATTCTCATACTTTCTTAAAACCTACTTCAAATCGATAGTTGATCTCAAATGATTCACAGTTTGAGTCAAAGACTTTCTTGAACTCTACTCTCAACTCTCTTGAACTTGAATTATGAATTCAAGAGTTTTGATTCATGATATGAAGGATCTCGGGATGATAATGTAGACTCATGATTATATTCTCCTCGTTCTCATAATTACTTGCTATAGTCTTGAAATAAGTTATTAGAAATTGTAGAAGACTCCTAAAAAGACTCAAAGGAACTTTGTCAAAAATGTTCGAAAGAACTCTCAAAACTTAAATCTTAGCTCTACCTCGAAATAAATTCAAGGTGATATTTGTGATAGGAAAGATATCGTGATGATTAAAAGTGTTTTGGATAGTTAATCTTGAAAAATGGTTGAATAACACTGTCTATGGAGCAAGTCCACAACGTGGAGAGGAATTATAATGTTTGGTCAAAATATTTTTTTGAAACAGTGGGGTCTGCAACACGGAGAGAAAAAATTTCACTTCTGAGGAACAGGTCCGCACACCTTTTTTCTATCCGACTTTTTCTTCCTCGTTTTCTAACCTTAATTCGCCTAGATTAGATTCTTTTACTCAATTTCTCTTTAGATTCAGATATCCAATGCATGTACATAAGAATGTACTCATAAAAGACACCAAAATCCACACAATTTCCTCAAGAACTCAACAATTCCATCCTAATTCAAGAACGAAAGACAATTCCAAGAACGTAATTAAAGATCATCAAACGTTCAACTTTCTAGAACGAATTTCGTTGAAGTAAACACAATTGGAGTGTGGATAAACAAAACAAACACTATGGAAGCTTACATACCTAAAAGAACTAATTGAAGAACTCGAACGAAAAACATGGAAAAAGAACCCTAGCCTTAGTGTTTCTTGAATTCCTTAAGCGTAGAATTTTTTGAGTGGATGAGAGGGTTTGATTTATGAAAACTAATTTTTCTACACGTTAAGGGAAATTTAGATGACCTGCTAAAGGTTTGTAGGACTAAAATATCCCTAAAGAAGTAAATAAAATGAGTTGGGTGTCAGAATAATTTTTTAGCAGTTAGTGAGGTCCGTATTGGCTCCATAATGCGGAGCCATCGTGGAGCTGCTGCCAGGATTCAGTGTCGTTAGTAAATAAGTCATAAATTTATACTCAGGGCACGAAATTTAGCAACTTTGTGGCGTTGGAAAGATAATTTAAAGAACTTTCATTAGTTATCTGGTATCCCACGGTCGTTTGAAATTGACCCAAAACTCCTAACCTAATTAACCATAATTTGCAAAATTTAAGATTTTTCTATTTCCAACTTAGTTCTATTTTATATTCAAGGTGCTACATCAATTGATCTTAACGCTTAAGAAATTTTAAATTTCTCTGTAAAATCTTACTCACAACGAAGAATAGTTCGATTCTTAGCTCAAAATTTTTCGGGGGTTACAGGAGCTATTGGTTGTCTATCGGTTTTGCATACTTGAGTTTTCTATATAGTTACAGTATATTTGGGAATTGTTTCCAACCAGATAAGTTGTAGTATTTATATAGACTTGTGGATATACTTTGGTAATCGTTTATTCATTTATAGCCTTATCGACTTATTGTAATTATAATACTAGTTGAGACATTGTCGGTTTTCGAGTTCTTATTATATAAGATGGTATTGTTGGTCTATTTCATTATCTTTAATGTTGTTGTGAACTCGCCGGTCCCGTTATCTTGTTTCAGCAGGTTATTGTAGCAGCTTTTTTGGCACTCCTTTTTTTATTTGCTCCATGTATTAGTTGGTTCACTTGGCCAAGTGAGGCATCTGGTGCCTATTGTGCGTACCCTAAGTTGGGGCATGAAAGAAATAAACATGGTGCTACAAATACTTGGATGGTAATGCTTTAGTAGATTATATCCAACATTTTCAGATTAAACTTAATGCCTTGAAATCTTACCTTGTTAACAATGTCAAATAATTTGTCCAAGTATTCTTTGACTGTCTCAGAGTATTTCATTTCTGCATCTTGAATTATTCAACCTCCAGAAGATTATTTCTTTAGATAATTCCACATTTATTTAGCAGATGACGGAGACATAAATACTGTGAAAATAGTGGTTGAAACAACAACAACCACAGATACTTTTTCCAGGACTTTAGGGTTCTCTTTTTCTTCTGACTCTTAATTTGCGCTATGGTGAGATTCACCATCGAAAACAAGATGTCATTTATGAAAACTATTTTTGAAATTCATCTCTTCAGTGACAAGTCCTTCAAGAAAAATAAATTTAGATCCCAATTGTTGATTTTTGGAAGAAAAAAATGCAGGAAGAAAAGTTCAATAGAATTTTATTGCACTAGAGAATGTCATACTAATGAGTATTGACTAAAAAAAAGATGTATTTAAAGACTAAAATCTAACTGAAAATCAGATAACGATGTCCTATATTTTAGATTCCATCTACTACATAACAAACAATAGAAATCGAAAATGTCATACTATTGAGTATTGACTAACAAAAGACATGTATTAAAACACTAAATATCTAACTGAAAATAGATAACGACGTCCTGTATTTCAGATTCCATCAACTTCATAAGAAACAATATAAATTAGGTCTAACTTAATAAAATTACTGTAGTAAGAATATCTTTTGTTCTAAACTGAATATTCAACACATATAAAGAAAATTCTATGATCTTCAATTCTGAACCTCATATATATAGGTCTTAAGGTTGTGCACTATTGTGTTGAAGCCAATTTGAGAAAGCTTGTAGTGTGTTCGTATCAGTTGGGTGATGCTTCTGTGTAAACTCAAGAAGGGTAGTCCATGTGAAGTCGGGATAAATTCGAGGTTTATTGAAGTCCACCAATTCAGTTGGTAGCCTCACCACTTTATCTTTTTCTGTGAAAACAAGTGATTTCCTAGGGCTATAGTTGTTTACCACTGCTCTATGCAAGCAACTTTAGAATATTCCATTTGATAGCAGCTGCAAAAAGGAAAACACCATATAGGTTTTAACACCACTATATCAATCATACGAAAGACATCATATTAATGTTGTACATACGTCCTAAGCCCTCATCATGTATACCATTGCACATCACGTGAAAAGCTTCTATATTATTTGTGTCATGAATATGTATTGTTTGTCTACTTGTTTGTATTTATATAACTTAAATGGAGTACATTAGATTATTATATAGTTCTATTGTTTAAATTTGGTTACCATAAATTTGTCGCCAATGTTAACCACAAAATCATTGTAATTTTGATTGATAGAATACCATTCATTATCCACAAAAACTTGAAGTCGGCTAACACAATCTTGACGGAGAATGGTTAATGACGTTGGATCATAATGAGGCCATGTTCCTAAGGTGAGCTCAGGATTCTGAAATAGCGGATAGTAGTTGATTCTCATTATGGACTTATTTTCCTTGAAAAAATCTTTGAAGTGGTCCTTCTGTACGCCTAGACTCATCCCTTAGAGATCCATGATCCTAAGAGAAAGTGTGCTCATGGAATTGGAATATTCTTGATAAACCTTCCTGTGTAATTAAAGGAGAAAAAGTTAATTTATTTACATAATAAAAAAAATAGAAAAATAGATATTCTTTTTATTTCAATTTGTACCAGAATGCCCAATTTTGGGGTTTTAAACATGTAATGTGAAAAAGTTGAAATTATAGAGTTGCAAAAAAAGAAAAAGAAAAATGTAACAATTTTTGGAAAAAGACTAGAAAGAAAAGTAATACTCCCTCCATTCCTTTTTATTTGTCATACAGATTAAAATACTTGTTCCTAAATAGTTGTAATTTAAAATATAAAGAGAGAATTAATGATCTTTTTCCAACTTCGGCTTTAACATTAATTGTTCTAGCATTAAGAGGCACATATATAGATAAGGATCAAACAAATAATAAGTGATGCATCGTGTAAATTAAAAACAATCCTTATTAATTTTTTCTTAAGGGTTGTGTCAAACCTTATCATGACAACTTAAAAAGAATAGAGGGAATATAAGAAGTCAATTGTCCTTATCCAAGATTATTAAAATTTTCCCCCATTGTCATTTGGAAATACTCTTCAACTATATGTGATGAGTCTTCTTTAGTAGAGTATTGAAAAAAGAGTCTCTTTCCAAGGCAATATTGACAAAAAATTTCAAGTAAAGCTACTGGCATAGCCACAATGTTCACCAATTGTTCTCTCAGCTTTTTGCTTTTCAGAGAGAGGCAAGATAAAGAACATATCAATGTTTTGATGGGTGTTAGAGATGAGATTTTCATCAACTCCGTGGTTCACCACAAGGAAGAAACCGTGACTGCTGCACGCTTCACCAACAATCCTAGATTCTTGTTGCGTTGTGGTAGGGTCACCAGAAAAGAAACTCCCTAAGTCGATAAGGGGAAAAAGAAGCTCTTGTGCTATCGCACAGTCCTTTTCATCGTATTTCATTTGGGATCCATAAAAAAATAATGGATTTTTCTCATCTACCATAGATGATTTATCAATGTGATTATATTATCTTTTTTCCATTGAATGGAAGGGTTTAGTTTTTCTCTCTTGTGTAATGAGTAAAATGTGAAAATGAAGTAGTAAGAGTTAATTGTATGGAGCCAAAGTGAAGCATTATATAGGGTTTAATGATGCTTACATTTGGGCAGAAGTTCACATGTTGTTTGATTTTTCTATTGTTTATTAGAGAGTTATTACTGTATTAAAGATATGTTTGACCATAATTATTGATAAAAATTATTAATAGGTATATTTTTTACCATATATTTCGAAAATTTATTACAATATTAATGATATGTTTGACCGTATATTTAGAAAATTATTTAGTCTTTTAAAGATGTGTTTGACAAATATTTAGAAAATTTATTATTAGAGATACATTTGACCATTAATTTAGAAAACTTATTTCTATATTAAAGATATGATTGACCAAAATTTGAAAATTTATATGTTTGACCATAGATTTATAAATTTTTTTACTGTACCAAAGATATATTTGACCAAATATTTTAAAATTTATTATTAAAGGCATGTTTGACCATTGATATAGAAATACATTATTGTATTAAAGATTTGTTCGACCATAATTATTATTATCAAAGATAAGTTTAAACATACACCTTGAAAATTTGTCTTCAAAAAATTTTCAAGTAACAGCTTGCTTAGAAGGGCTTTCTAATGTTTTAATTGGGGTATAGGTCTATTTTAGATTGTACATAGACATATCTATCCATAGTATTCATAGAATAATTATAAATAGAGATATTTAAATATTTTTTCTAATTTAGCTTCTTTGAAAGATATCCTTATGCACCTACAAATAACTCTTATTCTTAAAATAGTACTATAAGGAAATAGATCCATTGACTCTACATTTTACATGGTACCCCCTCTGTCTACAATATTTGTCAGCTATTGACTTTGCACACTTATTAAGAAAATATAAATAGAAGGTTAATTTCTTTTACTATATCACCCTTTGAATATTATAAATATAATATCTTGAAAAATGTAAAAGAGAAATGAATATAATAATGATAAGGGTAAGTTATGAACTAAGTGTAAAATTATTTATTGATTTCATAAAGTGGCTATATATGGTTGGACATCTCAAAATAGTATAGTGGACAACTATTGTTGAACTGATGGAGTATCATTTATCAAAGTTAGGTCCATTCCTATTTGAGCTCCTGTTCCACGGTCTAATTGGACATGGGCGTGAAGGGGGGTGCTAGATTGCTTAAAATCTCATATAGAACGGGAAATTGGCTAGTATGAATCGCTCTTATAATAGGAGGTTTACCATGTTCCCAACGTCTCTTTATTAAGAAAGTAGGTTGTCTACTATAATTAGATTAAGATCGTAAAAACAGAAGCTTGTAATATAGCTAGATCAAATTCAATAAATAGAGTTTGGTAATAAAACTTATGAAACCGAATCCATTTGGTAGAAAGCAAAAGTGGTGGGTACGTCTATTCGGGTTCATATGTTAATATGGACTTGAAAATTCTTCTCCGCATGAGCTAGCTTATAGGGTTGAGTTATCCCACTATCATTAGTCGGTCAGGATCAATATGTATTTTTGAAATGAACAAGTGTCCTTTATTCACAAAACTCATATGTCATTCAGCAGTTATTGATATTTGATGGAATGATGGGGGGCTACTGAGGAGCTTTAAATAACGGTACAATGCCCTGGTATCATCTATAGATGATGAATAATGGTTATTGACATAGTACTTGATTTCTACTCATCGCACCTCTGTGCAAGGTCGTCTCAATCCCTAGGCCACTAAAGTCATAGCCTTCCCCCATATTTTTAGGGGTACCCATTTTATTTTTTTTACTTATAAATGTTATTTTTCAAAAAAAAAAACTAATTGTATGTACTATGAGTGGTATGATTTCTACTATATTAATTGTATATGAGATGAGTATAGAATTTGAATTTCAGAAGAAACAGTTTGATAAAAATATTGATAACGAAATAACAAAGTCCCTTCAACACATATAGTTATATCTGATATTAGTGGTTGAAATTTATTTTTTTGAACTAAAAGTGCTATGAGAAACAATAAAAATGGAAGATAATGATCTAATAAAAGTACTCAATCAAATAAAAAGACTTATTTTTTATTGAAATAAATATATTGCTTATAGAATAACATTAACCATTATTGTAACCATTACCTTAGCTTAGAGCAGTTTTTTCGAAACTAATAATCTTATTTAAAATACACAATGTCTCAATAGATATTGAATGAATTATCTATATTATCAATTGAAAATTAATTATTAAAACAAATCAATTCAAAAATAATAACTAATAACTTCGCATCTAAAAAGACTAAAACTATAGATTTTAAATAAAAGTATTAAAAATAAAATAAAATATTAGGGCCCCTCTCTTAAGTTATGCTTAAGGCCCCCTATGTTATTCAGCCATCTCTGGTAAGCATGTGTTGTCCTTGCGGATTCAAATTATTTTCACTGTTGATTTCATCATTCTATGAGGAAGCAATATCTAATAACTCCAATATTGATTTTGATTTGTATTATTATGCAGATATAATAAGGCTTCTTCGAGCCTTCTTTTAAAGTTTTCTTTTGAGAGCTTGGAATGCGTATGTGAACTTTGTATTAACTTGTCATTGTGGACTGTTGGCGCCTATCATTTAATTCTATTAGTCTTGCTTAGATACTTGATCCTTTTAAATTCATGATTGTCGAATGGTCAACAAATAATATAGAAATTTATTTGGCAATAAAAAGTTGAATAAAAAATGTAGCCCATGAGGTACAATGGCAACGCTTTGAAATACCCCATACAACAACACTTTTAGTTTCATACAACTACACTTTCAAAGTGTAGCCTTTGCTACCTTTTTTGCCACACTTCTAAAGTGTAGCACTTTCTACCTCTTCTATGACAACACTTTTGAAGTGTAACCTATTGGTAATGTAAATGACATAGTTTATAATACATAGGCCACACTCTTAAAGTGTGGCAATATTGTCTAGGCCATAAAAAAATTATATGCCACGATTTCTTATTGAAAATATACAATTATTTTTTTTGTATATTCACTGATCACATGTTAAATTATTATCTAGTTTAAATTATTTCAAGCATTACATATTACATAATCTGAATGAATTAATTTACCATAAACTTCGAAAATAATCTATCTTGGACTACACATACTTATATAGCAATATTTTAAGATGTGCATTAATAATGTTTTACCCAAAATCAAATATATTAAAATAACCCAATACTTTAAAAACTCTTTCTCAATCACTTCAATAGATTGAATTGACTTTTGTCCATCATTCAAATTAAATCATCCACTTTTCCTGCACATTACAAATGAAATTAAAAGTGAAAAGGAAATCATGCTCAGCAAATCTAAAACGAATTTCATGAAAATCCATAAAAGTAATTGCTACAACTGAAAGCAAGAAGATCACTAAGAAGCTATATACCGAAGCTCGTGCTAAGATTTCTTCATGTGGATCACGCCTCACACCTCCTTTAATACTTTCTAGTGGATTGCAGAACAAGAACATCAGCAAAAACCTTCATCTCCACCCTTTCTTTTGTTGTAGGGATACTTCCCCGAATCCATGTGTGAAATTAAAGGAAAAAAGTATGGGGAATAATGACATCCCTTCATAAAATGGTGCTGAAGAAACCAATGCATAGGCCATAATAGAAGTTACAACTATGGGTCATGCTGCTTTCGCCAGTTTGTTTCCATGGACTTCTGGGCAGGATATGATTGAAAGAATGACAAAGTACTAGCGAACAGTCACTCTGTTAGCATTGGTATATGATCAAGGTCCAGGAGAAGTAATGAAAGAAGGGAGGATAGAATACATTGTGGATAGAATTAACAAACGAATATCAAAGCTTGTTTAAGGACATTGAGGATACTGATTCCAGTTCGAGATTCTGAAGTGGGAAGATATCGAAGAGATGGACAGAAAATAAGTTGTAAAGACAAGAAGAATGAAGAGTTAGAAGATTTTTTGGATACAATTGAAACTCCTGAATGCCATGAATAGTCAGGGAGAACAGACTGCAACCCACTTCAGTCAGGTGGTCATAACTAATGTATTTTGTTAGGTCATTGATAAATATATGCAACACATAAATTAGAGATCCGTTATCTCAATTTTCCTCTCAATAACTAGGCCTTTCTATGGAACATAAGAAAAGAAATCAGCTTGATAGATAATTCTGTCAACGAAAAATTAGAAAGTTATCTCAATTACACATAAAACACCATCAGAACATCATGATTTTAACAATCTCATTATCAAGTTCTATCATTATATTTTCCAATAGCTCCATATCTTACTCAATGACATGCCTCTCAAAAACTATATTACTAATTTAACAAACTATCACAAGACCATTTCTCCTATACTTGGTAAATCAACACCTAGTATAAAAATTCCCCATGCACAGGAAAATATACGAAAGAAAGGTCATTAAAAGTAAAACAAACCTGAAAATAAAGGAACAAAACAAGATATGACTATTAACCTTAGCTTCAATGTTGTGTGAGATGCAATGTCTCTTGAAGAGTAGTTTTGAGATGGACCAAATATCCCGGATTCACCTTGTACATTGCCACCTTTAGCAAGTGCTCGCTTAGATCTAGCTACCAATGTCATCTCTTCTAGCTCTCAAGAAAAAATCTATCCAAAAATGTATTTTTGGCTGAGAAATCGAAATCGCAATTATATGGGTTCAAATATTAATAAATATTATATTTTATGAACAAGGTATGCATACACTTTTACCATCCCTAGACCTCACTTTGTGAGACCACCGTGGGTATGTTGTTATTTAACAACAATAGTAATTAAATCAAAAGACATGTCAACTAAATACAAACAAAATTAGACCAAAAACAATTTTTATTAACAAAGAATTAATGATTATAATCACCATAGTAATATCAGAGACCAACAGATGGAAAACAGTTTTTTATTAACAAAGAATTAATGATTATAATCACCATAATATCAGAGACCAACAAGAACACTATTAAATTTAAAAACCTGAACCAAAATCTTCATAGTGCAGGCATCTCGTTAACAATAGTACACTGAAAATAAACTTGAAACAAAGGAAACCACCATAGGAATCTATATATAAAGAACCGAAATACGCAAAAATGAACTGCAATAAGAACAAACATGGTTATATATCAAAGAAAGTATTTGAGTATTTACAAAGACAATCCTACTAATCTTAGGATTTAAGTGATGAAGATGAGTTAGAATAAACTAAAAACCCAAACTTAAAAGACAGTAGGTACAAATAGAATTGTAGGATCCGTATCATTTAGCCTAAACACTTTGGGAACGATATAGAGTATATGATTTTAAGTTTGTTCCCAAACAGTAGGATCCATATCATTTAGATAATTTATGATTGAAGATCTTTGTAGAATCATTATTTTATATGTTTTTCATTTCTATACACCAGAAGTAAGATAAAAGAGAAACCTCATGTTACCATAAATGTAGACAACAAGAAGAAATGACAAATGGTTTATTCTGGAACATGTTACATTTAAATAAGGGGAAGGGGTTATGAGAAGTATTATATAGACAAAAAGTTTGTAAAAGAAAATAGACATGGATTTGAAGTGACATATAATCTATCTCAACAAGCATTAGCTAAAATATAACGCATATTACACAAATAATGAACCAATATATAAATACATGATGAGGATAATTAGTTTGGAAAAAAATAGCTTCTTAACTCATAGACCCTTTTCCGATAGTCAAACGAGATATATGGCAATAAAATAGACAATAAAGTACTTAATAAGCTAAAACTAACTATAAGGAAAGTGTCTATGGGCACAAAGTGTAACTAGTTCAACTTTCCTCACTTGTTAAGACGTGTCTGCCTTAGTTTACATCAAACCAACGAGGTTCAAAGACCTAGTTTAGGCCCAGTTAAGATTCATTTGTGCTATTATCTTACTATATAAAATATTGGAAAGATATAACATGCCTTCAAGTAATATGACTTGTAATCGCAATGATTTAAATAGTTTGAATTGCTTTGATACCTTTCAAAGCTCATTGAGTTTTCAAACAACTCCTTCTTGAGGATATCAGAGAATAGATCAAACGTTACGTCTTGTATATTTTCTAGACCAATTTTTCACAAAGAGCACTACATTATTATAGTTTTGAGGTATTTATATAAAGATTACAACTATATCAAGGAATTTTATTTTATCTTGCCAAATGAGATGAAAAGGGAGAAATTTTTTTATGATGGACACAACTTTAAATTTTAAAAAGAATCATATTAAGAATCAAGAAAGCATATATGTTTCAAAACAATACTAGAAAGCATAGATATTCCAACTAATACACAAGTACATGTTGTTTCCTACCAGTTACAACTAATCATATAAAAAACATTGACTTAAAGAAAAGTTTTTTTAAAACTTTTTAATGAAAAAATGACCACAATTTCAGCGAGTTTTCAAGCTTGAAAATAAGAAAATGGAAAATAAAGTCAAGCATAGTACCTATAATATTGAAATTGTTATAAATTTCAATTTTCCCACGAGATTTAAATGCAACTATAATATGCCTAGCGAAATCCCAGAAGTAAGGTATGGGAGGATAGAAAGTACGCAAACCTTAACATGACATCTAAATCATATCTACACAAAAGCTCTTCACACATACAAGATAAACTCCAGCCTATTGTGTTAAGAATTTTTCTTACTGGTGTACTCTAAAGGTATTTTTGCTCCGAGTAATAGGATGATGAACTTCTTAGCTACCGGGATCAAGTGGAGGCTGTGATATCTTCAAACATTCTTCTTTGATAATAAATAGATACCTGAAAACGAAATGGCCACTAAATAGGTTATTTCAAATATGAAAAGATTAGACATTCTCTTTAGTAATCTCTTATGGATTATATCTTACTGTCCACTTTCTATTGATTAAAAAAGATATTAGTAAACCCTATGAAACATTAGGAAGTTATTGTGTTAAAGTACCCCACAACTTCTTTAACACAAATTCAGATGTTCAAGCGATGTATTCTTTAATGTTGCTGAAAGTCATTTCATGAGACACTAACGTGCTTGAATGAAAACTTTCAACTCCAGGCCCTCTTCCCTCAAGAAAATGTAATTGTACTAAGAAATTGTATGAGGGTGTAGAAACCTCTTTGAAAACCATCTATATTCAGAGAGTTAGATGTGTGAAATGTTGAATGAAGCTACAGTAAATAAAATTAACTCATCCAGAAATTACTATCAATAGAAGGAAAAACCTTAAGCAGAAACTAGTCTAAGCAAGATATATTGGAAACAAGAAAAGGCCTTGAGAAACCAGCGCCGCCACAATATATGGAAAGAGAAACCTAAAGAGGTTACCAAGAAAAATATAGTTTAAACTAGTTAAAGAAGGAAACTTCTATTCGAGCATCACCTGAAACAACCAAAGAATAACATAGTCCAAGCGAGAAAAGAATTATTGATAGAGTTTAAATTCAATACATACATGATTACTTGTATCTATCAAGCTTTAGAGGTTCTTAGTTAATATTCATAGTGGGTGCTAAATCACAGTTGTGACATGAGATTTATTATTAACCAAAAGCTTGGCAAGGCCAAAACCCGAAACATGAAGCTCTAGATTCTCAACGAGGACTAGGTTAAATGACAAATTTAAATAACTAATGCATTAGAAAGTGCAACTAATGAGCAGCATAAATAATTTTTTAGTCTGATTCACTTGCCATAACATGAAACTATTTAAAGCATCATCACTTGCCATGACCATTATTCATATTATAACACCTTCACAAACAGTCCAATAAGCAGTAACACTTCTTATTGCTAAAGCAACAACTTTATTCATTGAGTAACAGTCACTGGTAAATCAACAAACATAAGCTATAAATATAATGAAAACTTTAAGTCTAACAAAGATGTTGAAATAGAATTGCACCTAAACTACAAATTTCAACTAAATAACATATCCAACTTTTAAAGATACAGAAGAACTAATACCAAAGCACCGAAAACTGGAATTCAAGTAATTTTATTCAGTCTATTTATCGATTATTTAGATTTATGTAGTAATTTTATTCCTAATTCCTAGAAACTTACTTCATTGTCATTATTCGATTATTCTTAAAGATTTCCACAAGCACTCCATTGAAGCTTCAGCTCCCAAATGCAAAAATGAAAGAAATTTAACTCGACATTCAAATTTTTCAAAAAAATAATTACATAGAATAGTTACTCACTCTCTCTCACACACAAACACACATATTGTGTCACAGAGTGAAGAGAAAAGGAGAAGAAATCTCATTTTCAGTTCAAATTTGTGAGAATATGTCAAAACCCTACCTGATATGGTGCTGGTGACCAAAAAGTTCTTGGTTGAAGTAAATTGAAGCGATCACGGAACAGCATCAAGACCCAATCGCCTTGTAGTGTTGACATAGAAGATGTCAAAATCTTCCTCACTGATTTGTTGAAGAAGAACGTAAAAACTTTTTTTTCCAGCCTAATGCCAAAATTGATTTAGCGGAAAATATTAGGGAAGAGGAAAGTCTCACTTTTAAAGTGGGGGTGGTATTATTTCCTGAAAAGAAATTTTGAACGAATATTAAATTTAGCCAAAAGAATATGTGAAATTTCAAGTCACACTTTTAAAGTGTTGTCTTTGTAATTATAAAATATACTACTCTTAAAAGCATAGCAAAACGTATAAATAAGTGTAGCCAATTATTTTTTCATTTAGATACACTTATAAAGTGTAGTATATATTGTCTAAGGGCACACTTTTCAAGTGTAGCCTATTTTTTTGTAGCCAAAAGATTTAAATAAAGGCAACGATTTAAAAGTGTGCTCATATATACTTTTAGCAACACTTTTAAAGTGTTGTCAAGAATTAGTGTGCCCTTAGGCCATATTTGTTGTAGTGAGCTATGCTAAAATGTAATAAGGAATCATTTAAAAAGTATGATCCTTTCTACCCACGTTGGCTACATGGTTTATGAGGACTTTGAGTTATTTGAACTCGTCCCTATATCGGTGTGCATTACTACTCCCAAAATATAACTCAACTCATATGTTTAAAAATATTTCCTGATCCTCAAACTTTGAGATTATTATTCAAAATATTCCTCTTACAAGAGATAGTACTCAAAACTCCCTATGAACTCATTTTGAAATCGATGTTTCCCCTCATTTTAAATGTAAAAACATTTTCTCTTTGTGAATACTTAGTCCTTATATAATCATTTTTAGAAATGAAACTCAACTCTACTCATTCTCATACTCAAGTACTCAAGTCTTAAAACATGTTTTAAAAGTGTATAAAAGACTTCTAAAAATAACTCGAAATACTCTCTCGAACTTGATTCTTAACTCTATCTTGAATTTGAAGTATGAGTTCAAGAGTATTGATTTTTGATATGAAGAATGTCATGATGATTAAGTGGAGTTAGATAGTTGATAATAAAATGAGGGAAGATATTGACGGGGAGCAAAGGGGCGATGCAGAGAAGCATTAAAATTCTTGGTTGGAAATAAATATTGGGACAGTAGAGTCCGTGTCCTCTCCGTGACAATGATAGGGGTACTTTTCTACATATTGGAATTGGGAGCATGTCCGCGACGCGGACCTGACGATTTTTCCCCCGGATCATTTCTTCCTTTCACAAACTCTATTCAACTCATACCCACTACACTTCTAAGATCAAAACTCTCACATTCTCATAACCTAGAACAATCTCAATGACACCCACACAGGAAGCTATCAATTTACTCAACTCATTCGCAACTCTCACCTCAAGAACTCAACAAGAACTTCATTATCAAAGAATGAAGCACAAAACCTCAGAAACGAAATTACGAATAAAAATGAGATGATTGGCGTGTGGGTGAATGAACCCAACATTATGAGAACTTACATACCTCGATTTGGCAAAACGGATCCTCGATTCGCAAGAAATCTCAATCGTTCTTTCTTTTCTTTTCTTCTCTCTTCTTGAACTCTCTTCGAAAACCCTAAGCGTATTTAGGATTATGAAAACTGAGCCAAATCAGTTTGGACCCCTAAAACCTTACTATAAACGTTTTAGGCTGATGTGGTAAGAAAAAGACCAAAATACCTCTCACTAATTCGGTTAAACTTCCTCAATTGGAAAGGCTGACTTTAAACAAGAACATCTCCCTTCTCAGAATTTGTAAAATTGGTGGCGTTTGAAATAGGACAAAAAGACTTTTCATTTAATATCTTACGGGTCACCTAACTCATCTTGTGCCTAAAGTTGTGACCATTTGAAGTTGACCCAAAACTCAAAACTTAAGCTTAACTTGCAAAATTCTCTATTTAATTCTTTCTAAATTTAACTCTATATAAGACCGAGGTGCTACATTAGTAAAAACAACTCGTACTTGAATTTTACCTAGAATTCTCTTAGACTTCTTTGTCATAGCTCTAGTTGTTACCAAATTTCATGTTAATTTCATAAACAGTGACTACAACGCTACCCAATATACCTTTTACAAGGGATTCATTTCAAAAAGCATAGTTTATACATGGAAAACCTTATTATCAAGCTTTACTTTTCAAATAAGGGGAGGAAATTATTCCCTCCGAAAATTTGACAACAGAATTTTTAGGGAAATAATGAGAGCATGGAAACCAGCAACTGCACCAGGCATAACATACATAAAATTGTACCAGGTTACTTATAATCATAACAATTATATGTCTGGGGTCGATGAACTTTTGAAAGGAGAATTCGGTATGTAGATGATGTATAAACCATTTAAAGGGGATTCAAATTATTTTTATCGTTAACTTTGAGTATTGTATATTATCTAGATTATTTTCCTCAAATATATGCTCAATTTCCACTGAATTGATATTTAAGATAATTTCATAATTCCTTTGTGTTTTAAGAGGATCATCTATCACGATCAAAAGTATACCCTATGTGTGACATGACACATTACACCCTGAAAAAGCTCTACACAAACTGCTTGACATACATATACACAAAGTGATATACAAAAGTAAAATTTCAAATAAAGAGTTTTACATTTCAAAGCGGAAGTCTAACATATTCTTGACAAGCCTCTTTACAACATAAAAAGAAGTGGTCGGGACGTAACCCGTACACCATGTAAAATATCCAAAAGTAAATGAGACAAAAAAGCAATAAATGTGACATGGTCCTCCGAGTATGAGGACTCACCAAGTCTTGAAATCTCTAGAGTGATCATCTAGCCACAAACGGAGGGAGGGAGAGGTGTCATCAAGCCCTACATTAGTGAAATAATGTAGGCAAAAATATGCATTATTACATGGAATGTACTAAGTATGAGGGCCATGCTGAAATATAAAATATGGTAATAATACCCTTGAGTTAGTATGTGTCCAACTCCTCCTTCTCAATCGTAGAAAATACCATACTACCTACTATTTTATAAACCTCATAAATGAACTCTTGAGAATCCTCATCAAGCTTAGAGCCATAGAATTTCATGGGAGCATTAGCCTCTCTATTGTCTTGGTCGTCATAGATTGAGCCAAAACATGGAAAGTTATCGGTAAGATCATATAAGATACTTTATCCAATACTAAGCATCGACGATCATCAATCAATATATAACCCAACCAAGGATTGGGTTCATTCCCACGTGTGGAGTGGTACTAAAAATAATTCAGTCAAGCACAAATCTAACCCATGCTAGTCGAAGCTATTAGAAATTATTGAATAAAAACATAACAAATTAGAGTTGGGGGGGGGGGGGTACCACAAGTGTCAATTAATAATGGGGGGTATAGATATCAAATCAATAATTAAAACAATAGAAACAACAAGAGAGACTAATGGGGAAACAAGATTCTTGGGATGTGAACGAAATATGAGATAAAAGACACTGAAGTGTAGTTGCTATTGATAGTACATCACTGAGTATGTGTAACCAGGCTAGACTTTAGTGGGGGTAAATTCTCTCTCAAGCAACTTATCCCAAATCAACTCGACTTCTCTCGAACACCGATTTGTGACCTTTAAGCACAACCACCGCCTTAGCCCAATCACTTTTCGAGCTGAAAGTGTTGGAAAGGGACTAGGATTAACTCTCTCGAGCTGAACCCATGATGACTCAATAACAATCGACTATAAACTTAGTAGTCTTTGTTTTAAAACCTCTCTTTAGAGCAAGCCAAAAAAACTAAGGTGAAATCATATTTGCAACTACAACCTCATTTAGTTCAAACACAACTAAGTGAAATCACATTTAAATAGAAAATATACCAACAATAAGTAACACCTAACAATAGATTTACCTCATATTCGCAAAATCACACCTCAAGAATTGGGGTTTTAGCTATAAGTAAATAAAAGGATGAAAATGATACTAAAATCAAAGTAACATCAACTGGGTATGATTTATTTTTACTTTAATTGAGTCTTGGATGAAGAATTTCCAACACCCGTTTCGAATTTCTTAAAGGTGAGAATCTTCAAGTCTCCAAGGTTAAAGAGCAAAGTTTCCCAAAATCTCTCAAAAACTCAAAATAGAAGCTAAATCAAAATATTACTGTTCAAAACTATAAAATTTGATACTAAGCTAAATCATTAACAAGTATTTATATTTTTCAAAATTTGTGCTACGAAGGACCACTGGGCGCAGTTAGTTGAGATCGTTGATCCACCTTTTGGTATGTTTATCGCAGTCTTGCATTAGACTTCAACATCTTCACATTTGGATCATTGGGAGACATCGTATTGCATTGCAGAACTTCTCCTTTTGACCCCCAATTTGATCCTTTACTTTAGGGATCAACTCACTGGAACATTAGGCAAGGATGAAACCTTTTGGCTGCACACCGAATGGGTTTGGAGATCCTCAAGTCTTCACTTTTTCTTTCTTTTAGCTGCCTTTGTTTCTTTTTACGTGATTGTATCCATGCTTTGTCTCCATGTATATATACCTGAAACTCACGTTATTTTATCAGTTTTCGAGACAAAATATGCATTTGAGGACACTAAACCTATCAAAATATAGCCCTAAATGAGTCCAAATCGTGGACTCATCAACACCCCCAACTTAAAATTTTGCTTTTCCTCAAGTAAAATTCAAGTTCAACAGTTCAAAAGGATATCTCAAACAGTGCTACACAAGACTCAATCATGAATCCACACAACAAGACTCAACTTACTCATGCAAGGATCAAATATGCACTTAAAGACTAAAGTTGTGACACACCATTATCAAAGATTTTCAAGCTCACGATACTTGCTTCAAATGCAAGTCAAGCTCAACCAAAGTGATCAAATTCCCTCACATAAAGAATGAATCAATATTCACACACAATGATACACAATTTAAAGTTTTAGAATCAATTTCAGCGCTCACAGTCATAAAGATGAACACAATGCATGATTTAACACATGTGTTTGCCCATATTTTCCAATCAACTTTTGTTTCAACTCACTCAAGATAAAAAAGGACTTTTTAAGGCTTGTAACGAGGTTGAGTGTATAGGTATGTTCATTTAGGCCCAGGGATTTTTATCCTCATGAGATGTGGTGCTCATAACACTTCCTTTTTCCTTCCTTCATTCTTTACTCTAGTGCTCATAATTCATCCCTTTATTAAACTTTCCATGGATTGTTCGAAAGACCCCATTTCTTTTTGTATTTTCATAATTTTATTTCATGACTTTCGCATTATCATTCATTTCTTTTCTTTTTCACTTTCTTCCTTTTTTTTATGGAAGGGTTCTAAGTTGGCTATTCAATAAACCACAAATCAAGAGGATTATGGGTAGAGGATTAAGAGAGGTCATGTTTTTTTCAAGTTTCATCCAAAGAAAGGTAAGGGGTCATGTTTTCATCAAATTTCATCCAAAGAAAGGTATTCAAAAGAGGTTCGCACACTCACAAGGTAAGCCACAAAAGAGGTATATGTCAAATTAGTTCACACTCTTTCAACGGTGCCTAAGATCATATCATGAGTTCACATCACTTAGTCAACCGGACTAACGGAGAAAATTCTAACTGTCATCATGCATGGTTCATGGTAAGCTCATCACACAAGGCATTGACACTAATGTCAAACAAGACTCCACAATTTCGCAAGTGTGCAATGTTCATCGCAAGAAGCACAATTTGGTAATTGGCTAATCACAATGAGATGCAAAGTGCTAACCTATTGTCTATGCAACTTTATTTGGCCTTATTGTAGCCAAACATTCGTGTTCGTTCGATTGCTAGGACTATTCAAGTCATCAGTATTGATCAAAGCTCAAATTTGCCTAAGAATAACCACATTCAAGTACATGGAAGAAGTGACAAAAAGAAGAAAAAATTTCGTACGGGTCAAATTATTAGCAATTTGAACGAAAGGATCCACAAGCTCAAAAATCCGCAAAAACCAATATAATACAAAAAATTTAAACAGAACAACCCAAATATATGCACAAGAACACGAGTCACAAATAGCACACAAAAGGTGAAAGGTGAGCCTCCCTCGCCACAACGAAGGATGGTTCGAGTCTTATCTCAAAATTTTCTGGGGTGTTACAGGAGATATTAGTTGTCTATCGGTTTTGCATACTTGAGTTTTCTATATAGTTATGGTATCCTTGGGAACTTTTCCCAACCAGATAAGTTGTAGTATTTGTAGAGACTTCTGGATATAGTTCGGTAATCTTCTATAATTACATTTATAGCCTTGTCGACTTATTGTATTTATGATTTTAGCCGCAACATTGTCGGTTTGCCAGTTATTATTAGTTAAGTTGGTGTTGTTGGTCTATTTCATTAACTTTAATGTTGTTGTGACCTCGCCGGTCCCGTTATCTTGTTTTAGCAGGTTATTTTTGCGGCTCTTTTGGCCCTCATTTTTTTATTTCCTTCATGTTTTAGTTGGTTCGCTTGGCCAAGTGAGGTATCAGGTGCCTATTGTGCATACCCTAAGTTGGGGCGTGACAGAAATAAACAAGGTGCTACAAATACCTGGACGGTAATCCTTTAGTAGATTATATCCAACATTTCCAAATTAAACTTAATTCCTTGAAATCTTGCTTTGTTAACAATGTCAAATAATTTGTCCAGGTATCTTTGATTGTCTCGGAATGTTTCATTTTTTTGCAGCTTGAATTCTTCAACCTCCAGCATATTCTTTCTTTAGATAATTTCAAATTTCTATAGAAGATGATGGAGACATAAATACTATGAAAATAGTGGTTGAAACAACAACAAACAAAGCTACTTTTTCCTGGACTTTAGGGTTCTCTTTTTCTTCTGACTCTTAATTTGCGCTATGGTGAGATTCACCATCGAAAACAAGAAGAGTCATTTATGAAAACTATATTTGAAATTCATCTCTACAGTGACAAGTCCTTCAAGAAAAATGAATTAGATCCCAATTGTTGGTTTTTGGAAGATAAGAAATGCAGGAAAACAACACAGGAAAGAAAGTTGAAGATTAAAAATTTATTGCACTACAAAATGTCATACTAATGAGTATTGACTAAAAAAAGACATATATTTAAAGACTAAAAATCTAACTGAAAAATAGATAACGATGTCTTATAGTTTAGATTCCATCTACTACATAACAAACAATAGAAATCGAGAATGTCATACTATTGAGTATTGACTAACAAAAGACATGTATTTAATGACTAAAAATCTAACTGAAAAATAGATAACGACGTCCTATATTTCACATTCGATCAACTTCATAAGAAACAATATAAATCAGGTATAACTTAATATTTTTACTGTAGTATGACGATCTTTTGTTCTAAACCGAATATTCAACATATATAAAGAAAATTTTAAGATCTTCAATTTTGAACCTCATATATATAGCTCTTAAGGTTGCGCACTATTGTGTTGAAGCCAATTTGAGAAAGCTTGAAGTGTGTTCGTATCAGCTGGGTGATGCTTCTGTGTAAACTCAAGAAGGGTAGGCCATGTGAAGTCGGGATAAATTCGAGGTTTATTGAAATCTACCAATTCAGTTGGTGGCCTCACTACCTTATCTTTGTCTGGACAAAGAAAGAAAACAAGTGATTTCCTAGGACTATAGTTGTTTACCACTGCTTTGTGCAAGCAACTTTTGAATATTCCATTTGATAGCGCCTGCATAAAGGAAAACACCAAATATGTTTTAAAACCACTTGATCAATTATACGAAAGACATCATATTCATGTTGTACATTCGACCCAAGACCTTATCATGTATACCATTGCACATCATGTGAAAAGCTCCTATATTATTTGGGTCATGAATATGTATTGTTTGTCTAATTGTCACTATTTATATGAGTTAAATGGAGTACATTAGCTTATTATATAGTTCGATTGTGTAAATTTTTTACCATAAATGTGTCGCCTATGTTAACAACAAAAGCATGGTAATTTGGATTAATGGAATGCCATTCGTTATCCACAAAAACTTGAAGTCCGCTAACACAATCTTGATGGAGAATGGTTAATGATGTTGGATCATAATGAGGCCATGTTCCTAAGGTCAGCTCTGGATTCTGACATGGCGGATAGTAGTTGATTCTCATTATGGATTCATTGTCTTTGAAAAAATCTTTGAAGTGGTCCTTCTGTACACCTAGACTCATCCCTAAGAGCTCCATGATCTTAAGAGAAAGTGTGCTCATGGAATTGCAATATTCTTGATAAACCTTCCTGTGTAATTAAAGGGGAAAATGTTCATTTATTTACGTAATCGAAAAAATAGAAAAATAGATATTCCTTTGATTTCAATGTGTACCAGAATGCCTAATTTTCTGGTTTTAAATATGTCATGTGAAAAAGTTAAAATTATAGAGTTGCAAAAAAGAATAAGAAAAAAGTAATTTTTTTTGGACATGGACTAAAAAAAAAGTAATACTCCCTCCATTCCTTTTTATTTGTCATACAAATTAAAAATACTTGTTTCAAAATAGTTGTAACTTAAAATATAAAAAGAGAATTAGTGATTTCCAACTTCACCTTTAACATTATTTATTCTAGCAGTAAAAGGCACATCTATAGATAAAGATCAAACAAATAATAAGAGATACATGGTGTAAAAGTAATCCTTACTAATTTTTTCTTAAGGGTTGTGCCAAACATTATCATGACAACTTAAAAAGAATAGAGGGAATATAAGAAGTCAATTGTCCTTACCCAAGATTGTTAAAACTTTCCCCCATTGTCCTTTGGAAATACTCTTCAACTATATGCGATGAGTCTTCTTTAGCAGAGTATTGAAAAGAGAGTGTCTCTTTCCAAGGCATCTTTGACAAAAATGTTCCAGTAAAGCTGCTAGCATAGCCACAATGTTCACCAATTTTTCTCTCAGCTTTTTGCTTTTCAGAGAGAGGCAAGTTAAAGAACATGTCCATGTTTTGATGGGCATTAGAGATGAGATTTTCATCAACTCCATGGTTCACCACAAGGAAGAAACCGTGACTCTTGCACGCTTCACCAACAAGCCTAGATGTTTGTTGTGCTGTGATAGGGTCACTAGAAAAGAAATCCCCTAAGTTGATAAGTGGAACAGGAAGCTCTTGTGCTATTGCACAATCCTTCTCGTCGTGCTTCATTTGGGATCCTTCAAAAACTAATGAATTTTTCTCATCTGCCATAGATGATTTATCATTTGCGATTATACTATCTTTCTCCATTGAATGGAAGGGTTTGGTATTTATCTCTTGTGCAATGAGTCACAAGTGAAAATGAAGTAGTAAGAGTGTATTGTAAGGAGCCAAAGGGAAGCATTATATAGGGTTTAATGATGCTTACATTTGGGTAGAAGCTCACATGTTGTTTGATTTTTCTATTGTTTATCAGAGAGTTTATTACAGTATTAAAGATATGTTTGACCATAAATATTGAAAAATTATTAATAAGGATATTTTTGACCATATATTTAGAAAATTTATTACTATATTAATGATAGGTTTGACCATATATTAAGAAATTTATTATTGTATTGAAGGTGTGTTTGACAAGTATTTATAAAATTTATGATTCGTGATATATTTGACCATTAATTTAGAAAATGTATTACTATATTAAAGATATGATTGACCGAATTTTGAAAATTTATATGTTTGACCATAGATTTATAATTTTTTTACTGTACTAAATATATATTTGACCAAATATTTTAAAATTTATTATTAAAGACATATTTGACCATAGATTTAAAAATATATTATTGTATTAAAGATATGTTCGACCCATAATTATTATTATCAAAAATAACTTAAACATACACCTTGAAAATTTGTCTTCAAAAAAAATTTCAAGTAACAGTTTGCTTAGAAGGTCTTTATAATGTTTCAAATTTGGGTATAGGCCTATTTTCGAATGTACATAGACATATCTATCCATAGTATCCATAGAATAATTATAAATAGATATATTTAAATATTTTTCTAATTTAGCTTCTTTATATAAATATCGTGATACACCTACAAGTAACTCTTATTCTTAAAATAGTACTACAAGGAAATAGATTCATTGACTCTACATTTACGTGGTACCCCCTCTGTCTAAAATACTTGTCAACTATTGACTTTGCACACTTATTAAGAAATTATAAATAGAAGGTTAATTTTACTATATCACCCTTTGAATATTATAAATGTACTATCTTTAAAAATGTAAAAGAGAACTGAATAAAATAATGATAATGGAAAATTATGAACTGAGTGTAAAATAATCCATTTGTTTCATAAAGAGGATAAATATTGTTGGACATCTCAAAATAGTTTACTGGACAACTATTATTTGACAGATGGAGTATCACTTATTATAGCTAGGTCCATGCCCATTTGAGCTCCTGTTCCACGGTCTAATTGGACATGGGCGTGAAGGGGCTGTTAGATTGGTTCAAATCTCATATAAAACGGGAAATTGGCTAGTATGGACCGCTCTTATAATAGAGTTTTACTATGTCCCGAACCTCTCTTTATTAAGAAAGTAGATTGTCTACTATAATTTGATTAAGATTTTAAAAATAGAAGCTTGTACTATAACTAGACCAAATTCAATAAATGGAGTCTGGTAATAACATTATGAAACAAAACCGATATGGCAGAAAGCAGAAGAGGCGGGTACATCTATTCGGGTTCATATGTTAATATGGACTTGGAAATTCTTCTCCGCATGAGCTAGCTTATAAGGTTGAGTTATGCCAACTATCGTTAGTCGGTCAGAATCAACGTGTATTTTCGAAATGAACAAGCGCCCTTTATTCACAAAACTCATTTGTCATTCATCAGTTATTGACATTTGATGGACTGATGGGAGGCTACAGAGGAGCTTTAAAAAATGGTCCAACGCCTTGGTTTCGTTTATAGATGATGAAGCATGTTTATTGCCATATGACTTGATTTCTACTCATCCCACCTCGGTGTAAGGTCGTCTCGACCCCTAGGCCATTAAAACCATCACTTGGCACCCCATATTTTTAGGGGGACCAATTTTAATTTTTTTTACTTATAAATGTTATTTTTCAAAAAAAATAATTGTATTTATTATGAGTGGTATGATTTTTACTAAATAAATTGTATATGACATAAGTATATAATTTGAATTTAAGAAGAAAACGTTTGATGAAAATCTTGATGACGAAAACACAAAGTCCCTTCAACACATAAAGTTATATCTAATATTAATGGTTGAAATTTATTTTTTGAATTAAAAGTTTTATGAGAAGCAATACAAATGGAAGATAATGATCTAATAAAAGTACTCAATCAAATAAAAAGACTTGTTTTTTTTAAAATACATATATTGCTTATAGAATAACATTAACCGCTATTGTAACCATTACCTTAGCGCAAAACATTTTTTCGAAACTAATATTGATTAAATCTTATTTAAGATCAACAATATCTCAACAGAGATTTCATGAATTATCTATATTATCAATTGAAAATGAATTATTAAAAGAAATCAATTCAATAACAATAACTAATAAAACAAATAAATTCAAAAACAATAAATAATAACTTCATATCTAAAAAGCTAAAAAAATAGATTTTAAATAAAAGTATTAAAAATAAAATAAAATATTAGGGTCCCTCTCCTAAGATACGCTTGAGGCCCCCTATCGCAGCCCTGGTAAGCATGTGTTGTTCTTGCGGATTCAAAATATTTTCACTCTTGGTTTTGATCATTATATGAGGAAGCAGTATCTAATAACTCCAATATTGGTTTTGATTTGTATTAGTATGGAGATTTAGTAAGGCTTCTTCAATCTTCTTTTAAATTTTTCTTTGGAGAGCTTGGAATCCACATGTAAACTTGGTATTAACTTATCATTGCGGACTGGTGGCGCCTATCATTTAATTCTGTTAGTCTTGCTTAGATACTTGATACTTTCAAATTCATGATTGTCTAAGGGTCAACAAATAATATAAGAAATCAGTTTGGAAATAAAAAAGTTGAATAATTTAATATCTTCTGATACGGGATAGATATTTTTCTCCACTTGAAATTTATTAAACTACAAGATTATTCTCCAGAACAACAGAAAAACTTAAAATAAACTTTAAACTTTGGAAAACACGCATATGCAATGATGGATTTTATTTTATTAATGATTTTATAACCAAGGATATAAATGAAGAAATAACATTAGATATCCCTTTCATCACCCATAGATAACTCTATACTACCGAATTAGACGACATCCACACCATTGTTTTAGGAAACAAACTTATGTTCCACTATCTAAAAAATATGTCAAAAGATGAAAACAAATTCATAAAAGATGAAACTATCTTTAGGATAAATGTACTTTGACAACAAGAAAATTATTTAATGGTCACGCCCCGAGTCTACCCTTGAACATGACCGGAAATCGAGAATCATTGCTAGCCCCAAGCAAACCCTTGGCCTGACTCAAATCTGAGTGGAAGAGTTACTCAACAATAAAAGAACTTTAAAAGTAAAGTTGTAACTTATAAGTCTCAAATAATAAACACAGAATATACAAGAATATTCAATTAGCCAGAAATAGGCAGCTCAACTCTTTAAAACATTTAACAAAGAAATGAAAAGACTCATGAACTAATGTTATCGATTTATCTATGAAATCTCTACTAACTTAGATGGACGTCGGGACAAGACCCATGACATACTAATAACAAAACTTCAATAATAAAACATAAATGAGGGAACCTCTGGAAGCAAGGAGACTCACCAAATAACTTTGGAACTGCAAATGGTATCAATGAATCACCTATTGCTGACTTTTATTATAACGACCCAAAGTACCCCTAGGCGTTACCGGCGTACCCGACCTCAAAAAGTTCTTATACAAGACCTTAGCATGCATCATGACATATCATAGCTAGATAAAATTCAGAAAATTTAAACTTTTACATATGAAGTATTCTTAGACTTCTCGCACACTATATATGGAGTTTACATAGACTCCTCATTTAGCATATTCAATTCATTTAACTAGTCCAATACTTTGTCTCACAGATAAACCATCTAAAGAAAATTACAACATTCGGGCATAGCTCTTATAAGTACATTAGGCCACATATAGGCTTAAAACAATAGTCTCAAATGATAAAGGAAAAAACGAGCTAGTGTCTTTAGACATAAGCAAGATCATAGCTAGAGTTGAATAATGGCAACATCCTCAGACTTGAGGACTCACCAACAACTTGGGGGAAAAGTCCAAGTACTCTTGCAAAGTGGCCTAAAAGCTCTTCAATCACCGGAACCTACAATGTTTAGGAAAAAGGGAAGAAATATCGGTTAGTACAAATCACATGTACTAAGTATGAATTCTATGCATAAAATCATTCATGCATGAGAAAAGACAAAATTTAGTCAAAGCCATGCATAGTATCAAATAAACTTAACATGCACCTATATGGAATATCATAAATCAACCCTACATGATATAAACCCGACACATAAGCAACCCAAAGCAATACTTGTGAAATGCAAAGAATAGAACTCCATAACCCTATCCAAAGCAATGCATCACATTAAGTCACTTACTTCATACATATGACATAACCTCATATTTCATCTAACATGCTTGATTCATAAGATCATATGTAACTTGACATACATAACATATAATTAAATTAATAATACAAGAACACTACTAAGACTCCGTAGGATCGCACATGTGCAATGTGTAAGAGAAGTCCCATACCCTCCCTCACATTATGTAGTAAGCTTTAAGACAAGCCCTAATAAGAGTTCACATGCTTAACTTGTCCATTTACTTTTACATTAGGGAAAAAAATGCAATAACCGACATGAGACCATGTGAGCTACATGAAATCCGGTGTTCTACTCCCACACCAAAAAAAGAGGGTCAACACTTGCCTATGGTGTAACCTTTCATACATAGTTATCTAGGTGGATCCACTAAACTAGAGTCCTATTTGGGCACATAGTTAAGGGTCAAGGAGATTGTTACTAGAAACCTTGACTTTCTAGACGTGGAGGTTTCTATCTCATGAGACAACACATATCTTGGGAATTCAGACTTACTAAACGTGAGGAAACCCATGTGGGGAGCCGAACTTACTAAATGTGAGACCCCCATCTCATTTACATACCCTTTCAGTGCTAAGCATTTATTCCCCTTAGTAATCATCATACACATCATTCAATGTTCATATTAGTATCTTCTAGACCCCTATGTAAACATCTCATCATATTAGCTCATTGGTAATCATAAGTGAGAACTATGCTTTCACTTTAGAAACCACATACAAGTGAGTAAACCTTTTTACTCAACACTTTATTATAATCATGAGGAACTACTTTCAATCATATAATAGTCATATCACAACATGCATACATACTTCATAGGTAATTCAATTTTCTAGTGTTAACGATGAGGAATACTTGTTATCAACATCACAACTACACATTAGTCATAGGAGCATTACTATCTAAGTAACTAATACTTCATATTTGAATTCAAGAAGAATCAATCTTCTTACCTTCTTGCCCTTTCATAGCGTTCATACTTCAATCACCAAAGAATACATAACCAATACATACACAAGGTAAATTCAAGAAGTAATATATAGCAATGATCATTCTACATAATACACATACTCATCATCTTCCATAATTTCCATAGAATTTTAAGATATATTGAGTTTAGGGGAGAACAAAGGTCCAAGGGAAAATCTCTAGTGATTATCAAAATTAACCATACTTACTTAGTTAAACAATGATAAAAGACAATAATTCATCACAATTAAATATCAATATCGTCTTGAAAAGAGGACCTATGTCTAGATTGAAACCTTAGTCTTGGGGAAGTTTGGAAACCATAGTTGAAGGAGCGTATTGGGAAACGGATCCCAAGAGTTAAAGAAACCATGCCATGAGGATGTTTCTGCTACGAATTTGAGATGGATTCCTTGGTGAATTCGTCCTTCTCTTGGAGCTCTAGTGTTCCTTCAATAGAGGTTTGAGTTTGGTGAGAGAGAAACTAGAGAGAAGATAGAGAGATTTGGGTTTGGGAAATAATGGGGTGTTAGGTTAGTTAATTGACTTAGGGTACTTATATAGTCCTAATTTAATCAATTATAACAAACCTAAAGCCCTAATTAATTAATTAATCAATTCCCTAACCACCCCTACGTAACTGAATATTAGACAGTCTACTCGAGTGCAAAACGACGAGGGCCCGTCTACGGTCTGTACACCAATCGACGACCCTGTACTAGCACTCCGTCGTTTGTGTAAGAGGCCTGGATTTTGGGGAGTTTCTAGAATTTGTCTAAGTGTCAACCAACGTCCCCAAACGACGGAGTGTCGTTCGAACGACGGCACATAATTGGTGCTCGTCGTTGCACATTGTCGAATAGACAGTTTATGGTCAAATGGATGGGTCCTCCTCAAAGACCCTTAAGGTGGTCCTTGGGGAGTCGTACCCGGAAATTTCTACCCTAAAAACTCCCTTACATGTATTTCCAACCTTTTCACCAAATTTTACTAAATTTCGACTCTTTAAACACCACGAAACATACTAAGTAACACTAGCTCAATTTTACTAGTTTTCGCACATCGTGGTCGTCCCTTGATGTTATGACTCTAACACTTCCAAATTAACTTTATTACCTTTGTTTAAGGTCTAAAATATCATATTAAACATATGAGGCTATAATCTAGGTCATAGAATTTACGGGGTGTTACAATATCCCCCCCTAGGAACATTCGTCCCCGAATGACACCCTAAACCTTCTATTGGGAAAAAGGATAAGACTCAAGACTATCAGCCCAAAAACAAGTTATATCATACTGAGTCACAGCTCGCAGGAGAAATATCAATTCCTTTCAATACATAAACATAATATTAACATATAGGAACTTAATCGCCAACTCATAATACATAAGACCTCATCATTTTACATCACATAACGAGGAACTACCTTCTCCATTTTAACATGAGCTCAATATGAACACTTTTAAAGAGTTGACATGCTAATTTATTATCATGACAACACTAAACATGTTATACACAATTCTCATGAAATCCATATAGCACACTACATATTTAAGTGCAAGTTAACCATTGAGAAACATATTTCATGAAAACTCAATTTAGGCATGAATTTCTACAAGAATATGCACATACTAGACAGACATGATAAGTTCACATTATTGATATCATTTAAGGGAAAATACTAACCTCAACCTTAGCTAGGAGTAAAAGGAAAAAAATGCGGGTAGCGGGACTTCATGTCGGCCTCGGCCTCCCATGTTGCACCCTCAACTAGATGGTTCCTCCATAGAACTTTTACGGAGGCAACCTCTTTATTCCTCAATTTCTTAACTTGACGATCCAAAATCTCAACCGGAACCTCTTCGTAATAAAGGTTATCATTTACCCCTAAACTTATAGAGGGAGAAGCGACATCGGATCACCTATACACTTCTTGAACATAGGCACATAGAACACCAGATGAACCGAGGCCAATTCATTTGGCAACTTTAACTCATATGCCACTTCCCCTATTTTCTTCAAAATTTCATATGGGTCCACATAACGGGGACTATGTTTCCCCTTCTTTCCAAACCTCATCACCCCTTTCATGGGTGAAATTCTTAGATAGACCCAATCTCCTACTTCAAATTCAAGGTCTCTCTTTCTATTTTCGGCATAGGATTTTTGCCGACAATAAGACGTTTTCAACCTCTCTCTTATGATTCAAACTTTCTCCGTGGCCTCATATACTATTTCAGGACCAAGAAGTGGAAACTCACCCACTTTAAATCATCCAACCGGAGATCGACACCTCCTACCATAAATTGCTTCAAAAGGTGTCATAGCGATACTCGAATGATTGCTATAGTTGTAGGAGAACTCTATCAAAGGTAGGTGATTATCCCAATTTCCTTTGAAATCAATCACAAACGCTCTCAACATGTCTTCTAGGGTTTGAATGGTGCGCTCCACTTTTCCATCCGTTTCTGGGTGGAAAGCAGTGCTAAGTCTTACTTGAGTACCAAGCCCACTTTGGAAATATCTCCAAAAATGGGAAGTGAATTGGGCACCTTTATTCGAAATGATTGACAAGGGGGTCCATGTAACTTCACGGTCTCCTTAACATACAATCATGCATACGCCTCCGTCGAATAAGAAACTTCTATCGGAAGGAAGTGGGTTGACTTAGTCAACCTATACACTATGACCCAAATGGAGTCATGTTGTCTACGCGTTTGAGGCAAAACTACCACAAAGTCCATGTTGACATCTTCCCACATCCAAGTGGGAATGTCAATATCTTTAGTTAGACCTCCCACTCCTTGATAGTCGGCTTTGAATTGTTGGCAATTTGAGCATCTAGCCACAACATTGCTATATCTCTTTTAATTCCATTCCACCAATAAATTTATGCAAGTCATGATACATTTTGGTGGCTCCCAGATGGATGGAATATTGGGACTATGAGCCTTTTCCATGATTTTCTCCCTTAAACTATCCACCTCCGGTACACATAACCTTCCTTGGTACCTAAGTATCCCATCTTCCATTGGGAGAAAAATTCATTATTCTTCCTAAGGACCGATTCCTTCAATACCATCAATAGGGGATCAAGATGTTTCTTAGACTTAACATCCATCACTAAAGACGACTCGGAGTTATGACGAACCATAAAACCACCCTTTGAATATTATTCTAGTCGGACACCCAACTGGGCCAACCTATGAACCTCCTTCACTAGATCTTTCTTATCATCAACCACATGAGTGACCCTACCCATGAACACTTGACTCAACTCATCCGCCACCACATTAGCTTTCCTGGGATTGTAAAGGACACTCATGTCATAATCCTTCAAAAGCTCTAACCATTTTTTTTGGCGTAGATTCAAGTATTTTTGAGTGAATACATATTGAAGACTCTTGTGATAGGTGAACACATCAACATGTACCCCATAGAGATAGTGTCTCCAAAATTTCAAGGCAAATACTATGACCGCAAGCTCAAGGTCATGAGTTGGGTAATTCTTCTCATGTGCCTTGAGTTTCCTAGAGGCATACGCTATCACCTTTCCATGTTGCATAAGGACACATCCTATAACCACTCTGGAGGTATCACAATAAACAACAAATACTTTGCTACCCTCCGGTAAGGTCAATACTAGAGCGGAGGTGAGTCTATCTTTCAATAATTGGTAGCTCTCTTCACATGTTTCCGACCATTCGAACTTGGACTTCTTTTGGATAAAAGTCGTTAATGGAACTGCAATCGATTAAAATCCTTCAACAAACCTCCTATAATAACCTACTAACCCTAGAAAATTACGGATGTAAATATGATTCAAAGGTCTAGGACAACTTTTGACCACTTTCGTCTTCCTCAGATCGACCTCTTCCCCTTCACTAGAGACAATGTGACCAAGAAAAGAAACCGATCGCAACAAAAATTCACATTTACTAAATTTAGCAAAAAATTGTTTATCCTTGAGAACTTACAAAACTATTCTCAAATGGCTCATATGATCATTCTCACTACTAGAGTATATCAAGATGTCGTCAATGAAGACAATCACAAATAAGTCAAGATAATTTCTTAAAACTCGATTCATAAGGGCCATGAAAGTCGTCGGCCCATTTGTTAGACATAACTAGGAATTCAAATTGACCATATCTTGTTCGGAATGCCATTTTAGGAATATCAACACCCCTCACCCTAAGTTGCTGACAACCCGACCTTAAGTCAGTTTTTGAAAAGTAATTCGCTCCTTGGAGTTTGTCAAGAAAATCATCGATCCTTGGGAGTGGGTACTTATTCTTTATTGTTACCTTGTTCAATTGACGGTAGTCGATACACATTCTCAAAGACCCATCCTTCTTCTTCACAAAAAATACCTGCGCACCCCATGGAGATATGCTTGGTTAAATAAAATCCTTATCTATCAAATCCTTGACTTGAGCCTTTAGTTCTTTCAACTCGTCTGGGGCTCTCTTGATCTTTTCGGTATTGGAGAGCATAAAAGAAATTCTTCTTAGGGGCATCCGTATTTTGGGCAATTACTTGTGATTGAGCATTTTGCCTTCCTTAAGCCTTCATCATAGGGCAATCCCTCTTCATGTGACCACTCTTGCCACACCCATAGAAATTTACCGTGCCAACTAGGCACTTACCTTCATGTTTTTTACCACACTATGCACAAAGAGGCTTCTCAACATAAGGACCACTACTTTTTGCTTTTGAGGCTTGGGAGTAGACACCTTACTTTTGTTGACCCTTAAAGTATTAGGAGGGCCTTGGTTGGAAAACCTCTTCTTTAGCCTTGTTTTGTCTTGAACCTCAAATCTAGTCTTAGAAGAATTTCCATCTTCGACTCTTTTCTTCTTCAACTCCCTACCAACTTGCTTAAGATTTTGTTCCTCAATTTGTTCGGCATGAATCATAAGACGTGAGATGTCCATGGTAGGAATCAACATAGCCGACCTACATTTATTAACCATAAGATCAAATATCCCCATGACAAATTTGTTCATCTTAGCCCTTGAATCCTCCAACATATTTTTATAGTTGAGTGAACTCAAACTATACTCCTTCACACTCATACCCCCATGGCCAAGGTTGATGAATTGTTGCATTTTCCTCTCCCTTAGTTCCAAGGGAAAGAACCTATGAAGGAAAGCCTTCTTGAAATCCCCCCAAGTAATCCTACCTTCTCTAACTGGCCTCTCATCCTTCCATTGTTCATACCAAACTTGAGCCTTATCTTTGAGCTAATAGGCGTCTAGTTCGGCCTTTTCTTGAGAAGGCACACCCATATCATCAAGAACATTGAACACCTCATCAATGAACCCTTGTGGGTCCTCCTCAACCTTTGAACCAAAGAAAGTAGGGGGATTCATTCTTGTGAAATTCCTAATCTTTGAAGCGGTAGTGAAAACATTGGGGTTCACTTGCACCCTAGCATCCCTAGCACTTGAGTAGCCAACACTTGAGTCAAGCTATGAATGGTCGACCTTATCTCAACATTACACATAGACCCTTCTTCAATAGGAACTTGAGGGATTTGAGGAGCTTGCTGAGGGGGAACCGCCTCATTCACACTCTCCTATTTGGCCATTCGAGCGTTGTTCCTTCTTGTATTCATTGCCTATAAGCACAAGAAAGAGATTAGAAGAAAGGACACATAGAGTTAAGACTCTTGAGGCACGACATAGGAATACCAAGAAGATGAGAATTTCCTAAGCATCACATAGCCTCTCATTCATAAGTGTGGCCCGTAACAAGACTCTACTTGATGTGGTTTAGTGAAACATCAATCCTAAGATTACTCAACTTGGATGCTCTAATACTAAGTTTGTAACGACACAAAGTACACAATAGGTGTTACCGGCATACTTGACCTCGAAGAGGTCTTATGCAAGCCCTTCGCAAACATCATGACATATCATAGGTAGAGAAAATGCGGAAAATTTAAAACTTTTACATATGAAGTATACTTAGAATACTCGTATACTATATATGGAGTTTACATATACTCCTCATTTAGCATATTCAATTCATTTAAGTAGTCTAATACTTTTTCTCACATATAAACCATCTAAAGATAATTACAACATTAAGGCATAGCCCTTGTAAGAGTACATTATTCCACATAAAGGCTTACAACAATAGTCTCAATTGATAAAGGAAAGAATGAGTGTCTTTAGACATAAGCAACATCATAGCTATAGTAGAATAATGACAACATCCTCGGACTTGAGGACTCACTAACTACTTTGGGGAAAAGTCCAAGTCTTCTTGAAAAGTGTCCTAGAAGCTCTTCAATGGCCGGAACCTACAATGTTTGGGAAAAAGGGAAGAAATATGGGTTAGTACAAACCATATGTACCAAGTATGGCTTCTATGCATAAAATCATCAATGCATGAGAAAAGGAACAATTTAGTCAAAACCATGCATAATATCAAATAACTTTAACATGTACCTATATAGATCATCATAAATCAACCCAACATGATATTAATTCAACACATAAGCAACCCAAAGCAATACTAGTGTAATGCGAAGAATAGAACACATAACTCTATCCAAAGCCAAGCAGATAATTAAGTAACTTACTTCATACATATGACATGACCTCATATTTCATCATAACATGCTTGATTCATAAGATCATATATAACTTGACATACATAACATATAATCATTTAACCATACAAGAACACTACTAAGACCATCCCTTAGGATCCCACATGTGCAATGTGTAAGAGACGTCTCATATCCTCCCCCACACTATGTAGTAACCTTTAAGAAAAACCCTAATAAGAGTTCATATGATTAACTTTTCCATTTACTTTTACATTAGGGAAAGAAATGCAATAACTGACATGATACCATGTGAGCTACATTGAATCCTATTTTCTAGTCCCACATCGAAAAGAGAGGGTTAACACTTGTGGAAGGTGTAACCTTCCGTACATAACTATCTAGGTGGATCCACTAAGATAAAGTTTTATGTGGGCACATAGCTAAGGTTCAAGAATATTGTTACTAGAAACCTTGCTGACGTTGAGGTTTATACCTCATGAGACAACACATATCTTAGGAATCCGGACTTAAAAAACCTGAGGAAACGCATGTGGGGAGCCGGACTTACTAAACGTGAGACCCCCTCTCAATTAAATTCCCTTTGGGTGCTAAGCATTTATTCCCTTTAGTAATCATCATACTCAATACAATGTTTACATTAGTCTCTTCTAGACCTATTTGACCCAGAATGAGTTAGGGTGTGTAGAGCGTAACATATTGGTCATAAGTGTATAAGGTCCTAAAATGTTTTATAATGTTGTATTGAGGTAGTTTCTAAAGATTGAGGGGATTTGGAAGTCAAACGTTAAGAGACGACTAAGACGTTCGACGAGTAGTCACCTATGTGCCTCATGTGTCTATACATGCTTATATTTGTATGTCATGAGCTTATGATGTCCTTATATGAGTTATAATAATGTTTATAGGCAGTATGTTAAGTTTCATGAAGTTTGTAGGTCAAACACCCAAGAACGTCCAAGACGTTCGAAAGTTATTCCTTGAGACGTGCATGTGTGTCTTGAGTGTGCCTTGCATGTTTGGATTTGTTTTACGTGTTCGTTTTGGGTGAAAAAGATGTGGAAGGTTCTTGACATGTTAAGGTATATATATTTTTTGGAAAAGTCTGGGTACAACTCTCCAAGGGCCCCGCAAAAAGCCCTCAAGGAGGACCCAAAGGCTGTCGTGACACTGTCTTGGAAGTGTCAATCGACGAACCCCAACTGACGCCCCATCCTTCAATCGACGCCCTGTCGATGGGAGGCATCGCTAAACCCTTAGACGTGTGAGATTATCCTTCTAAGAAGAAGTTGCTGTCGCAAACAATGGAATAACAGGACGAATCGTCGACCAGACGATGCCCCGTCGACTGTGCCCGTTGATGCAGCCTGCAACTTCAGTGCTTGCACGCGACTTCATTAAGGGGTGAATTAGAAATTCACCCCACGTGCTAACCTGACTCTAGTTGGTTTATTTGGTTATTTTTGAGTGTATTTAAGTGATAAAAACGTGACAACCCCATTCCCAATTCAATTCACAAAAATTAGACTTCCCTCCCAAACCAAACTTTCCCTAGAACCTCCATTGAAGGTGAAGCTCAAGAACTGCTTGGATCTTGGATTTCCATAGGTTATTCACAAAGTTTTAGAGTTCTTCTTCTACATTAAGGTGTGGTGATCCTTCATCTCTAGTTATCCTTCCATCTAGAGAGTTATTCTCAAAGTTTTTAAAGAGAAAATATGATCAAATCTCTTCTCCTTTAATCTAGCCATGGGTTCTTTCTCAAATTGATTTCAAAAGCATTGTTATGATGAATTATGGATTAGCTACTGTATATAATGATGTTTTCAATCCAATTCCATTTTGAACCCATGATCCCTTCAAAGTCTCGATTTATCCTATGTGTGGGCTTTGTGATCTTAATCTTATGTTAATCGAATTATGGTTCTATTGTGTTAAAATGCTTATATCTACTTCCTGGTATGTGCATTCATGGTTAATTGTTTATGAGTGATCCATGTGGATCAAATTTTTGAAGGTTTGAGTGAAGTTAGCCTTGTATATTGGTGATGTTTCGTACTAGCTTGTAGCATGACCTTGTAACAGTTTATGCATGGTTTCTTTTATGATTAAAGCACATTTAACTACTGCCCTATACATTAATTTTTCATGAAAAAGGAGTATTGATCAAAGATGATCAAGGGATGAGAAATTGGTAAGAATGCCTATCTCCTTTACTTTCTTATAGAATCGCTAGTTGATGTAGCCTTGTATGGTATTGTGTGGTATGGTCCACTTATGGTGGCGGTGTTTACCTTATTGTCATCGAAATGTGATGTGATCCTGGCCTTGAAGGCAATTGTATCTTGAAAGTGTGGTTATGACGATCACATAATGTGAAGTATTATGCCTAGTCTCCAATGCTAGTTCATGATCTAGGTCATATTGATGATGTTTCCTATACGTTCAAATGACTACGTTAGGGATAGGTATGGTCTACATGTGTATGTTTGAATACTCTTGTGTAGTATGAACCCTACCTATGTACCCCTATATGAATATGTTGTCTTGAGCATGATTAGGAGTCCTAGATGTAAATGATGAAAATGTCTTACCTCCTATGCTATGATGTTTGGTGTGTGGTATATAGTACCTATTACACTATATGTGAGTTTTCATGGTTTAAGGGACTTGAATGTGTATTGTGATACTTGTAAGATGGCTGCCTCAATGTTAGGATTGTTGCCATTATGTGATCATGTTGTCCAATGTACACACACACCTCATATGCTTTTCAGTAGTATAGGTTCATGGTGTCTACTGAAAGGATATTCTCATATACACTAATGTCTACTACTGTGCATGTAAAGTATATGTCCAAGAAGTATGTATTGTAACTCTTAAACTAGGATGACTTGATATGTGTACTAGTATGGATGAGGGTATGGGACCTTGTCCATGCATTGCACATGTGTGCCTTGATAGGATACTTCCTAGGTGGTTATCTATGATTATGAATATGAATGTATGATTAAGTGATGAACATGTCTTATATGCATGAATAAAGTGAAGTATGAATATGTGTGGTCTAAAGGTGTTATTTGAAAGGTTTGCTCACATGTATATACACACACATGTTTGATGATCTAGTCAATAGAGGGGCTCTTGGAAGGTGTTCCCAAGAGGATCCTAAACTAGATGGTGCTTTACATATGCTATGTCCATGTGAAAGGACTTCTCACATGATTTAGGTTGATTAATTCTCATCTATGATCTATGAGCTAAGCATATAAGGAGTTAACTATCCTAAGCCTATGTTTTATAAAGTAATGAATAATAAGGGCTTTCAATAAAGGGAAATTAGCTTAGCACTGAGTGAACTTGTAGATGAGGGGTGGCACCTTCCCAAGGAGGGAAAGTAGGGTTCACCATAGTCCTCTCGGGGTGGATAGCCTCATAGTCCAAAGGGCATAGAGTGATGTTTCCATGACGGCCCCCAAGTTCCATAAATTATGTTTGCCACATAGGATCTAGCAAGTGAATTCACTTAGTATGCTAGCATGTGTTAATGTTCTACCTTGCCTAGGTAAGAGCACCTTCCATTGGTGTAAGGCTGTACAACACCAAATTCAATGTTTAGCACCCATGGTCTTAGTGTCGATTAAGGCTATAGTTTCCCTAAAGTAAAATGGACAATGGAAGTAACTGACTAGGACCCTAACTAGGATGACCTAAGGGAGGTTACTTAGGATAGGTGAGAGTAATGAACTTACCTATACATTGCACAAGTAGCTCTTTAGGAAGTTCTAGGAAGGTGTTCTAAGGTGTATGGTTATGGTTATGTCTTTATGCATGACATGGTAGTATTTGTCTACTTATTATGAAGATGTGCATGGTATGAGTCCTAATGGATCTATGTGATATGGTCTTGTTCTTATATGCATAATGTTGATCTTAAATGTATATACGATGAAGGTCTTGCTTGACATGAATGAGGTTGTGTATGTTGGTTATGTTGATGTATGAAGTGTTAAGGCTTGTGGTCTCATGATAGGTTTACTAAGTATGTGTGAGGTTATGGGGCTTCACATGTACAATGCACTAGTAGACTTAGATTGGGATTGTGAGTAAGGTCTTATATTGTTCTATGTGAAGTGAAATTAGTATATGTGCAAAGTGAATAGAGTTTACTGTAATATCTTTATGGTCTTGACTTGAAGGTGTCTTCTGGTGTGCTATACTTCTATGATGGTATGTGTTATCTTGTGTAGGTTATATTTATGATTCCTTTAGGACTAAAGGTGATGCATTGCACCAAGTATCACTAGAGGGTTACTTGGGAGGTTAATCAAATAAAAAAAGAAGTTCACTGTAAGGGATAGGAGTTCACTGTAAAGTTAGTATGCTTACTGTAATGTGACTCTAAAATACCTTAAATTCTATATGTGATTTTATATGATATATGACCATTGAATATTCCTATATGAAGTATGTGAATTGTATAAATGCTATTGTATCAAAGTTTTATGAGATTTTCACAAAAAGGCATAATACATGATTTCAAGTAAAATGTCCCTTTTAAATGCATGTTTTTGCATGGTTGTCATACTTAGTGTATTCTTGTACTAACTCTATTCGTCTCTAACTTTTTACACAAAGTGTAGGTTATGGATTCTCAAAGGATGTCTTTAAATGATGAGGAGCTTGATATGTGATTCCCAAGCTCAAGGAAAGGAATCCTTAAGTCCAAGGATTTCCTAATGTCTAGCTTACTGTAATGTCTTTTAATATTGTACTTATGTATTATGTTATAAGGGCCGTGTCCCTATTGTACTCTAATGATGTTGAGTCTAGGATGGCAAAAGAGACTAGAGTCTTTAACTATGTATTATGATAGTTCTTATATAAATGAAGTGATGTTTCTAGCATATGATATAATATAAAAGTTTTAAATTTTCCGCTAAATTTACCTATGAAAATGCGATGAATGATGACTATGGGCTTGTATAAGACCTCCGAGGGGTCAAATATGCCATGTTACTTCTACGGGTGCTCCCCGGATGTGACAAGACCCCTATTTAAACATCTCATAATAATAGCTCATAGGTAATCATAAGTGAGAAATATCCTTTTACTTTAGAAACCATATACAAGTGAGTAAACCTTTCACTCAACACTTTATCATAATCTGAGTAACTACTTTCAATCATATAATATTCATATCATAACATGCATACAAACTTCATAGCTAATTCAATTTTCTAGGGTTATGGATGAGGAATACTTGTTATCAACATTACAACCGCCCATTAGACATAGGAGCATTACTATCTAAGTAACTCATACTTCATAACTGAATTCAAGAAGAGTAAATATTCATACCTTCTTGCCCATTCATTGCCTTCATACATAAATTACAAAAGCATAAATAACCAATACATAAACAAGGTAATTCAAGAAGTAATACATAGCAATTATCATTCTACATAATCCACGTACTTATTATCTTCTACAATATCCATAGAATTTCAAGATATATTAAGTTCAGGGGAGAAAAAGGGCCCAAGGGGAAATCTCTAGTGATTATCAACAATTAACCATAATTACTTAGTTAAACAATGATAAAAGACCATAATTAATCACAGTTGAATAAAAATTCTATTTTGAAAAGAGGACCCATGTTTAGATTGAAGCCCTAGTCTTGGGGAAGTTTGAAAACCATAGTTGAAGGAGCCTCTTGGGGAAAGGATCCCAAAAGTGAAAGAAACCATACCTTGAGGATTATTTTGCTACGAGTTTGAGATGGATTCCTTGGTGAATTTGTCCTTATCTTGGAGCTCTAGTGCTCCTTCAATGGAGGTTTGATTTTAGAGAGAGAAAAACTACAGAGAAGTTAGAGAGATTTGGGTTTGGAAAATAATAAGATGTTAGGTTAGTTAATTGACTTAGGGTACTTATATAGTCCTAATTTAATCAGTTATTATCGACCTAAGCCACTAACTTATTAATTAATCAATTTACTAACCACCCCAACTTAACCGAAAAGTAGACGGTTTACACGAGTGCCAAACGACGAGGGGCCATCTACGGTTCGTAGACCAATCGACGGCCCCGTACTGGCACTCTGTTGTTTGTGTCAGAGGACGTGAGTTTGGAGAATTTTCGGAATTTTACTAAGTGTCAACCAACATCCTAAACGACGGAGCGTCGTTCCAATGACGGCCCGTCATTGGTGCTCGTGGTTGCACTGTCGAATTGACAGTTTTGGGTCAAATGGATGGGTCCTCCTCAAGGACCCTTAGGGTGTTCCTTGGGGAGTCGTACCCGGATGTTTCAACCCTAAAAACACCCTAACATGTATTTCAAACCTTTTAACCAAATTTTACTCAATTCGGACTCTTTAAACCCCACGAAACATACTAAGGCACACTTGCTCAATTTCACTAGTCTCCGAACGTCGTGATTGTCCCTTGACGTTATGACTCTAACACTTCCAAATTGATTTTATTACCTTTTTTAGGTCTAAAACATCATTATTCAACATATGAGGCTCTAATCTAGGTCATAGAATTTACGGGGTGTTACATTGATCTTATGTATCTGTCATGATGCATTATAAATGTCATCAGTACATTGAATGTACAAGCTTGGAAGGGGAAATTTTAAACATGACATAAAACTTGAACTAGAATTGACGAAACATACATACCTTATCTCAACTCAGTTACTCAAATTCAGAAGATACTTAACTAAATTCAATATAGAAGCAACAATAGAGATGCATTATAAAGAAATCTTTTAAACAATAGATAGAAACTCAATATATTTAAAATGTAATAATAACTCACTTTGTAGGTAAAAATACAAAATAACTTTATTTGGGAGATTGTCTAACTGACAGACATAAATATGAGCTATGTGATGATACATCGTCTCACCCATATTGCCAAAAATGTCCTATACCTTTTCGAGTATAAGACATCCTCAACTAAGTGGATCCACTAAGCTATAAAAATCTATAGGGAATAATCTAAAAATTATGACCCTTTCTACCCACGTTGGCTACATGGTTTATGAGGACTTTGAGTTATTTGTACTCGTCCCCATATCAGTGCTCAATACTACTCCCAAAATATAACTCAACTCATATGTTTAAAAACATTTCTTGATCCTAAAACTTTGAGATTATTACTCAAAAGATTACACTTACAAGAGATAGTACTCAAAACTTCCTATGAACTCATTTTGAAATCGATGTTTCCCCTCATTTTAAATGTAATATTTTTTTCTCTTTGTGACTTAGTCCTTATATATTCATTTTGACAAAACTCAACTCAACTCTACTTATCCTCATACTCAAGTACTCAAGTCTTAAAACTTGTTTTAAAAGTGTATAAAAGACTTATTAAAATGACTCGAAAGACTTTCTCTAACTTGATTCTTAACTCTATCTTGAATTTGAGTGTTGAATTCAAGAGTATTAATTAACGATATGAAGGATATCGTGATGATTAAGTGGTGTTTAGATAGTTGATAATAAGATAAGCAAAGATACTGACGGGGAGCAAAGGCGCAACGCAGAGACACATTAAAATTCTTGGTTGGGAAATAAATATTGGGATTCCGTGTCCTCTCCGCGACAATTATAGTATTAGTTTTTTGCAGACTGGAATAGAGAGCATGTCCGCGACGCGAACCCGGCGCTTTTGTTTTCCCCGATCTTTTCTACCTCTCACAATTTAGATTCAACTTATACACACTACAATTCTAAGGTCAAAACTCTCACATTTTCATAACCTAGAACAATCTCAACGACACCCACACAAGATGCATTCAATTTACTCAACTCATTCGCAACTCTCATATCAAGAACTCAACAAGCACTTCATTATAAAAAAATGAAGCACAAAACCTCAAGAATTAAATAAAGAACAAAATCACATGATTGGCGTGTGGGTTAACGAACCCAACACCATGAGAACATACATACCTCGAGTTGGCAAAACAAACCCTCGATTCGCAAGATTTCTCGATCGTTCTTCCTTTTCTTTTCTACTCTCTACTTGAACGCTCTTCGAAAACCCTATACGTATTTAGGATTATAAAAAATGAACCAAATCAGTTTGGACCCCTAAAACCTTACTATAAACGTTTTAAGCTGATGGGGTAAGGAAAAGACTAAAATACCCCTCACTAATTCGGGTAAACTTCTTTAACTTGAAAGGCTGACTTCAAACTCAAATTTAGAAAATTGGCTGCGTTTGAAAGAGGACACAACGACCATTCATTTAATATCTTATGGGACACCTAACTCATCCTTTGCCTAAAGTTGTGACCATTTGAAGTTGACCCAAAACTTACAACTTAAGTATTACTTGCCAAATTCTCAATTTAACTCTTTATTAATTATTTCTTTCTAAATTTAACTCTATATAAGACCGAGGTGCTACATTAGTAAAAACATTCAGACTTGAATTCTACCTAGAATTCTCTTAGAATTCTTTGTCATAACTCTAGCTTTTACCAAATTTCATGTTGATTTCATAAAGAGTGACTACAACACTGCCCAATATATTTTTCACAAGGAATTCATTTCAAAAAAACATAGTTTCCACATGGAAAACTTTATTATCCAGCTTTACTTATCAAATAAGGGGAAGAAATTATTCCCTCCGAAAATTATGACAAAAGATTTTTTTATGGAAATAATGAGAGCATGGACAACAACAACTGCACCAGGCATAACATACATAAAATTGTACCAGGTTGCTTATAATCATACCAATTATATGTTTGGGGTCGATGAACTTTCGATAGGAGAATTGGGTATGTAGATGATGTATAAACAATTTAAAGGGGATTGAAATTCTTTTAATCGTAAACTTTGAATATTATATATCATCTAGATTATTTTCATCAAATATATGCTCAACTTCCACTTAATCGATACTAGTTAGATAAATTCCTAATACCTTTGTGTTTTAAGAGGTTCATATATCATAATCCAAAGTATACCCTATGTCTGACATGACACATAAGACCCTGACAAAGCTCTACACAAGTTTCTTGACATACATATACACGTAGCGATATACAAAAGTAAAGCATTTTATATCAAATAAAGAGTATTATAATTTAAAGAGGAAGTCTAACATATTCTTGACAAGCATTTTTACAACATCAAAAGAAGTGGTCTGGACGTAACTCGTACACCACATAAAATATCCAAAAGTAAATGAGACAAGAAATCAATAAATGTGACATGGTCCTCCGAGTATGAGGACTCACCAAGTCTTGAAATCTCTAGAGTGATCATCTATCTGTAAACGAGGGAGGGAAAGGAGTCATCAAACCCTACATTAGTGAAACAATGTAGTAAAAATATGCATTAGTACATGGAATGTACTAAGTATGAGGACCATGTTGAAAATGTAAAATATGGTAATAATACCCTTGAGTTAGTAAGTGTCCAACTCCTCGTTCTCAACCGTAGAAAATACCATACTACTACCTACTATTTTCTAAACATCATTAGTGAACTATTGAGGATCCTCATCAAGCTTAGAACCATGGAATTTCAAAGATTCATCCTAATGATGTCACTTATCCTTTCCACCGCTGTACCGACATTTAGGTTCATGGGAGCATTAGCCTCTCTAGTGGCTTGGCCGTCATAGGTTGAGCCAAAACGTGGAAAGTGATCGGTAAGATCATCGAAGATACTTTATCAAATACTAAGCATCGACGGTCGTCAATCAGTATATAACCCAACCAAGGTTTGGGATCATTCCCACAGGGAGTGGTATTGAGAATAATTCAGTCAAGCCTAAATCTAACCCATGCTAGTCAAATCTATTAGAAAATATTGAATAAAATATAACAAAGTTGGGGTGGGTGGGGGGGTGGGGGGGTAACACAAGTGTCAATTAACAATGGGGGGTTTATATATCAAATCAATAATTAAAATAGTAGAAACAACAAGAGAGACTAATGGAGAAATGAGATTCATGGGATGCGAATTAAATATGAGATAAAAGACATTGAAGGGTAATTGCTATTGATAGTACATTACTGAATACATGTAATTAGGATAGACTTTAGTAGGGGTAAATTCTCTCTCTCCTGCAACTTACTCCAAATCAACTCGATTTCTTTCGAACACCGATTTGCAGCGTTTAAGTACAGCCTCCACCTTAGCCCAATCACTCTATCGAGATGAAAGTGTTGGAAAGGGACTAGGATTCACTCTCTCAAGCTGAACACATGACGACTCAATAACCAACGGCTATCATCTTAGTAGTCTTTGTTTTAAAACCTCTCTCTCAAGCAAGACAAGAACACTAAGGTAAAATAATATTTTCAGCTACAACCTCATTTAGTTCAAACACAACTAACTGAAATCACATTTAAACATCAAATATACCAACAATAAGTAACACCCAACAATAGATTTACCTTATATTAACAAAATCACACCCAGGAATTGGTGTTTTAGCTATAACTAAAGAAAAGTCAGAAAGTGATACCACATCGAAGTAACATCAACGGGGTATGATTTATTTTTACTTTAATCGAGTCTAGGATGAAGAATTTGTAACACCCACTTCGAATTTCTTCAAGGTGAGAATCTTGAAGTCTCCAAGATTAAAGAGAAATGTTTCTCATAGCTCTCAAAAACTCAAAATAGAAGTTGAGTCTAAAAATTACTGTTCAAAACTATAAAATTTGATACTAAGCTAAAAATATCAACAAGTAATTATAGTTTTCCAAAGTCGTGCTACGAAGGACCACTCAGCGTAGTTAGTTGGGATCGCGGATCCACCTTTTGGTATGTTTATCGCAGTCTTGCTGTAGACTTCAGCATCTTCACATTTCTTATCATTGGGCGACATCATAATTCTTTGCGAAACTTCTCGGTGACTCACCGACTGATCCTTTGCACCTCCAATTTGATCCTTTACTTTAGCACTCAGTTCACTCGAACCAAAGGCGAGGATAAAACCTTTTGGCTGCGAACCGAATGGTTTTGGAGATCCTCAGGTCTTCACTTTTTCTTTCTTTCACCTGCCTTTTTTTCTTTTTGCTTGATTGTATTTATGCTTTGGCTCCAAGTATATATACCTGAAACTCAAGGTATATTATTTTTGAGACAAAATATGCATTTGAGGACACTAAACTTATCAATATATAGCCCTAAATAAGTCCACGTCGTGGACTCATCAACACCCCAACTTAAAATTTTGCTTGTCCTCAAGTTAAACTCAAGTTCAGCAGTTGAAAAATGATGTACCAAAAAGTGCTACAGAAGTCTTAATCATGAATCCACACAACAAGACTCAACTTACTCATGCAAGGATTAAATGTGCACTCAAAGACTAAAGTTGTAACACACAATTATCAACGATTTTCAAGCTCACGATACTTGCTTCAAATGCAAATTCAAGCTCAACCAAAGTGATCAAATGCCCTCACATAAAGAATGATTCCATATTCACACACAATGATGCACAATTTAAAGTTTTGGAATCAATTTCAGCGCTTACACTCACAAAGATGAACACAATGCATGATTTAACCCATGGGTTTGCCTGTATTTTCCAATAAACTTTTGTTTTAGCTCACTCAAGATCAAAAAGGTCTTTTAAGGCTTCTAACGAGGTTGAGTGTATAGGTATGGTCATTTAGGCCTAGTGACTTTCATCCTTATGAGATGCGGTGCTCATAACACTTCCTTTTTCCTTTTCCTTCATTCTTTTCTCTAGTTCTCATAAGTCATCCCTTTATTAACTTTCAATGGATTGTTCGGAAGACCCCATTTCGTTTTGTATTTTTCAAAATTTTATTTCATGAATTTCACATCATCATTCTTTTATTTTCTTTTTCTCTTTCATCCTTTTTTGTATGGAGGGGTCCCATTTTTCTCAACGCCATGGGTTAAGGGAGACTATTCTTGCACTCTTTGACTTGCCTTCTCTTTTCATCAAACCCCCAAATTAGGCTTTTGGCCTAAGTTGGCTATTCAATCAACACCAAATTAAGATGATTATGGGTAGAGGATTAATAGACGTCATGTTTTCATCAAGTTTCATCAAAATAAATGTAAGGGGTCATGTATTCATTAAATTTCATCCAAAGAAAGGTAAGTCTCAAGGGATGATCAAAAGAGGTTCACACACTCACAAGGTAAACCACAAAAGAGGTATATGTCAAATTGGTTCAAACTCTTTCAATAGTGCCTAAGATTATATCATAAGTTCACAACACTTAGTCAACCAGACTAACGGAGCAAATTCTAGGTGTCATCATGCATGGTTCACGGTAAGCTCATCGTTCACGGTAAGCTCATCACATAGGGCATTGACAATAAAGTCAAACAAGACTCCACGATTTTGCAAGTGTGCCATGTTCATCGCAAGAAGCTCAATTTTATAATTAGATAATGACAATGAGATGCAAAGTATTCACATATTGTCTATGCATCTTCATTTAGCCTCGTTGTAGCCGCATATTCATGTTTGTTTGATTGCAAGGTGCTACACCCTCAAAATGAACTAAGGTATCTAGAGCCTCACATGTGCCTAAAAAGGTTAATAACATATTAATAAAGTGTTTTACAACTTGCATAATTGATTTGAAGAGGTTTTGAGGTCAAACTTCAAGAACGTCCAAGACGTCCGAAAGTTAGTCTTTAGATGTGCTAGTGAGTCCTTGTACGTTTGCCCTATTTTTATGTGTTGTTTTGAGTTGAAAAACAGTTTAGTTGACCCTAGCATCTTAATAGACATGTTAAGGGTCAAAACGTTCGGGTACGACTCCCCGGGAACCACCCTAAGGGCCCCCAAGAAGGACCCAAATGTTGGACAAGGAGGCTGTCCAAGGCAGTGTGCAGCAGCAGGATGGAGAACCAGCCTCGCGTCGCGCGCCTGACACTGAGTGTGGCTGTGACACGCGTGCCCAACACAAGGTCTACAGCCTCAAAATTATTTTGGGGCAACTTCAGAGGCTGCCCACAACGCAGCCACTTCCCAAATCTGATTGCGTCGTTTTTAAGTTAATTTGACATGTAAAGTTCCAATAAGTATGGGGTTGTTTTTGTAACTTAGGGATACGGTAATAAAATGTTTTTAGCACCTTTTAAACCTTTTCCCAAGTCAAAACCCCAACACACATTATGGAATCAAAATCCCCAAAACTCTCTCTTCTTAAAAAAACCCGAAAACCTCCATTGAAGAGCAAGCTCAAGAACAAGCTATGGAGGTGGATTCTTGGAGCTTTCTTCTCAGATTTTCGTGGGATTTCTAATATAGAAGCTATGGTTATCCTTCATCCATATATAACCATTCATCTATGGATTCCTTTCACAACTTTTTCCAAACATGATTCTATGTAAAAGATCCTATATTTTAATCTTGCCATGGGTTCATTGTTAAAGTGATTTCAAAAGCATTCTAATGATGAATATATGTTTAGATACTGATTTTATGATGGATTTCGATCCAATTTTATGAAGAACCCATGATCCTCCTAATTTCTCAAAGTTAGCCTATAATGTGGGTCTTGTAATCTTGATTCCATATTTATAGAATTGTGATTGGATTGTATTGATTGCTTATTCCTATTACTATCTATATCAATTGAATATGAATTATGGAGGAATGATCAAAGATAATCATTAGCTTAAAGATTTGGTAAGTTGACATATTTCCTCTAATTAGCTTAGAATGTATATTGAATTGTGTTGATTGGTATGGTCCGCTTATGGTGGCAGTGTTTACATTCTTGTACATGTTTATGTGTTATGGTCATGGCCTTGAAGGCATTAGATGCAAGATGAATCTATATGATGATTTCCATGTTTAGGAAATTGAAGGATTTAGCCTTGATTCTAATTACCATGTTCTAAGTGAATTGATGTTATGTGAAGTATATGAATAGCCCTCTAAACTAGTTATATGATCGAGGTGTGTATGATTTTATATGTATATGTGTGATGATCATGTTAGGGTTAGGTGGTATATATGGCTAGTAATAAATAATATTACTGTACCATGATCCTTACCTATACGAACCATATATAAATGTGTAATCAAAGTATGCTAGGAATGTTCTATTCTATTGATGAGTATTTACTTGGAGTGTGTGTAGTGAATAGTCTTTAATACTCTCGATGTGTTTGACTCAAGACTTGAAGAATGTTGTACATGTCTTTTGATTAGATGGTGGATTCCTCAATACTATGTGATAGCCATTATTTGATCATGTTCACCAATGTACACACACTTTATGCATATCTATGAGTAGGGTAAATTCGTGATGACTAAGGAAAGGATAGTTCTCTTATGCATCATTACCTATTTTTATGCATATAAAGTGTATGATTAATGAAGATATGAACATGTGTGCCTAAAGGTGTTTGTGTGAAGGTAGATCTCACATATATGTACACACACATACATGTTTGAATGAGGTATGTTAGTGGTAGTCTAATGAATACGTGAGTCTCTTGAAAGGTATTACTCAATTGTAATCTAAACTAGACTATAGTGTAAATACGATTTCATTATGTGAAAGTACATTCTCACATAATGTAGATTCTAAGATGAAAGGACATTCTCATCTTAGCATCCTTTGAGCTATATGAAGTATGAAAGAGAAAGCTCCTAAGGCCTTCTTTATGACTTAATGCATTAAATGATTAAATGTATATTAAAAAGGGAGTTAGAGCCTAGCACCGAGTGAATATGACAAATGAGAGTGGGAGCTTCACATTAGTAAGTCGGGCTTCCCACAAAGAGAACCTTCACGTTAGTAAGTCCGGGTTCCCAACATAGATGTTTTCTCGTGAGATTGAAACCTCCACGTTAGCAAGTAAAGGTTTCTAGAAACAATCTCCTTGTTCCATAACTACGTGCCCCCGTAAGTATTAGCTTAGTGGATCCACTAGAATAACTATTTCTGTATGAAGGTCCTACCTTGGCAAGTAGTATCCTCTCTTTTCGGTGTGGGAGTAGAACACCGGATTCCATGTAGCTCACATGGTCTATGTCGGTTATGGCTATGTATCCCAAAGGTTAAGAAATGAACTAAGATAAGAATTTGAAATCTAATATAAATTCCTTGAGAAGTGTACTTAACATAGGTAGGAATATGGACCCTAATCTAAATTCATTGACAAATGTACTTAGCATAGGTAGGAATATGGACCCTATCTATGAATTGCACTATATGACTTCAAGAAAGGATAGGATTGGAACCTCTTATGAAGTAAAGACTTTTGTTATGTATGAGTTGTATAAATACATGTTAAGTGAACTTGTTATGTAAAGATATGAATTATGACTACGCATGTGAATTACACTTATGACTCCTAAGTGAGTTTACTTAGTATATGTGTGGGTATGAGACTCCATGTTTACATTTCACAAGTAAGCTTGTAAAGGGGTTGTGAGGATGGTTTACTTATTATATGAACTAAGTGAGTTTATGACTAAACTGTAGGAGGTATGATGATGTCTTCCTATGATATTATGAAGTATGATGAGTCCTTATATGATGCTATGAAGTATGTGGCCTTATGTCTAGTTATAATGAAAGTTTTATGACTTGTTAAATATGTTATGCCTATGCTAGGGTGACTTCTTAGGTACACTTGGTGGAAGTAGTATTATGGGATGTTACCTACAAATTGCACTAGTGTGACTTAGGAGTTGTCTGAGGTGATGGTCCTTGTGTGAAGTTTATGTCTATGAGGTGTTTAAAGTCTTATGAATATATGGTTGTGTTATGAATCATATTATGAAAGACTATTGTAAGGTGACCTCAAGGTGATACATTGTACTAAGTACACTTGAGGGTTACTTAAGGAAAGAAGTAAGATAAAAGAGAGGTAATGTATTGTATGTATGGAGTATGTCTCAAAGTATGATAAATGGATTTATGTTCTATTATGAGTAGTATCCATATCCATATCATGTATGTGAACTATATTGAGCTTATATGTGCCAATGTTTATGAAGTTTACTAAAAATACATGATGCATGATTTCTAACTAAATGTCCTCTTTAAATGCATGTTTTTGCATGGTTGTCATACTTAGTGCATCCTTGTACTTATCACATCCGGGTAGCACTCCCTAGAAGTAACATGGAATACTTGACCTCTCGGAGGTCTTATACAAGCCCATAGTTATCATTCATCGCATTGTCATGGGTAAATTTAGAGGAAAATTTAAAACTTTCACATCACATCATATGCTATAACATCAATTCCAAAATATCATATTTACATAGATAGACTCTAAGTCTCTTTGTCATCTTAGACTCAACATCATTAGAGTACATTAGGGACACGACCCTTACAACATAAATCATAAGTACAATATATTAAGAGACTTTACAGTAAAGACACAACTTAGGAAATCCTTGAACTTAAGGGTTCCTTTCCTTGAGCTTTGAAATCACATATCAAGCTCCTCACCATTAAAGACATCCTTTAAGCATCCATAACCTACACTTTGTGTAAAAAGGTAGAGAAGAATGGAGTTAGTACAAGAATGCACTAAGTATGACAACAAAACATGCATTTAAAAATGGACATTTTACTTGAAATCATGCATTATGCGTTTTTGTGAAAATCCCATTACATACTTCATTTAGGCATATATCATAGTCATAATAGCTTATAAAATCACACATAGAATTTAAGTCACATTGTGAAGCATTTTACATTAAGCTTATAGTGAACTCTTGTTCACTTTACAGTGAACTCGTTTTATCCTAACACCTTCACTTTCCCAAGTAATCCTCTAGTGATACTTGATGCAATGCATCACCTTGAGGCCACAATGAAATCATACATACAACATTTCAACTCACATATACATTCATATAGGACCATTTCATATAACAAGGCACATACTTCACATTGAACATTATAAGACCGTACTCATGACCCCAATCTAAGTCTAGTGCAATGTACATGTGAAGCCCCATGACCTCACACATATTTAGTAAACCTATCATAAGACCACAAGACTTAACATATACTTGATACACCAAACATAATACTAAAGTCAGCTACATACACTTAAAGTAGGACCTTAGTCACATAGTCATATTCGAACTTCATATCATGCATATCATAACATCATGTAGACACTAACACAATGTCATGCAATAGAACCATAAACATATGCACATACATTAGACCAACTTCCTAGGACTCCCTCAGAGAGCTACTTGTGCAATGCATAGATGTGTTCATTACTTTCACCTATCCTAAGTACCTTCCCTTAGGTTATCCTAGTTAGGGTCCCTTTACTTTACTTTAATTCCATTGTCCATTTTACTTTAGGGAAACTATAGCCTTAACCGACAGTAAGACCATGGGTGCTAAACATGGAATTTGGTATTGTAGAGCCTTACACCAATGGAAGGTGCTCTACTTAGCCAAAGTAGAACATTAACACATGCTATCATATTAGGGGATCACTTGCTAGATCCTATGGGGCTAACATAGTTTATGGAACTTGGAGGTACATGTGAAAACCTTCTTTATGCCAAATGGGGCATTATTGTTATTCACTTATGGAAGCCCTCTTTATGCCTATTGAGGCATTGTAGTTATCCACCTCATGAGGATTATGGTGACCTATCTTCCTACAATGGGAAGGGATACCCCTCATCTTCAAGTTCATTCGGTGCTAAGCTAACTTCACTTTATTGAAAAGACTTTATGAACATTTCTTTATAAAACATAGGCTAAGGAGATTGACTCCTCATATTCTTAGATAATAGGTCATAGATGAGAGTTCATCAACCTAAATCATGTGAGAAATCCCTTCACATGGACATAGCATATGTAAAGCACCATCTAGTTTAGGGTACCCTTGAGAACACCTTCAAGTGCCCCTCTATTGACTAGATAATCATTTATGTGTGTACATACATGTGAGTAGCCCTTTAAAATAACACCTTTAGACCACACATGTTCATAACATACTCATGCATTCATATTCATGTACATAGGAAACTAAACCTACGAACTATCCTATCAAGGCACACATGTGTAATGCATAGACAAGGTCCCATATGCTTTCCAATACTAGTACACCTATAAAGTCATCCTAGTTAATGGAATACATAACATACTTCACATACATATACCTTACATGCATAGTAGTAGACATTTAGGGAATATAAGAACAACCTTTCATTAGAAACCATGAACCTTTACTACATTGTAAGCATGCATATTTTGTGAGTGTGTGTACATTGGTCAACATTATAACATAATGTCTATCAATAACACATTGAGGAAGCCACCCTATTAGGACCATAATGCACCTTAAAGCATAGACCACACAACACAATTTAGCATAGGAGACAAGCTATATTCATAGTATTCTTAAGACATCTAACCTTAGCTATTCACACATTAACATAGGGGTACATAGGTAAGGGAACATCAACAATCACAAATCATCAATGTCAGTACCAAAACCTATCACTAACATAGTTATACACATGCATGCACAATAGCCATACAACCTAGTGTAAGGTCCTGAAAATGACATAGGTGAAATAGAGCCTAACATGGTTGTAATGGTGGTATAAAGTCCTAAATATGTCTATCATATGGTATTGAGGCAGTGACTAAAGTAATAGGTGCATTGGAAGCCAAACATCAAGGGACGACTAAGACATTTGACGACTGTCACCTAAGTGCCTCATATGTGGTTCTATGTGTTTATGTGTGTATAATGAGGTGTTATGGTCCTTAAATGAGTTTATATGATGTATATAGGTAGTGTGTCAAGTTTCAAGAAGTTTGGAGGCCAAAAACTCAAGAACATCCATGGCATTCGAAAGATGTTTCTTTGAAATGACCTTATGTGTGTAGGCATGTTTAATAGAGTTTTACGTGTTTGCTTTAAGTGAAATTCACGTGAGAGGTTCTAAGATTGTATACGGTCATGTTTGGGTTGGAAATATGAGGGCAAACATCCCGAAGGACCAACCAAGGGTCCTTGAGGAAGGACCCATGTTGGTGGCCAAAACTGCCCAAGGCAGTCCCACCTACGGATGGCAATCGACGGCCAGTGGCCTGGTCGACGGCCCGTAGGTGGTGGGTGTGGGTAGGTACTTAGCCTGGGGATCTAAGATACCTGTTCCAAGTCTCTGAACCCATCGACGGAGGCAAGCACGACCAGTGTGTGGACCTACGCCCCGTCGATGGGCAACCATCGATGGACAAAAAGCTTAGTCCTAGACCATGGACCAAAGGATGGTCCGTAGTTCAAGGGAGGGTCCGTAGGTCAAGGGAAGGTCCGTCGATGGTGCCGTGGGTAGGGACTTAGGCTGGGAAAGTATGAGGACCACGTCCAGCCTCTGAAACAAACGACGGGAGGACATGATGGTCCGTTTGTGGACAAATGGTCCGTCGACTGCCAACCGTCGATGGTGCTGTCCTTGCGTGCAGTTTACTGTTAAGTTGAGGGGTGAAGTTGTAATTTCACCCTACTTCCAAATATAGAATTTGGTGGTTCCTAAGGGGTATATTGAGTATTTTAAATGTGTTTATACGTCTTTGACACTTAGAAGATTTCATTCTTCAAAATCAAAACCCCAAAATACCTTAGAAATTCCCCAAGACTCCATTAAAGCTAAAACTCAAGGAAGAGCTTGGATTGGTATATTGAGTAGAATTCTTCATCAAAGTGAAGGATTAGAATTGTTGAGGTATGGATGTTGATCCTTGAAACTCGTTTCATCAAGGAGCCCAACTTTCGAAGATGTTTTCTAAAGATTTCTAAAGTTGAATTGACCTTTTTCATGATCTATCATGGGTTCTTGCATTAATGGTTTTTAATCATTGATTAGTTATTGAATTGTGGTTATTAATGTGATTTTAACTCAATAAACCTATGAACCCATGTAATTGATGAACCCTAGTTTTTGACTAAGTTATGGGTTACTTGATATAGGTCTAATGCTTATGAATTAATCTGTTGTTTCTTATGAGCTTTCTAATGATGTAAGAATTGTATTCAATCTTTATCTAATTGGTCTTATATATTGTTGAATCTATATTGAATTGGTTTAGATCTCAATGATTATTATAGTTTATGTATTGAATTGGTGTTCATGGCCATGGATAAGGGCCTTATGAGGTTGAATTGGATGATATCATATTGACTTAAAGTTTTGAGGATGAAAAGGTGGTTCGCTGCCCTATTTCCTTATTATTAATGTTAAATTAGACTTTAATGTTAAATTAGACTTCAATTATGTTATGATTGGTTTGGTCCACTTTTGGTGGCGGTGTTATGTGAATTGATGTGGCTTTATCGGCGTTATTTTAAGTATATTGATGATCATGGCCTTGTCGGCACTACTTGAAGTAATATGGCTATTTGTATAGTTGATTATGTGATGTATGATCATATCTACCTATATGTGAAGTAATGTGAAAGTATGTGTTATTCTATTGATGCCATTTAGGTGATCATGTTATGCTATGACTAGGTGTTAAGTGTGTAGCCTTAGATTTGATACCTCTGTGTTCCTAACTTGGCTATATGAGTCTATAATGGTTTTGTTGATGATGTTAAAGTAATAAATATGTTGACATAATGTTAATAAGGGTCATTCCTAAGTGTCTAAATAATGATATGTTATATGTGCTAAAGTGATGTAATGTTGTGTCTTGTTTAGGTAGACTTGTGTCCCTTACTTGATGCTTTTATGAATATAAATATGAGATGTCTTGACTTATGAACCTAAAGAGTCTTAGTCTTGAAAGAATGAATAATAGGTGAGACCTTGCATGATGATAAGAGGGTCCTTTATGTGAAACCTTGAACCTAGTGGTAGGGTTATGAAACTTGAAGTCGAAAGCCGTAATGGTATCCTTTATGTAATAAATGATGGACTTAAGGTTGATTGGCTGGAACGACATAATATCAATCCTTAGGAAAGTCATGATGAGCTTCTTTTCGCCATAGTGAGATAGCCCTAGTGGACCTTTCTTTGGTAGGGTAAATGTAATTGGGCCGTGAACTTGATATGGGACCCATTTGTATGAACCTTAATGTGAATTAATCTATGAGAACGAAGGCTAGAAACGAGTGAGTATGGCAAGGGAAGTAGTTCTAGTTAAAGCATGAGGCTAGAATACAAAGAAGCCCTTCATGTTTCCTTAACCATGTGCCTACATGGGATGTCTCTAAGCTCTACCATTGGCAAGTAGAACAACCTCATAGGAGTAGGATAGAACTCTGGATTCCATGCTTTGCTAACATGGTCTATGTCGGTTATTGCCTATTATCATCATGTGGGATATATATTAGCATTAGAGAAGTTCTATGAGGTTTAGGTGGTGGTATGAGATGCTATCTAGACATTGCACAATAGGCTTTGAAGATGTTAGTAAGAGTCCCTAGGTCTTGTCCAAGACCATTATTTGAATGTTCTTTATGCGATGTATGTCTCTTAAATGAACTAAGTAATGTAATGACTTAATAATGTAAATATGTAAATGAATGAGTACCTAATCTAAAGTGACTTAAGGGTTCCTTAGTTAAAGTGTGAAGAGGGCATAAAGGATGATCTCTTCATGTCTTATCATTGGAAGTCTTGAGAATGACTCTAGTTAGGGAAGTTGCTTGATATGGTTAACATGATCTAAACTTAGGAAGTCTTAAGGATTATTTAGGTAGCCTTGAAGAGGGTGTATGGGCGTTCTCTTCTAGGAGTACTTAAGTAAGTCTTTTGATAGCCTTGGTAGGGGAGATTGTCATATTATGTATGTCTTGTATGTTGATGTATTTTAGGTGTGTATGTGTCTCATTATGAGTAATATTAAGGATCGTTTAGGAACATCTAGAGAGGGTGTATGGGCGGTCTCTCTTTGTATGACTTAAGTGAATCTTAGGATAGCTTTAGTGAGAAAACTACATGCTAGAAGATGCTTAGTACGAAAATAGAGGAATTCAGTGTAACAGTGAAGCAATTCACTGTACAGTGAATTGAGCTCACTGTAAAGTGAGTCCTAAAATATGATAATTGGTTTTAAACGTTTTCTTATGTGTTTCTAAGTTACTAAATGTTGTTCTTATGATGAAATTATGATACTTAAATTAAAAGATGCATATTTCCAATAAATGTCCATTTTCATGATTCTTATGCATAATGCCATACTTCGTACATGTGGTTGTACTAATTCCATGCTTTCTTTCTATCTATATAGTTCTTGGTAGGTGAAGAGCTTTGGGAAGAAGACTTGGAATAGAAGATCGTTCAAGAGAAGTCAAAGTATATCTTCACTTGACTCGATGGCATATATGTCTTTTATGTTTCGTTTATGAAGTATTGTAATAGACTATATAGTAGTATGTTTTCAAATTCGTATGGGCCGTGTCCCAAGTATTCTTGTGTCTTAAGATAATGAGATTGAGACTTAGTATTTCTATTACTTCTATATGAAAGAGTTTTAAGACTATGATATTGTTTTATGAAAATTTTTAATCCACATTACTTTTCATTATGTATATGCGATGAATGATATGAAAGGCTTGTATGAGACCTCCGAGAGGTCGAGTACTCCGGTTGCAATCCAAGATTGCACCCTAACTTCTGTGGTGTGGTTTTGGGATGTGACACCTAGATCACAACTAGAATAGGAAACTAGGCATGAGCTTCACATTGGGTGATCATCACCAACACACATTCATGATATCATCAAGTTGCCTGCAAGGCCATAATCAACACATGTATATTGGAAATAAAGTAAACACCGCCAGCATAAGTGGACCAAACCACGCAATGCCATACAAGGCTTCATCAATTATCAAATACTATAAGAAAGGAAATGAGATAGGCATTCTTACCAATTTCTCATCATTTGATCATCATTGACCAATACTCCTTTTCCTGAACAATTAATGTATAGTGTAGTAGCTAAATGTTTTTTAACCATAAAAGAAACCATGCATAAACCATTACAAGATCATGCTACGAACTAGTGCAAAACACCACCAATATACTAGAGAATAGAGAGACATAGATCATCAACATATTTCCCTAGTCTTGATCATCAATTAAAATTCATGAATAATGTACATGTAGGGCAGTAGCTAAAGAAATCATAACCTAAATGAAATCCTACTACAATTGCCAATAAACTCGAGATCACTATAAGCACGCTATATTAGGAATTCATGGAAGATAGAATAACATAGGCTAATCCTATTCAAACAATCATGAATTGATCCACGTTAGATCCATTACATATAATTCATAATCACATTACATCATAGGCAGTAGCTAACCATCACTTTAACATAATTGAATCTCACAATACGCATGCTAGCATCAAGATCACAAGATACTACATTATAGTCTTACTTCACTCAAACCTTCAAACCTTGATCCACATGGATCACTCATTAACAATTAACTATCAATTCACATACTAGGCAGTAGATATAAGCATTTTAACACAATAGAACCACAATTCGATTAACATAAGGTTAAGATCACAAAGCCCACGCATATAGGCTATAATCGAGAGATTGGAAGAGATCAAGGGTTCATCATGTAATTGAATTGAAAACTTCATTATAAACAATATCTAATCCATACCTCATCATAACAATGCTTTTAAAATCGATTTGAGAAAGAACCCATGACTAAATTGAAGAAGAAGAGAATTGATCATATTTTCTCTTTGAAAACTTTGAGATTAACTCTCTAGATGGAAGTTTAACTAGATATTAAGGATAACCATACCTTATTTATTGAAGACCCATGAGAAATTTGAGATGAAACCATGAAAATCCAGCCCCTAGATAGAACTTGAGTTTTCCCTCCAATGGAGGTTAGAGAATTTGGAAGAAAAGAGAGCTTTTGGGATTTTGATTTTTCTTATTGGGTTGGGGTTTTGACTTGGGAAAGGGGTTGAATAAGTCTTAAAATCTGATTATAACAGTCTCCCAATATTACCAGAACAACCCCACACTTAATTGGACTTTTAGACATCTCAAACTCAACTTTTATTTGTGAAATCTTCCTCGCGGAACAAGTCCGCGTCGCGGTGCTTTTCCCGCATGAGTTTTTTGAAAATAAACTATGGGGAAGTTGAGTATGCGTTGTGTCCCCGACGCGGACAATCTTTTTGATCTATGGTGGACCAATTCCACGATGCAAACCTATTTCACCAAGGAACAAAAGCTGCTGCCGTGGCAACTTATTGGCCCAAGGTTGGGTTCTCTTCAAGGACCCTTTGGTTGGTCATTGGGGAGTTTTTCCCAGACGTTTCCACCTCAAATACTCTCGTATACATGTTATAAACCTCTCCTATAAATTTTATCATAAAAAAGACATAAAACATAGCAAGACACACTAGAACACACACGCACGTACGTTTCAAGGGCTAACTTTCGAATGTCTCAGACGTTCTTGGATGTTTGACCTCCAAACTTCATGCAACTTAATATACTGCCAATAAGCATCATTATAACTAATATAAGGACCTCATAAGCTCATGACATACAAATATAAGCATGTATAGACACATGAGACATATAGGTGACTAGTCGCCGAACGTCTTAGTCGTCCCTTGACGTTTGACTTCCAATTCACCAAAACCTTTAGTCACTGACTCAATACCACATTATAAACCATTTTAGGACCTTATAACCTTATAAAAAACGTGTTAGGCTCTATACACCCTAACTCATTTTTTGGGGTCTTACAGTTCTAATATGATTCTTCTTCATATTTTTACACCAAGTGTAGTTGGTGATGGCTAGAGGATGTCTCCTAGGTGAAGATCTTGGATAGATCTCCCAAGTTCAATTAAAGGATCCCTTATGATTCAAGGGTTGCCTATGTCAAGATGTTCTTTAAGTTGATGTAATAGAATAGACTTATATTTTATGTTGTTAAGGTCATGTCCCTATTCTATTCTATTGAGTTGTGTCTTAAGATGGCAAAAAGACTTAGGGTATACTTATGTACTTATAATTTTATAAATATAAATGAAGTGTTGTTCTACCATATGATGTGCTATGAAAAGTTTTAATTTTCTGCTATTTTTTTTACGATTATGCAATGAAAGATGTCTAAGGGCTTGTCTTAGACCTCCGAGAGGTCGACGACGCCGTGTGACGACTCAAGAGTTCTCCTTTCTCCTATGGTGTACTTGCGGGTCATAACAAACTTGGTATCAGAGCATAAGGTTTTGTGTTTTGTCCTTAGGTTTCAAAGTCTCGTATTGCCACGTATAGTAGAGTCTCGTTCATCGGTGATGAGTTACGACACATCTATGAGAGAGAGGATATAAGACGATAGAGTTTCCCTTATTCACTGTTCTCATGTCATGCCATAGAACTTAACTCTATGAGATCTCTCTCTGTGATATTTTCTTTTCTGATGGTCTTTTGAATGTGATTCCTTGGATGAGATGGGATTGATATGCTTGAGGGAGAAAAGGTGAGTTTTTGATGCTTACCTTGGTTTTATGGTTTGATGAGTATAAGGTAAATTTAGTATATGTTGATGTGATGCCATTTATTTTTATAGGGGTTTATGTGGAAGGAGATATTATGTTGAGAAGTTATGATATAATATGGTTATAGCTTGTTAGTAGTTGCTACTGTTTAATGGAGTTCCTCTTGGAGTGATAAAATGTCTTATGATTATGTAGGATGGTAACATGATGTTATGATATAGGCTTTAAAAGTCTTGGAGAATGTGGTAAATAGTGAGAAAGATGAATGTTACCTTTGTATATGTGAAATGCTTCATAGATGACCTTGTGTGGATTTGAATCTTTTGTATAGGCCTGCTCCTAAGGAGGGGATATAGTGTGTTGAGCATTGTAAAATGATTGTGAAGTAGTCTAGTTAATGGGAGAACCCTTATGACTAGTTAATGGTTCTCTCCATGAAACTATTCTAATAATGGGAAAAAGGGGAAAAAGGGGTTGTATTCCATAAGTTGGAAGAATGATTACCCTAAGATGAGCTGGGGGGGATGTATGGTATGTACATCTTAGCTCTTAAAGAGAAGGAGAGAATTGAGGTTGACCTACTTTGAAGTGGTTAGTTGCCTTTTAAGCTTGAATTTAACTATGGTTAATTGAGGAAGTGCTTAGATTGTACCTAGGTATGGTTGGCTGGAAAGTTCCACCAAAAGTGATGACCATTGTAGGTTGGTCTTGACATGCCCCGACCTTTAGTTTAAGGGCATGATTTGATTAGGCTTACCTCAAGTGAGGGATAATGTGCATTGATGGTAATATTTTAAGTGCCCTTTGATGTCCCTATGTTGAGTTCCCTTAAACTTATCTAGGTTCAAAATCACTTTGAAGTGATGGTAAGAGGGTGTTCCTAAGCTTAGATCCCAAGATATGGATTGATGTACCTAGTTATTAGGGTTGGAGGTTCCCCTAGAGTTGAGATGAGTTGCTCTTAAATGGGTTTATCCTAAGTGGGGGAGGATGATTTGAGTAGTAAGGTTGTAGATATCCCTATCTTTTCCTTCTATTATTACTCAAGCATGAAACCAAAGAGTTCCTAAGTAGCATGTTCATGATAAGAGTCTTGCATAAAATAATAAGTTGCATGTTCTCCATATATTATGCATGCCTTAAATGACAATATGTTATGCATGTTATGAAAGGTCATTATTGCAAGAAAAAGGAATTTTCGATAAATTGCTCATGTTGTTGTGCATCTTTATATGATAAATATGCAATTTAATCTCATGAGAATAGCTCAGTGAGAATGATTTATGTCACTTAATGTGTGGTGCCTTAGCTTCACAATGAGAAATTGAGTCTCCTTCAAATGAAACAAGATGAGTCTCTTCGAAAAATGTGTGACTTTTGAGATTCGGGAAGTGTTACTATAGGCTCACTCTTGAGAAGTGATGGTCTGTCTAGCCTATGTTTGTTGGCGTGCCTATAAAAGTGTAAGAAATTTCCCTAAATGATGCATGTTTATGAAAGCTATAGATGTGCTAGATACAGAAAGCTGTAAATTTACTTCCTAATATTGTGATATGCTTGGTGTGACCTACCATGTTTATTTCATAAGGAAGGAAGTATAAACATAATGTGGTTTGGAGTAAAGAAATCCTCCTTAATATGAATCAACCTCTATGCATTGCTTTTATGTGAACTTTATGATGCCATGCGTGTATTGTTGTGACCAGGAGAAGGTAGTTCCTCCTTGAGCAAAAAGTTAAACATGGTAAATTTTATGCATGACCTTGATGATATTTTGTCTAAGTTATAACATTGTAGTTGATCTACATTGCTCATGATTCTTGTGCAACTAAATCAATTGTTGAAAATTTTCTCATAGGTTGAAGTGTGGATTATGCCTATGTGTGCAATTGAAATCCATAGTATGCTAAACCTTGTGATGAAATGATGAACATGCCTAAAGTTGGAGAAGGTAGTTCCTCCAAATGGAAATGAATACGAAGAAGTATGTATGCATAGAAAGGATTGTAGAGGTAGTCCATGTTTGATTGTGTATCTATGAATGCATGTTAGTATGTGTTGACACCCAATTTTGGCCCTCCAATATATAAATTAATCATCGAGCTTCTTAAATTTCAAACGATTCAAAAATAATTAGTTTTACAAGAATTTCAAAATAATAATAAAATAATAAATATAGTTTGCAAGTTATTTTAAGTGGTTTTGCTACTTTTTATAATATTTAGATAATATATATGTTTTACATAATTATGTATATAATTAGTATATTTTTATCCTAAAATATTCTCAAAAGATGTTAATTTTAATTAAATATTTGGTCAATTAGTTTAATTCTATAATATAAATTATTTAGCTTATTATTAAGTTAATTATTTTATTTCGTTGACATTAAGAAGCTCATCAATTAATTTGTATTAATTTATCTTATTTAGTTTTAGCCGAATCACCAATTAAACTCAATTGGCTAACTTCTTAATTCCTATTTGGCTATAATTGCAATTAAATTGGCAATATTTTCCATCCCCTTTTTTTAACTAAATTTGCAAGACCAATTTTTAGGCCTTATCTGCAGCCCATTACATTCATCAACAATTCCCAACCCAACTCATTCTCAGACTAATTTCCCAGGCCCAATTCTCTCCCCAAAGACCCAGCCCACAAATCCAAATACCCGACCCATCATGTAGGTCTTCTTCTCTGCTGAAAATCAGCGGAAAGAATGCAACAAAGCAATACTCTCCAAGTCGGATGCACGCCGAAATCCAGCGAGAAGTGGCATCCAACAGTACCATTGTACGCCTTCTTCTTCTTTTTCCTCAAAATCGGGCGACTCCAGCTCCAAGCGGCGTCATAGCGTACCATCATCGTCCTTCTCGCTTGCAGACCCATCGCCCTCACATCCACTTTTCCCCCTTTTGCGGATTTTCAGAGTAAAGATACAACTCCCCCACGCCTCTTAGCTATTGCCTCGAAAAAGAGCATTTTGAAATTTGAATTCATCCTTAATCCACCGGATTTCCCCTCTAACCGGTCTTAGTTCTTTTCCTATAAATACCAGTCGTATATCGCTGTCAAAGGGGGGGAATCAAGTTTTAGAAGGGGAAAAGAAGAAAAAAAAGATTGGATTCTGAGGATATGCGAAAAAATAGTTCACAAGAAGGAGTTCGGAAATTTGATATTATAGCCTAATAGTATTCTGTTACTTGAGTCTCGGGGTTTGGTGTTCTGAAACTCAGATCGAAATTCCTCGTGTGGTGGTCGAATATCTCACCTCAACTCGTTCGTCTCAGTCGCTGCTCCGAAGAAGGTATACTTCTTCATTTTTTTTTCTTATTCTGACTGTAGTTTGCTGTTTGGTATGGCTGATTGATTTTATACCTCCTTTACTGGTCTAAGTTTTACTTTCTGCTTTTAGTACGGTAGTATTTGCTTGTTTGTTTCTGATTTCTCGCTAGTTCTCAGTAAGAAATAGTTTTCTCGTTCTCGTTGAGTTGATTACTAGCCTTCATTATCAAGCATAACTAGAATGTATGGATTTTTGGAAGTTTGGTATCAAGCTATTGCTACTCTAGTCGTGTTGATTTTCATAGCTTTGTAGTGATCAGTTTTATTCGAAATGCCTATTTACTTGAGTTTGTCCTTACTTATCACGACTCCCCGGTAACATGTAGTGTTCGATGTCACGTTTTTCATCCTTTCACCTCAAGTTGAAGGAATGAATCAGGACGTCAAGATTTCAGCTTCATATTGTACTTAGTGTAACCTCATTTTGCCTTAACTCGTTCTAGTTGGCATCTTATTTCTAATCAGAAGTTTACTGTTGGACTCTTGAGTGGGAAATGGTATTGTTCGAGTACATTATAATTCTTGTTCATATTGTTGACGATTTGAGTTTTGTAAAATCGGTCATTGAGTGGAAACGTTTTACAGAAGGGGAGCTCACTTTCTTTGTTTTATTGGTCTATATTCACACCCAAATCTTTGATGTGTTTTCGATGTTACTATACTAATTGAAAGCATTTGAACTTACAGCGATGTCTTTCCCATGTAGGATAATTTTTCTCTAATTTTGTATCTTGTTTTCTCACTCTAGAATGATATTACTATAGCTAGAATGTTTTAGAATGATAGCTTCACTTTTGTTTAAAATTACAAAGTCAAGTTCTCTGTAAAGTTTCATTTTCTTTCAAGTCTAGTTTTTTTTTTTTTATCAAGCATGTTACAATCAACTTCTCTTTACTGCATTTCAGCACCTATCCTCGTTTGTTCGGTTTATTTTCTCATTTGATCAGTTGTAATTCTTTATCTTAAAAATGTTTCAGTGGGCTTCTGTTGTCAATTATTGCTATGATGTGAAGTTAGACCAGCGATATTAAGTTGTAGAGGATAATATTTTGCTCTTGATTCATACTCAGGCAAAGTCTATTAGTTTAGTTCGGGTGATTCTCTATGTAGCGATTTGTGATATCTAGTTCGATACCAACACTACAGAAATATATCATTTCATTATTAATTAGGTTAGATTTCCCCATCTATTATGGTGTAAGAAAGGTTCTATTTATATAGATACTAACTAATAGATTCGTTGCTCAATAGTTGTTGTAACTCATATATGGTAATAGTATTTCTTCTTTCGAGAAAGTGTTAAATAATCGATAGATAGTATTCTGCTTGCCCCATTCTGTGCTAATAAGTCACTAATGTTAATGTGCTTTTCCAAGTTTTCATTACTTGTTAGATTCTTATTAAAATGTTGGTGCTTAAGTCAAGATTTCAAGCCTTGTTAAGTTTTGTTTGGCGAATGTTTTCTTTAAAAATAGAATCATGAGTGCACATATATACTCCAGTAGGTATATGGCTTTAAATTTAGTGATTTGAGCAAATCATTGATTAAGGTTGAGTGGATATTATGCTATTTTATATAATTTTCTGTATGTTCTTTTGGTTTGATCTTTTCCACTCATGTGCTCATGACTTATACACTGTTCTTTACAAATTGAACATCCCTTTTTTTTGCAATTTTGAGATGCTATTAATTCATTACTCATTTATTTGTATGCATGATACTTGAGTCCATTCATGGACTCTCCTCCTTGCATTATGTCGGGATAATCAGCCCAACCTCCTACTCGAGTCGGCCTTCATCCTTGTTCATATCTTGGAAGTCGATATACAAGGCAAGGGAAGCAAGAAATGCATGGAAAGAGCTGATATACGCACTGATATACACTGATATACAACCAATATATACAAAAACGGGATTGGGTTAAAACCCAAAAAATCTGCAGGGAAATTGGCCCAAGAAGGGGCCCAATTTCATTATCTCTTTCACTCTCCTAATTGTTTTGGTTATGTTGACTAATTTCATTTAACTCTTAACTTTAGAATTGGTAATTAACTTACTTAATCCTCAAATGATGAGTTATTTTCTTTATGTTGGTTTACTATTTAAACATCTTTTGCAATCATTTATTCTTATGTCAAGTATATGAGTAAAATTAATATTTTTAGTTAAGTTGAATCTATATTCTTAAAAGATATATTCTTCCATTAATTTGAAATGGGTTTTCATGTTCAAATTGATCAATTTGGTTTGAGTTATTATCTTTTAAAATGATTAAAAACAATAATAATCTAATTCAGTTAATTTCTACTATAATCAATTTCAAAAATTTCTAATTAAGGTTCCATTTTCTTAAAATAAAAATAAAAATCATTCTTTGCTTAAATATTTTCTTAAAGTTGATCGAATATTATTAATTATTATATATTATATTAAATCATGTTTCTAAGAATAGTAAAAAATAATTAACCTAAGTCATAGGATAACCGCATGTTAGCGGACGCTTCAAATGCCTTAAAAACCTTCTTGAAGCGTAAATAAGAATCTCGTACCCGTTTTCTCTAAATTTATTAAGATTTAATCTGTTAAAATCTTTTTAATTAAGTTTTCTTAATTTCTTTAAAAAATTAAGTGGCGACTCTTTTTTAAGTATTTTTCTTAAATTGTTTTATACTTAGAACATTTCAAAAAAGTGATTTTTCTAAAGATAGTAAAATTACGGCATAACAGAAGTTGGTGTTCCTTTTAAGTTTTGTGCATTGACTATAATGTGATAACATGTTGAAGTTTTGTGAGCTGCTATGAAAGTCATTTAGTCCTTTAAAGTGTTTAAAATGTTTCAAGTGTCATTCGAGGACGAATTTTTCCAAGTGAGGGAGTATTGTTACACTCTCAAAATGAACTAAGGTAGCTAGAGCCTCACATGTGCCTAAAAAGTTTAATAAAATGTTAATAAAGTGTTTTACAGCTTTCATAATTTATTTGAAGAGGTTTGGAAGTCAAACGTCCAAGAACGTCCAAGACGTCCGAAAGTTAGTCTTTAGACGTGCTAGTGAGTCCTTGTACGTTTGTGTTGTTTTTATGTGTTGTTTGGAGTTCAAAAATAGTGTAGTTTACCCTAGTATATTAATAGACATGTTAAGGGTCAAAATGTTTGGGTACAACTCCCCGGGAACCATCCTAAAGCACCCCACGGAGGACACAAACGTTGGACAAGGAGGCTGCCCAAGGCAGCGTGCAGCAACAGGATTGAGGGACCAGCCTCGCGTCGCACGCCTGGCACTGAGTGTTCCTGTGCGACGTGTGCCCAACACGAGGCCTACTGCCTTAAAAATTATATTGGGGCAAATTCAGAGGCTGCCCCCGCGACGCGCAGCCACTTCCCAGATCCGGTTGCGTCATTTTTAATTTAATTTTGACATGTCTAAAAGTCCCAATAAGTATGGGGGTGTTATGGTAGCTTAGGGAGACGGTTATATACTGTTTTTAGGACCTTTATAACCCTTTTCCCAAGTCAAAACCCCAACACCATAAGAAATCAAAATCCCAAAAACTCTCTCTTCTTCTAATAACCCCAAAACCTCTATTGAAGACCAAGCTCAAGAAGAAGCTATGGAGGTTGACTCTTGGAACTTTCTTCTCAGATTTCATAGGCTTTCTAATGTAGAAGGTATGAGATCCTTCATCCATAGATAACCATTCATATAGTGAGTCCTTTCAAAGTTTTTTCCAAACATGATTCTAAGTCAAAAATCCTATATTTCAATCTAGCCATAGGTTCACTGTTAAAGTGATTTCAAAAGCATTCTAATGATTAATATATGTTTAGCTACTGATTTTATGATGAATTTCTATCCAATTTTATGAAGAATCCATGATCCTCCTAATTTCTCAAAGTTAGCCTAAAATGTGGGTATTGTGATCTTGATTTCATGTTTATAGACTTATGATTAGATTGTATTGAATTGCTTATTGCTATTACTATCTATATCAATTGAATATGAATTGTGGAGAAATGATCAAAGATGATCATTAGCTTCAAGATTTGGTAAGTTGCCGTATTTCCTCTAATTAGCTTAGAATGTATATTGGATTGTGTTGATTGGTATGGTCCACTTATGGTGGTTGTGTTTACATTATTGTACATGTTTATGTGTTATGATAATGGCCTTGAAGACATTAGATTCAAGATGAATTTATATGATGATTTCCATGTGTAGGAAGTTGAAGGATTTAGCCTTATTCTAATAATCATGTTCTAAGTGAATTGTTATTATGTGAAGTATATGAATAGCCCTCCAAGCTAGTTATATGATCTAGGTGTGTATGATGTTATATGTATACGTGTGATGATCATGTTAGGGTTAGGTGGTCTATATGGCTAGTGATGAAGAATATTCTTGTAGCATGACCCTTACCGATACGAACACTATATGAATGTGTAATCAAAGTATGTTAGGAATGTTCTATTCTATTAATGAATATTTACTTGCCTCCTGTGATATAATGTGAGTGTGTGTAGTCAATAGTCTTTAATACTCTAGATGTGTTTGGCTCAAGACTTGAAGAATGTTGCACATGTGTTGTGATGTTTAGAGGGTGGCTTCCTCAATACTATGTGATAGCCATTACTTGATCATGTTCACCAATGTACACACGCACACTTCATGCATAGCTATGAGTAGGGTAGATTCATGATGACTAAGGAAATGATAGTTCTCTGATGCATCATTACCAATTTTTATGCATGTAAAGTATATGATTAATGAAGTTATGAACATGTGTGCCTAAATGTGTTTGTGTGAAGGTAGATCTCACATATATGTACATACACATATACATGTATGAATGAGGTATGTTAGTAGTAGTCTAACGAATACGTGAGTCTCTTGAAAGGTATTACTCAATTGTACTCTAAATTAACTAGACTATAGTATCAATACGATATGATTATGTGAAAGTACATTCTCACATAATGTAGGCTCTATGATGAAAGCACATTCTAATCTTAGAATCCTTTGAGCTATATGATGTATGAAGGAGCAAGCTCCTAAGGCCTTCTTTATGACTTAATGCATTAAATGATTAAATATATTGTAACATTCCGGAAAATCATATGTCTAATGAAGAACCCAACATGCCCTTAGGATAGCCTATTAGGGGTACATAGGCACCCCAATGCCCAATATTGAGAAATATTGGGAATAGTATAGAAAATTGGCTAAGAGATATTAGCCAATTTTCTATATACGAATATGAAATATACGTTTTGGGTTGCCATACCCAATCCAAGATTCATTAACCAAGAAGTATACCTGCAATGAAGACCCTAAGCTAATAAAATATATGTCGTCCAACTCACAAAAGGTATTAGACATCCAAGTGCCAAGCCTATATACCATTCAACATGACCATCTAAAATGATCATATAAATTAAACAGTGCCCAAGGACATGGTGAGGGTCCTTGGGATAATAAGTAAACATTCCCAAATGAGCCATCAAGATAAATTAGTTAGGAAAGTGCAACAAACCCATGTGCAAGCACATGGGCATCACACGTGAAGGAGCCGGCCAAGGGGGACCACGGAACCACCCTAACCAAATTTGGTTAGGGCGGTTAGACAAAACACGCACAAGTGGGTCCCTCCATGTGGGACCAGACAACCTAACTAACTCTAAGTCCCAACCAACTATCCTAACTAGCCAACTAACTTAGGACTAACCGAATTGGACCCCTAATGCACCCGACAACCTAGGACAAATAGGGTGGAACCTAGTACTAGTTAAGGGGACAACCTAGTACCTAACCTAGGATGGTCCAAAGTTGTTAGTTGTGGTCCTAGTGACTTAGGGGTGTTTTGGTAATTTTCCTGGGTCCCTAAATTAATTAAATTAAGGATTCAATTAATTTATTAAAAGTCAAAATGTTGACCGAAACAAGGGTCAATGCCGATTTCCAAATTTTGATCAAAGTCAACATCTTCCTATGTTAGTCAACTTAGGAAGGGCGTTTTGGTAATTTACTAATCAGTTGGTTAATTTACTAAAATAGACTTAGTTGAATAAGTCAATGTCAGTTCCTAAACCTAATCATTCACGATCAAAACACTTAGAATTCACGACCTAAGGCAGAACGCTAAAACGAACGAAAGAAAGAGGCAGAAAGTTCATCGACGTTCTAGGGCAATTCCAAGGTTTCTCCAAGGATTCGTTCAAGGTGGTCTTCGTAGATTAAGTTCTACATAAGGTATGGGTTTCTCTCCTGGACTTCTTTATCCAAGAGAACTTTCTGTCCAACGATTCAAAGATCTTAAAAACTAGGGTTGTTCCCGTATTCTCGTCGAACTCCCTTGTCCCTAGTATCCTTTTCGATTCCATGTTGAATAGGTTAGAGATCATGTTGTTGGTATGTGGTGCTGGCTGATCTTATGTGTAATGTTCTTGAATGATGAATATCGAATAAACCTATGATATTGAAATCGTACGAAGTTAAACGGGAATACCGTGAATTAAGAATTGATGATGTGCTAGTTGCGTCTGGAAATGCTTAAGCCTTGATGTGTTGTACGAATGATTGTCTTGCTGTTATTGTAACGTTATGAAGATACTAAAGTCATCAAATGTTAATATGATGATGTCCAATATGTCTTAAAAAGATTACCCTAAAGTCATGAACTAAGATTGGCTTGAAAGACATCCTATGAAATCACATCTTGAATGAATGGACTATCTTATGCCAATAAAATTGTCTAACACTACTTTGTCAGAATGAATACATGCTAATGGCTAGGAGCTTATGTAAATTATTGAAAGATTGGCTAAAGGTTCATACATATTCAATTTAAATATGAACATACGTAAAAATAGGCTTATGCCAATAAAAATGATTTGCTAGTATAACATCCCAAATGTTCATGCCAATACTAATCATATGCCAATATTGTGTAGTTAGAATATCAAATAATATTATAAGCACTTCTAAAGTAAGTCAATGAATCCATAACCTAGGGCATGCAATTCATTGGGACAACTCCCAACATGCTCTAAAAGAATGAACTATGAACATATGTAACTCATTGAAAGAAGTGCTCATCGTCCATAAACGATGAAATAAATCTACTACACTAAAGTAAAGAAGTAACGTGAGTTATAACATACTTAAAGGGGTCTAAACTAAATAAGTGACCAGAATGGGGTGTTAAAGGAAGTGAGAAGTCTTAATTACACCTAAGCTAGTATGTTAAAAGAATACTCACGAATGAAGGTATTAGAATGTGTGAGACTAGTCTCATTAATACCTAAGGATGATATGTAAGGACAATTCACATTTCATCAATGTAAAGTAAGGATGATATGTAAGGACAATACACATTTCATCAATGTAAAGTAAGGATGATATGTAAGGACAATTCATATTCCATCAATGTAAAGTAAGGATGATATGTAAGGACAATTCACATTCATCAATGTAAAGTAAGGATGACAAGTCATCAAAAGAGTATGTAAATCTCAATCTAGAAGCAAGCTTCCATAATGCTTGAGTCAACTCTAAAAGATAAAGAAGATAATGAAAGTGAGCACAACACCGATAGACTAGTTATGAGCATGTGCTTGCACGTGTAAGTCTCATGCGATGAGGCTACCACCGAGGTGGATAAGTAGTCTCATTAAGTCCCTAGTCTTCGAACTATGTCTAGCAAACATAGGAACTAGCCAGTGGTTTCCACCTTAGCGAGCTAGGCATGTACGGTTTCACCTTGGCCGGTGATTCCACCCCTTTTCGGTGTGGGGCAGACATAGTATTTCATGCTTAGCTCACATGATCTATGTTGGTTAATGCTCACGATTTGTTCTTGGTTCACTATAGCCGTGAGCCACTCCTTTTCGGTATGGAGTGAACATTTGAGATAGATTCGCCTTAGCCAGGGATCACCTCTTTCCATGTGTGGGGCAGACACTGGATTCCATGAGTAGCTCACATTGTCTAGATTCATTTTAACCGGTGAATCACCCCTTTTTGGTGTGGGGCAGACACTGGATTTCATGTTAGCTCGTATGATGTTATTCCCAATGATGTCACTATGAAAGTGAGAATGATGATAATGATAGAACGTATGTTCAAAGTGAGCAATGATGAGGAGCTTAAGAATGTCAATTGCCAAATGTCACACTCATGAAGTTTCAGCAAATAATGGGCAAAGCCAAATAAGATTGGTTTATAATGACTTCTTATATGATGCCAATAAAGGAAAGTAGAAACATAAGGTTAGATAAATACCTCATAACTTCCCTAAGATGAAAGTAATGAAACAAATGGCATGACTAATATAGAATGGCTTATGAAATGCAACGACTATATAGTGTAGAATGACTCACTATAATGTAGGGAAATCATTCCTTAGTCCTTGGTTTACTTACATCGACTCATTGTGGGTATGGGACTACAATGAATCATGACACTGGTAAGTAAAACATAGGATTTAAGGAATTATTGAACTAAGCAGCAAGAAGAAGAAAAAGACTGAAAATAAAACTAAGTGTGAGAATGGGAGCTCTCGGGTTGGGGTTGATCAAAATTTCAAATCTTTGCCCGAGTTGTTCTAAAATTATGTTGATGATACTAATGTCTTTTAATCATATAGAAAATGAGTTGTGTGCTTTGAATGCATTAAAATACATCATATTCATACCACAATTCACAACAAACGAATTAGGAAAGTCTAATGACTAGACTTTCCAGAAATGGCATGTTGTTTAGGAAGAGCTTTCATTGATCATGCATAGATTTATGTGTATGTGTGCATACACCCATACTTAGTACAAGTGGTGTACTAACCCCCTACTATTTACTATTTTTATAGGTGTAGGTCAGAGGGCAGATTGACGACACTTGCATCGGTTTGGACTTCAGCGTTTCTCCAAACCATTTGGTAGGTCCTCTTGATTTCGAGGATGCTACATTTTTAGTCCAGCTTTAGATATAGACATAGCTAGTGGATGTTGGCCCTAGCGTTTCTTTCATATTTCATTTCAAACCTTTTGATGTAAGGCCGTTTTGGCAACTCAATATATATTCTATTCATCATTTGCTTTGAAATGTTATTGATATTAGATGGTTGTCTATTGATGTTGAGCTTAGTATATAATGATTAATACGTAATGACTATATGAAGTCTAAGTAAACTTCATACATATAAAAAGTTTTAAATTTTCCTCAAATTTAACTAGATGAATGTGATGAATGCAAGATGAAGCTTGTCTGCAACCTCTGAGAGGTCAACGACGCCGGTGGCGAATCGGATTCCATAATCAGGGTCGTTACAAACATGGTATTAGATCATGAGGTTAAATTACCTAGGATCTAAAGCTCAACACAATCACGTTACGTAGTTTCTAGCTTATGGTTGTGAAGGGCGCCACAATCATGACTTAGAGACTACGTGATGATAGGAAATTATACCTTCTTTTACTCTTTATCGTGCCATGTAGAGTTGTGACATTTTATGTCATTTTGAGGATCTAATTCTCTTCTTTTGTATACGTGTAAAAAATGAACACAAGGAGGAATGCCGCGAGAAGAGTTGAGGAAGCAGCTGCGGAAGGGAATCAAGTTCCTCCTCAAGCCCTAGCTGCTGCTAAACAAGTGCCTGTCAACCCAGAGGGGTTGACGGATGGTGAAGTGAGGAATGCTTTGCTGCAGATGGCACAGGCCATCACGGCTCAGGCTCAAGCCGCGATAGAGGGTGCTCCCAGAGAGAAAAGTACCATGGCTAGCAGGCTGAGGGACTTCACCAGGATGAATCCCCCAGTGTACTACGGGTCCAAGGCCAGCGAGGATCCTCAAGAGTTCGTAGATGAGGTCCACAAGATTCTGTGTGCCATGGGAGTTGATGAGGAGGCAAAGGCTGAGTTGACTGCATATCAACTCAAGGATGTGGCACAGGTTTTGTACCGGATGTGGGCTGATGGCCGAGCTAGAGGAGATGTTCCCATCACTTGGGATGTTCTCATGACTGCCTTTCTAGAGAGGTTCTTTCCCAGAGAGCAAAGGGAAGCCATAGTTGAAGAGTTCATCAACCTGAGGCAGGGAGGTATGTCTGTCAAGGAGTATTCCCTGAAGTTTGTTAAACTTTCAAAGTATGCTTATTCTCTGGTGGCAAATAGCAGGGATGAGATGAGCATATTCGTTACTGGCGTATCTGAGGGTCTGGTAGAAGATTGTCGGGCAGCCATGCTGCATGAAAACATGGATTTTGGCAGATTGATGGTACATGCTCAACAAGTAGAGGAGAGCCGCCGCAAGAGGCGAATTCATGAAGGCAAGAAGCCTAAGGCCGCGGACCAGCCTAGTTCGAGCTCGGGTAGGGGTTCATTTGGAGTTCAAAACAGGCCTAAGTTCAAGAAGCACTCAGGTAACTTCGCTCCTTTAGGTAATTCAAGAGTTAAGGTGAATAAGTGTGGCCCCAGAAAGGGCAATGACCGTAACGTCCAGCAAACCAACAGGCCTTGTGGTAAGTGTGGGCATTCACATGGAGGTGAATGTTTGGTAGCTACTAACACCTGTTTCAGGTGTGGCAAAAGTGGACACATGGTCCGAGACTATCCTCAAGTGAATAATCAAGCCAAGGTAAATGCTCAGCCTCAGCCGAATGCAAATGCTGCAGCCGAACCTCCCAGAGGAACAGGTTCTATGCGTTGAAAGGTAGAGAAGAGCAAGAGAAGTCAGCTAATGTAGTCATGGGTACGTTGCATGTCTTTACTTTCCCTATGTATGCATTATTAGATCCAGGATCCACTCTATCATTTGTCACTCCATTGCTAGCTAGTAGATTTGATGTGCTTCCTGAAATCTTGCATGATCCAATTTTAGTAAGTACTCCCATAGGGGACGGCATTAGAGCTGAGAAAGTGTACAAAAATTTCCCAATTCACGTCCTTGATATAGTCACTCACACTGATCTAGTGGAGTTAGACATGCTCGATTTTGACATAATTTTGGGTATGGATTGGCTTCACAAGTGTTATGCCACAATAGACTGTCGAAACAGGGTAGTGAGGTTTTAGTTTCCAAATAAGTTAGAACTGGAATGGGAAGGGAGTGATTCAAGTCCAGTCGACCAAATTATTTCAAACTTAAAGGCCAATAAGATGGTAGCTAAGGGGTATTTATACCACTTAGTTAGAGTCAATGACTTAGATCAAGAAGTCCCTTCCATAGATTCTGTACCAATAGTGAATGAGTTCCCAGATTCCTTTCGGAGGATTTACCAGGAGTCCAAACTGAATGTGAGATTGACTTTGGTGTTGATTTAGATCCCAACACCAAGCCAATTTCTATTCCCCCATATAGGATGGCACCAGCTGAACTCAAAGAGTTGCAGTTGCAGTTAAAAGATCTACTTGATAAGGGATTCATCAAGCCGAGCATATCCCCATGGGGTGCTCCAGTGTTGTTCGTAAAGAAAAAGGATGGAACCCTTAGAATGTGCATCGATTATCCGCAACTCAACAAAGACACTATAAAGAATAAGTACCCTCTTCCCAGAATCGACGATCTGTTTGACCAACTCCAAGGTTGAAGTTTCTTTTCCAAGATAGACCTTCGGTCAGGCTACCATCATCTTAGAGTGAGGCGAGAAGACGTCCCTAAGATGGCTTTTCGTACTATATATGGGCACTATGAGTTTATGGTTATGTCATTCGGTCTCACTAACGCGCCAGCCACGTTTATGGACCTCATGAATAGGGTCTTCCATGAGTACCTTGATTCCTTCATCATAGTATTCATAGATGACATTCTCATATACTCTAAGTCTAAACAAGAACATGAGGTACACTTAAGAAAGACATTGCAAGTACTCAAAGAACATCAGCTGTATGCAAAGTTTAGCAAATGTGAATTCTGGTTGAGATCAGTGACCTTTCTTGGTCATGTTGTGACCGACCAAGGTGTTGAAGTTGATCCTAAGAAGGTTGAGGTGGTGAAGAATTGGCCGAGACCCCTTACTCCTACAGATATTCGAAGCTTTCTGGGTTTAGCCAATTATTATCGCAGGATTGTGGAAGGGTTTTCCACTATTGCTGCACCATTGACCGCATTGACAAAGAAGAAGGCGAAGTTTTAGTGGTCCGAGAAATGTGAAAAGAGTTTTGAAGAACTCAAGGACTGACTCACTTCGGCCCCAATATTGACGTTGCCAAGAAGTGGTGAGGGGTACGTGGTATATTGTGATGCTTCTCGAGTAGGTTTGGGATGTGTTCTCATGCAGAATAGTAAGGTGATTGCATACGAATCAAGACAATTAAAATCCATGAAAAGAACTACCCTACTCACGATCTTGAACTAGCCGCGGTTGTTTTTGCATTGAAGATGTGGAGACATTATTTATATGGTGTACATGTTGATGTGTATACTAACCATAAGAGTCTTCAGTATGTATTCACGCAGAGGGAGTTGAATCTTCGCCAGAGGAGATGGCTAGAACTTCTCAAGGATTATGACATGAATGTGTACTATCACCCAAGTAAGGCCAATATGGTGGCCGATGCCTTGAGCAGACTGAGCATGGGCATTGTTTCACATATTGATGATAAGAAGAAGAACCTGGTTAAAGAGGTGCACCAATTGGCAAGATTGGGTGTACGGCTGATAGATCCTCCAAGTGGGGGTGTTTCGGTTCACTTAAGTTTCGAATCCTCATTTGTTGTAGATGTTAAATCCAATCAACACCTTGATCTAGTACTCATGGAGTTGAAAGACTCGGTATTGAGTAAGTTGAATGAGTCATTCTCGTTAGGTGGAGATGGCGTACTCAGATATCAGAACAGATTATGTGTGCCCAATGTGAATGATTTGAGGTCAAGCATTTTGGCAGAAGCTCATGATTCCCGATATTCCATCCATCCAGGTGCCACCAAAATGTACTAAAACCTTAAAGAGGTATATTGGTTGGAAGGCATGAAGAGAGATATCTCTAAGTTTGTGGAGGAGTGTCCAACTGCCAACAGGTTAAGGCCGAACACCTTAAGCCTGGAGGTCTCATTCAGACGATTGAGATCCTAATGTGGAAGTGGGAGGCTATCGATATGGATTTTGTGGTTGGTCTGCCAAAGACTAGGAAACTACATGATTCCATTTGGGTTATTATTGACAGAATGACCAAGTCCGCTCACTTCATACCTGTGAAGTCTACCTTCAAGGCCGAAGACTATGCGAAGCTTTATATAGATGAGATAGTGAGATGGCATGGGATTCCTCAATCTATTATTTCGGACAGAGGGTCTCAATTCACTTCTTATTTTTGGAAATCTTTCCAGAAAAGTTTGGGTACATAGGTGAAGCTTAGTACTGCTTTCCATCAGCAGACAGATGGGCAAGCAGAGCGTACCATCCAGACCCTTGATGACATGTTGAGAGCATGTGTTATTGACTTCAAGGGGAGTTGGGATGATCACTTGCCGCTGATAGAGTTCTCTTACAATAATAGCTACCATTCCATTATTGGAATGACACCTTTCGAAGCATTATATGGCCGAAGATGTAGATCTCCGATTGGCTGGTTCGAAGTAGGAGAATCGGCCATCCTTGGTCCCGAGATCGTGCATGAGGCTATGGAGAAGGTGACAAATGATTAAGGATAGATTGGCTATTGCTTACAGTCGTCAGATATTCTATGCAGATAACCGAAAGAGAGCTCTGGAGTTTGAGGTGGGTGATCATGTCTACCTGAAGATATCACCCATGAAAAGGGTGATGAGGTTTGGTAAGAAAGGCAAGTTGAATACGAGGTATATAGGTCCTTATGAGATCTTGCAGCGAGTGGGAAACGTTGCATACGAGCTGAAATTACCTCAAGACTTGGCTTTTGCTCATCCAGTGTTTCATGTTCTATGCTTAAGAAATGTCTAGGCGATCCAGCATCCATCCTGCCTGTTGAGGGGTTAGAAGTTGATGAGAACCTCTCTTATGAAGAGTTCCAGTCAAAATTTTAGATTGCCAAGTGAAGCGTCTGAGGAACTAGGAGGTTGCCACCGTGAAGTTCATATGGCGGAACCATCTTGTTGAGGGAGCAATGTGGGAGGCCGAGGCCGATATGAGATCCCGCTACCCTCATTTGTTCAGTTCTTAAGGTTATATATTCTCTTCCTAAGTCTGGTTCATGTTTAAGAAAACTTTAAGTATAAGTGCTTTAGTCGATTAGGTGTGATAGTCCACTAATCGTATGTCTTATAATAGTACTATGTGAGTTAAAATTAAGTCATGTTTGCATTTCATGTTGCTGTTTTGTGTAGCGTAGACATGATTTTCGTATTGCGTGAGTTGTGATGTGCATTAAGTTAAGTGTGATTGAGAAAGAAATTCCTCAATCTCTAATATGAAGCTCAGATAAGATTGAATGTTATGCATCATCCAAATAAGTGTGAATCAGAAATTCACAAAAGAGAAAAGTTTAAGCATGATAAAGTAACTTTCGAAAATCACCCTCTTTATTTAAATGATGTGTAAGTGTCATTCGGGGATGAATGTTCCTAAGGGGGGGATAATGTAACGTTCCAGAAAATCATATGTCTAATGAAGAACCCATCATGCCCTTAGGATAGCCTATTAGGGGTACAAAGGCACCCGAATGCCCAATATTGAGAAATATTGGGCATAGTATAGAAAAATTGGCTAAGAGGTATTAGCCAATTTTCTATATACGAATATGAAATATACATTTTGGGTTACCTTAACCAATCCAAGATTCATTAACCAAGAAGTGTACCTGCAATGAACACCCTAAGCTAATAAAACATATGTCGTCCAACTCACAAAAGGTATGAGGCATCCAAGTGTCAAGCCTAGATACCATTCCACATGACCATCTAAAATGATCATGTAAATTAAGCAGTGCCAAAGGACATTATGAGGGTCCTTGGCACAATAAGTAAACATTCCCATATGAGCCATCAAGATAAATTAGTGAGTAAAGTGCAACAAACCCATGTACAAGCACATGGGCATCACAAGTAAAGGAGCCGGCCAAGGGGGACCACGGAACTACCCTAACCGAATTTGGTTAGGTCGGTTAGGCAAGACACGCACAGGCGTGTCCCTCCATGTGGGACCAACCAACCTAACTAACTCTAAGTCCTAACAACTATCCTAACTAGCCAACTAACCTAGGACTAACCGAATTGGACCCCCTAATGCACCCGACAACCTAGGACAAATAGTGTGGAACCTAGTACTAGTTAAGGGGACAACCTAGTACCTAACCTAGGATGGTCCAAAGTTGTTAGTTGTGGTCCTAGTGACTTAGGGGTGTTTTGGTAATTTCCCTGGGTCCCTAAATTAATTAAGTTAAGGATTAAGTTAATTATTTAAAAGTCAAAATGTTGACCGAAACAAGGGTCAATGCCGATTTCTAGATTTTGGTCAAAGTCAACATCTTCCTATGTTAGTCAACTTAGGAAGGGCATTTTGGTAATTTACTAATCAGTTGGTTAATTTACTAAAATAGACTTAGTTGAATAAGTCAATGTCAGTTACTAAACCTAATCATTCATGATCAAAACACTAAGAATTTACGACCTAAGGCAGAACGCTAAAACGAATGAAAGAAAGAGGCAGAAAGTTCATCGATGTTCTAGGGCAATTCCAAGGTTTCTCCAAGGATTCGTTCAAGGTGGTCTTCGTAGATTAAGTTCTACATAAGGTATGGGTTTCTCTCCTGGACTTCTTTATCCAAGAGAACTTTCTTTTCAACGATTCAAAGATCTTGAAAACTAGGGTTGTTCCCGTATTCTCGTCGAACTCCCTTGTCCCTAGTATCCTTTTTGATTCCATGTTGAATAGGTTAGAGATCATGTTGTTGGTATGTGGTGCTGGCTGATCTTATGTGTAATGTTCTTGAATGATGAATATCGAATAAACCTATGATATTGAAATCGTACGAAGTTAAATGGGAATACCGTGAATTAAGAATTGATGATGTGCTAGTTGCGTCTGGAAATGCTTAAGCCTTGATGTGTTGTACGAATGATTGTCTTGCTGTTATTGTAACGTTATGAAGATACTAAAGTCATCAAATGTTAATATGATGATATCCAATATGTCTTAAAAAGATTACCCTAAAGTCATGAACTAAGATTGGCTTGAAAGACATCCTATGAAATCACATCTTGAATGAATGGACTATCTTATGCCAGTAAAATTGGCTAACACTACTTTGTCAAAACGAATACATGCTAATGGCTAGGAGCTTATGTAAATTATTGAAAGATTGGCTAAAGGTTCATACATATTCAATTTAAATATGAACATACGTAAAAATTGACTTATGCCAATAAAAATGATTTGCTAGTATAACATCCCAAATGTTTATGCCAATACTAATCATATACCAATCTTGTGTAGTTAGAATATCAAATAATATTATAAGCACTTCTAAAGTAAGTCATTGAATCCATAACCTAGGGCATGCAATTCATTGGGACAACTCCCAACATTCTCTAAAAGAATGAACTATGAACATATGTAACTCATTGAAAGAAGTGCTCATCGTCCATAAACGATGAAATGAATCTACTACACTAAAGTAAAGAAGTAACGTGAGTTATAACATACTTAAAGGGGTCTAAACTATATAAGTGACCAGAATGGGGTGTTAAAGAAAGTGAGACAAGTCTTACTTACACCTAAGCTACTATGTTAAAAGAATACTCACGAATGAAGGTATTAGAATGTGTGTGACTAGTCTCATTAATACCTAAGGATGATATGTAAGGACAATTCACATTTCATCAATGTATAGTAAGGATAATATGTAAGGACAATTCACATTTCATCAATGTAAAGTAAGGACGATATGTATGGACAATTCATATTTCATCAATGTAAAGTAAGGATGATATGTAAGGACAATTGACATTTCATCAATGTAAAGTACGGATGACAAGTCATCAAAAGAGTAAGTAAATCTCAATCTAGAATCAAGCTTCCATAATGCTTGAGTCAACTCTAAAAGATAAAGAAGATAATGAAAGTGAGCACAACACCGATAGACTAGTTATGAGCATGTGCTTGTACGTGTAAGTCTCATGCAATGAGGCTACCACCGAGGTGGATAAGTAGTCTCATTAAGTCACTAGTCTTTGAACTATGTCTAGCCAACATAGGAACTAGCCAGTGGTTTCCACCTAAGCGAGCTAGGCATGTACGGTTTTACCTACGCTGGTGATTCCACCCCTTTTCAGTGTGGGATAAACACAGGATTTCATGTTTAGCTTACATGATCTATGTCGGTTAATGCTCATGATATGTTCTTGGTTCACTATAGCCGTGAGTCACTACTTTTTGGTGTGGAGTGAACACTTGAGATGGATTCGCCTTAGCCGGGGATCACCCCTTTCCATGTGTGGGGCAGACACTGGATTCCATGAGTAGCTCACATGGTCTAGATTCGTTTTAACCGTTGAATCACCCCTTTTCGGTGTGGGGAAGACGCTGGATTTCATGTTAGCTCGCATGATCTTATGCCTAATGATGTCACTATGAAAGTGAGAATGATGATGATGATGGAACGTATGTTCAAAGTGAGCAATGATGAAGTGCTTAAGAATGTCAATTGCCAAATGTCACACTCATGAGTTTCAACAAATAATGGGCAAAGCCAAATAAGATTGGCTTATAATGACTTCTTATATGATGCCAATAAAGGGAAGTAGAAACGTATAAGGTTAGATAAATACCTCATAACTTCCCTAAGATGAAAGTAATGAAACAAATGGCATGACCAATATAGAATAGCTTATGAAATGCAATGACTATATAGTGTAAAGAATGACTCACTATAAGGTAGGATAATCATTCCTTAGTCCTTGGTTTACTTACATCGATTCATTGTGGGTATGGGACTACAATGAACCATGGCACATGTAAGTAAACCATAGGACTTAAGGAATTATTGAACTACACAGCAAGAAGAAGAAAAAGACTGAAGATAAAACTAAGTGTGAGAATGGGAGCTCTCGGGTTGGGGTTGATCAAAATTTCAAATCTTCGCCCGAGTTGTTCTAAAATTATGTTGATGATACTAATGTCTTGTAATCATATAGAAAATGAGTTGTGTGCTTTGAATGCATTAAAATACATCATATTCATACCACAATTAACAACTAACGAATTAGGAAAGTCTAATGACTAGACTTTCCACAATACACCCATACTTAGTACAAGTGGTGTACTAACCCCCTACTATTTACTATTTTTATAGGTACAGGTCAGAGGGAAGATTGACGACACTTGCAGCGGACTTCACCGTTTCTCCAAACCATTTGGTAGGTCCTCTTTATTTCGAGGATTCTACAGTTTTAGTCTAGCTTTAGATATAGACATAGCTAGTGGATGTTTTCCCTAGCGTTTCTTTCACATTTCATTTCAAACCTTTTGATGTAAGGCCGTTTTGGCAACTCAATATATATTCTATTCATCGTTTTCTTTGAAATGTTATTGATATTAGATGGTTGTCTATTGATGTTGAGCTTAGTATATCATGATTAATATGTAATGACTATATGAAGTCTAAGTAAACTTCATACATATAAAAAGTTTTAAATTTTCCGCAAATTTAACTAGATGAATGTGATGAATGCAAGATGAGGTTTGTCTGCGACCTCTGAGAGGTCAATGACGCTGGTGGCGATTCGGATTCAAGAATCTGGGTTATTACACATATATTAAAAAGGGAGTTAGAGCCTAGCACCGAGTGAACATGACAAATGAGAGTGGGAGCTTCACGTTAGTAAGTCCGGCTTCCTACAAAGAGAACCTTCACGTTAGTAAGTCCGTGTTCCCAACATAGATGTTGTCTCATGAGATGGAAACTTCAACGTTAGCAAGTAAAGGTTTCTAGAAACAATCTCCTTGTTCCATAACTACGTGCCCCTATAGGTTTTAGCTTAGTGGATCCACTAGAATAGTTATTTTTGTATAAAGGTACTACCTTGGAAAGTAGTACCCTCTCTTTTTGGTGTGGGAGTAGAACACCGGATCCATGTAGCTCACATGGTCTATGTCGGTTATGGCTATGTATCCCGAAGGTTAAGAAATGAACTAAGATAAGAATATGAATTATAATCTAAATTCCTTGAGAAGTGTACTTAATATAGGTAGGAGTATGGACCCTATCTATGCATTGCACTAGATGACTTCAAGAAAGGATAGGATTGGAACCTGTTATGAAGTAAAGACTTATGTTATGTATGACTTGTATAAATGCATGTTAAGTGAACTTGTTATGTCAAGATATGAATTATGACTATGCATGTGAATTACACTTATGACTTCTAAGTGAGTTTACTTAGTGTATGTGGGGGTATGGGCCTCCATGTGTACATTGCACAAGTAAGCTTGTGAAGGGGTTGTGAGGGTGGTTTACTTATTATATGAACTATGTGAGTTTATGAATAAAGTGTAGGAGGTATGATGATATCTTCCTATGATATTATGAAGTATGATGAGTCCTTATATGATGCTATAAAGTATGTGGCCTTATGTCTAGTTATAAATGAAATTGTTATGACTTGTTAAATATGTTATTCCTAGTGTAGGATGACTTATTATGTACACTTGGTGGAAGTAGTATTATGGGATGCTACGTAGACATTGCACTAGTGTAACTTAGGAGTTGTCTTAGGTGATGGTCCTTGTGTGATGTTTATGTCTATGAGGTTTTTAAAGTCTTATAAATATATGTGGTTGTGTTATGAATCATATTATGAAAGAATATTGTAACGTGACCTCAAGGTGGTACATTGTAATAAGTACACTTGAGGGTTACTTAAGGAAAGAAGTAAGACAAAAGATAGGTAATGTATTGTATGTATTGAGTATACCTCAAAGTTTGATAAATGGCTTTATGTTCTATTATGAGTAGTTTCCATGTCTATATGATACATGTGAACTATATTGAGCTTATATGTGCCAATGTTTATGAAGTTTACTAAAAAGACATGATGCATGATTTCTAACTAAATGTCCTCTTGAAATGCATGTTTTTGCATGGTTGCCATACTTAGTGCATTCTTGTACTAATACCATTCTTCTTCATCTTTTTACACAAAGTGTAGGTGGTGATGACTAGAGGATGTCTCCTAGGTGAAGATCTTGGATAGATATCCCAAGTTCAAGTAAAGGAGCCCTTATGATTCAAGGGTTGCCTATGTCAAGATGTTCTTTAAGTTGATCTAATATATTAGACTTATATTTTATGTCGTTACGGGTCGTGTCCCTATTCTATTCTATTAAGGTGTGTCTTAAGATGACTAAAAAACTTAGGGTCTACTTATGTTCTTATAATTTTATATATATAAATGAAGTGTTGTTCTAGCATATGATGTGCTATGAAAAGTTTTAATTTGCCGCTATTTGTTTAGGATTATGCAATGAAAGATGTGGCAAAAATAAGAAAATTTATCAGACCGGTCAAAATATTTGGAATTTAAATTAAAGGAGCCACAAGCTCAAAAATCTGCAAAAACCAATATAAAATAAAATTTTAAATAGAACAACCCAAATATATGCAGAAAAACACGAGTCACAAATAGCACACAAAATGTGAAAGGTGAGCCTCCCCCACCATAAATAAAAAGGTATTTGTCCTTTAATGCACCTGAAACAGTAGATGCGGGGTGTTAGGAAACCAACCTTGCTTGACAATTAAAACAAAACTGAAACTATAGGCGACAAAGAAGTCAAGCTCCGAGCATAAACAAGCACTAAGAATATTCCAGGAATGCAAAAAATATAGTTACTAACGTGCGGGTGTGCGTTTTGGGAAGATAAGAAAATGAGGGAGGGGTTGAAAATTTTAAACATGTGACTTTTCAGACTTCCATTCTCACCGATTTGGCGACATAAGTTGTTGTCGCCGATTCATTTGTATCCTAACCGAGTAATATCCCTTTTCGGGAGTTAAAAAACTCCCAATTGATTTTGGAAATAAAAATGGTGGTAAAGGTCGCGACCGCTGATCTGTTCGGAGACTAGCCAATAATTTCATATGCTCGCCGAGGTTTACAGAATCTAGACCTAAATTTGTTTGGACTAAACAGAGGGCAGAGTCATGTCGTGGATTGATTCAGTGATTATCCAAAAGAACTCTCTTGCACGACACTTTTTACGCTATTGTCAAAATTGGTCGGCGAGGTCACATGCTATTTACTTAACTCTTCGACGCTACGCCGAGTGACTGAACATTACGTGTAAAATTCCAGTATGTGGCCTCTCAATTAGGGGTCAATCGGCGATGAGGCAGATGAATTCCGAACAACTTTGGCGACACGAAGATGAGCTATGGGATACAACCTTATTGACTCAAAACTTTGCCTCAATTTTATTTCTCTTCCAACGACGAGCTGAATCGAGCTGGGAAAAAAGCTCGATGACACGTCGAGAGTCGCTTCTACATTTTCAACACCTATGACATTAACACAATGATTATTGAAAAATACTAATGCTCGGGTTGCCCAAGTAGCGCCTTATTTAACATCGTGGCACAATGTGGTGGGGGCCTCAAGCCTCCTCCTTGTACAGCATTTCAATCAGGGATATCTCATGGTATTTGCCATGGTATGCTTTCGAACACTGCCCATTCACCTTAAAAATATGCCCTTCCTGTCCTTCCACTTCGATGGCTCCGTTAGTTAATACTCATATCACTTTAAATGGTCCTAGCAATTTAGAATTGAGCTTCTTGGGAAAAAGTCTAAGACGTGATTTATATAATAACACTCAATCTCCCACTTTAAATTTCCTTTTGAGTATTTTTAGCACCATTCCATCTTTTTCTTGTAAAGGTCTTAACTTTCATAAGCTTTACACCTGAATTCATCAAACTCGTTCAATTGTTCCACTCTATATTTTAAGTTTTTTACCCGGTCCAAATTCAGGACTTTTAATGTCCATAAGGTTTTGTGCTCCAATTCGACTGGTAGATGGCATGACTTTCCAAATACTAGATGATGTGGAGACATACCGATGGGAGTATTGTATGGAGTACGATATGCCCATAGAACATTTTCAAGCTTTTGAGACCAATCAATTCTGTTGGCGTTTACTGTCTTGGCTAAAATGCTCTTAATTTCCTGGTTGGACACTTCAACTGGACCGCTTGTTTTGGGTGATATGTGGTTGAAACCTTGTGTTTTACCCCAATTTACTCAATGCAGCTGAGATCCATCTGTTGCAAAAATGGGATCCACAATCACTAATGATGTCCTGAGGTGTACTGAATCTAGCAAAAATGTAATGTTTCAGGAACTGAACTACACTTTTCCATTCATTATTAGGCAGAGTAATAACTTCCACCCACTTAGACACATAATCAACGAACACCAAGATATATTTATTACCTACTGTACTCAGAAACAGGCCCATAAATCTATACACTAAACGTCAAATAGTTAAATTTCTAAACTGGGAGTAAGGGGTAATTCATTTCTTTTGAACACCCCTCCTTGCTTTTGACACTAAGCGCAGTTCTTCACAAATTCTTGCGCATTTCTCTAGAGGGATAGACATTAATAAATACTTTGGAGAACTTTAGCTGTAGTACGCAAATCATTGTGATAGCCACTCTCATGTAAAGCATGATAGGCGTGGAGTATATCCAATATTTCCTCTTCTGGAACACACTGTCTAATGATATGGTCAACAGATTCCTGAAACATATACGGTTCATCCCAAAGGTATTTTTTTTTATATCAAACAACAAGCTCTTTTGTTTGTGGGAGTTCAGCTCCTCTGGTCCACAAACTAAATAATTTGCAAAGTCAGCGTACCAAGGAGGTTGGCTGAGAGATATCATGAAGACCTTTTCATCCAGAAAAACGTCATTGCTTTCAACTTCTAGCTCTCACTTTTCCTTGCCTTCTAATCTCGTTAGATGGTCTACTACTTGATTTTCACAACCTCTTCTGCCTTTGGCCTCAAAGTCAAACTCCTGCAGAAGTAATAACCATCTAATCAACCTTGGATTTGCATCCTTCTTCTCCATTAGGTAGAGTAGGGCAACATGATCAGTCTGGACAATTGCTTTAGTACCAAGCAAGCAAGCGCAAAATATTTCTAATGCATACACCTCATCAAGCAATTCTTGGTCGGTAACTATGTAGTTACATTGATCACTATTCAAGTTTTTCCTCGCATAGTATATGGTGTGGAAGATCTTGTTCCATTTTTTCCCCAAAACAACACCAATATTGTGCCACTTGCATCAGACATTATTTCGAAGTATTCAGACCAATCAGGGCTGATAAAATCGGGGTGGACACCAACCTATCTTTCAGGCATTTGAAAGCTATCATGCAAGCATCATCAAAGTGGAACTTTACCTTTTTCAATAGAAGTTTTAACATGGAAGTGCAATCTCGGAAAAGTCTTTAATGAAACTTTGGTAGAAACTGACATGTCCCAAGAAACACAAACTCCCCTCACAGAAATTTGATTGGCAATTTCTCAATCACATAAGTCTTGGATTTGTCACCTCCAGCCCCTTTTGTAAAACTTTATGCTCAAGCACTATACCTTCTTTAACCATGAATCAATTTTTTCCTATTTAAGGACGAAATTTGTCTCCACACATCTTTGTAGAGCTTGTTAGTGGTCTAAACATTATTCGAAGGTTTCAGCCAAAATTGAGAAGTTATACATAAATATCTCCATTGAATCTTCTACTATATCTGCGGAGATGGATAATATGCAATGTTGAAATGTAGAAGAAGCAATACATAACCCAAATGGCAATCGCTTGAACGGAGTGCCATATGTGCATGTAAATGTTGTTTTCTCTTAATCTTCGAGGGCAATAGTGATTTGGTTGTATCCTGAATACCCATCAAAAAAGCAATACCATCCTCTCTACAAAAGTTGATCAAGCATTTTATCCATAAAGGGCATGGGAAAATGATATTTTTCCATCCACAAATTGAACTTTCGGTAATCCATACTCTCTACCCGATCACTGGTATTGTAGGTACAAGCTCTCCTTTTTCATTAAGCATGACCGTGATAACTCCTTTCTTCAGTACACACTGCACCAGGCTTGCCCATTTTCAACCCGCGATAGGAGAGATCACACTTGCTCTAACCATTTGATGATTTCCTTTTTCACCACCTCTTGTATTTGTGGGTTCAATATCCTTTGGTGTTCAACACTTGGCTTGCAATCGCTATCGAGCTTTATGAGTGCAAATGCCAAGAGGGATACTCACTATATTAGCAATGGTCCACCCTACTTCTTTAATATACTTTTAAAAAATTTCAAAGACCAATTTCACATGCCAATCAATCAAATAAGCGGAAATAATCACCGCAAGGTGTTATTTTCTTCCAAGTAAGCATACCGAAGATGGTTTGGAAGCTCGTTTAGCTATAGTTTTGGTGATGCTCTAGTGGACGGCTTTGGGGGGTGGGGGGTGGGGGGTTCTATCCATTTTTTAAGTCAATGTACAACTTCAATGGAGTTTTTGAATGCCCATCCAAATTTGATAGAGCTGCCACTACTTCTTCATAATCTTGAAAGTCGTCCTCATCACAATTAACATATACGGCTTCTAATGGCACACTCACACACATCACGTTTCTCACACTAGCTACCGCCTCATCAGTTGCATCATCATAGGAGACCATATGAATATCAATCAGGTGATTCATATATTTACACACATTGAAGGACACTTCATCTTCATTTACCCAAAATTTCAGTTCTCCATTTTGGCATCCACCAAAGCTCTCCCAGTTTCCAAAAAAGGTCTTCCAAAATAATAGAAATTTCAGCATATATTTCACAATCTAAGATGATAAAATCAGCCGGGAAGATAAATCGATCAACCATTACCAAGATGTGATATAAAATCCCCACGAGATGTTTGATCGATTGATCAACCATTAAAAGTCTCATTATCGTGGCTTTGGAAACTCTTAACCCGAGTTGTTTATTAATTTCATATGACATTAAGTTGATAGTAGCTCCCAATTCACATAGGGCTTTGGAGAATTGAAGCATGACGATGGTGCAAGGAATGATGAGTGCCTTGGGATCATCTCTCTTCTTGATCAGGTCATTGGTCATGATGGCACTACAATTATGAGAAACCTCAATAGTCTCAAAATGCAAATTTCTTTTCCGTGAACAATTACTTCATGAATATGGCATAACTGAGCATTTCCAATAATGCTTCAATGAGAGGAAGGTTGATTGATAGAGACTTGAATATCAATAAGAATTTCTTAAACTTCTCTTCATCATTCTTCTTCTTGAGACGTTGAGGGAATGGAGGTGATATTTTGGGTAAAGGCTGTATAACTTGTGGGGGAGTTGAAATATGTTTCTCTCTTTATTTTGGTGTTACCTCATCTTCCATACTTTTGTCCACTTTATGCTATTGATTTTCTTAGTTTCCCGAGACATCCCTTATTGTTGTTTTTATGCTACGAGTAACCACAGCTAAATGTCTACTATAATATTTAATTTCCATTCATAGCTCCAATTGTGCTGCAAGAAAACTCAGCTACCTTCAAGTGTTCGGATTTCATCCGAATGAGAATTTACCTTATTGTTTAATGATGAGAAATCAGTCTTCCTTCATTTCAACAAATCTTCTGACCCCTCCACTTTATGAAGGATGCGTGACACCAAATCATTGACTCTGGGAATACTCTCACCTTCCCTTGATCGCGGGATCTCACTTGAATGAGTATGATCTCTCATAATCTTCCTTTGTTCGCCAAATGCACTTCTCTCTTCTGCTTTTTGATAGCTCCAACATTGATTTCCAACCCTTGTGAATAGCGTGGATGGAAACCCTCCTCATGTCGCTTGAAATTCCAACCTTGACTTGCCCTGGCTTTGAGTTAACTAAAGACGAATCCCCTCAATTCAAAATACTTCACATGTCTCCTTCATGTGATTCTGAAATCAATCCATTTGAGCTAGCATTTTCTTAATGTTGTCATCTCTCTCTCTCTCTCTTTCCTTGTCAATTTGCTGTTGTATCATCCTAAAGTAAAATGGAGAGACCTAGTCATCTTAGGTATACCATGCTTGATATATCTTTGTCATATCATCGAGAAGAAATATGGACACCTCAAATGTTTATGAAATTAGTCCTCCTCAAACTAGTTGATATGCTAATTTTTTGTTAATAGAATCAAGACTCATGTAGAAGTACTAGTGTAATAAATCACTAGGCAGCCCATGACTCGGACAATACCGCAAAAGTTCCCTTAGCCTTATCCATGTTTTGTGAATTGGTTTACCCTCCCTTATCTAAAATCCTTGGATATCATCTCTCAGCTACATCATCTTTTATGGAGGGAAAAATATTGCATTAAATTCCATAACCAACTCCTCCCATGAAGTGATAGAGTCGGTAGGTAGTTCGACCAGCAATTTATTTGCTTCCCCTTGAGAATGGAAATAATCAAAGTTGGATAGAATCTTGAGAAAGTTTCTTCAATGACAAAGGGGTGCACACTTATGGAAAACTCTGTATATGTTCTTGCGGATCCTCATGCTTTGATCCTCCATGTAAACATCTTGATTGTAGGAGTTGAAGTGTTGTGCTAGTAACTTTAAACATTACATACTCATCATCTTGGGTAAAGAAAATTTCACCCATTTCACCCTCTTGAGTAGGGTTATGATGACTATTCACATCGCTGATACTGTCTCGGTGATGAGCACAACTCGTTTGATGAAATCCTTGGCAGCCATTTCAACCATTTTCACTCATATTTCCTACTTCAACACAATCACGCATAACAAAACAAAAATTTAAGTAAAACTACAACAACAAAAGCAAAATTTCTCCTCAACAAAAAATTGTCAATAACACCAGTCCCCGGAAGCGACACCATATTGATCGGTAACGTCATCAAAGATACTTCATCCAATACTAAGCATCGACAGTCGTCAATCAGTATATAACCAAACCAAGGATTGGGATCATTCCTACAAGGAGTGGTACTGAGAATAATTCAATCAAGCATATAACGAACCCATGCTAGTCAAAGCTATTAAAAATTATCAAATAAGAACATAACAAATTAGAGGGGGGTGGGTGACACAAGAGTCAATTAACAATGGGGAGTTGTGACATTAAATCAATAATTAAAATAGTAGAAACAATAAGAGAGACTAATAGGGAAACAAGATTCTTGGGATGTGATAGGAATATGAGATAAAAGATAGAAGGCTAGTTGTTATTCATAGTATATCGCTGAATATATGTAACAAGGCTAGATTTCAGTGGAGGTAAATTCTCTCTCAAGCAACTTACCCCGAATCAACTCGGGTTCTGTTGAACATCAATTTGCATCCTTAAAGCATAACGTCCACCTTAGCCCAAATCACTCTCTTGAGTTGAAAGTGTGGGAAAGGGACTAGGATTCACTCTCTCCAGCTGTACCTATGACAATCCAATAACCACCGACTATCAACTAAGTAATCTTAGTTTTAAAACCTCTCTATGGATAAAGACAAAAACACTAAGGTGAAATTGTATTTGCAACTACAAACTCATTTATTTCAAACTCAAATACTAAGTGAAATCACATTTAAACATCGTATATACCAACATAAGAAACACCCAACCATAGATTTACCTCATATTCAAACATTACACCCCAAGAATTGGGGTTTTAGCTAGACTCAAAGAGAAGGAATAAAATGATAACAAATCAAAGTAACATCAACTGGGTATGATTTATTTTAACTTTAATCGAGTCTAGGATGAAGAATTTCCAAACACCCACTTCATTCTTCAAGGTGAGAATCTTCAAGTCTCAAATGTTCAAGAGCACAATTTCCCAAAATCTCTCAAAAACTCAAAATAGAAAGCTAAGTCTAAGAATTAGGATTCAAAACTTTAAAAATTCGATACTAAGCTAAAAATATTAACACGGATTTATAGATTTTAGAAGTTGTGTTGCGAAGAACCACTTGGTGTAGTTATTCGGGATCGTCGATCCACTCGGCGATCTTCCCTTTGGTATGTTATCGTCTTCTTGTGTTAGCCTTCAACATCTTCATGTTTTGGAATATCGGGTGACATCGTACTGCTTCGCGGAATTGCTCCGCGACTCACCAAATGCTCTTTTTCACCACATATTTGATCTTTTCCTTCAGGGCTCAACTCACTAGAAGAATATGTGAGGATGAAACCTTTAAGTAGCGCACTTAATGGGTTCGGCGATCCTCAATTCTTCAATTATTCTTCTGTTCATCTACCTTTGTTACATTTGTTTGATTGTATCCATGCTTTGTCTCTAAGTATATATACCTGAAACTCAAGGTACTTTATACGTTTTCAAGATAAAATATGCATTTGAGGACATTAAACCTATCAAAATGTTTCCCTAAATGAGTCCAAATCATGGACTCATCATAAAGTACCTCGAAATTCATTATGAGTCACTCTATCGGCTAAAGGATGAGGAAACTCGAGCTCCACATTGTTGTTACCCGCATTGCTTCTCACAAAATATTTTTGAGGGGCCATATCTTGAAAAGAATCAAATACTATTTAGGAGAAGGATCTTTATAGAGATAGACTATATCACACAACTTTAGGGTAGTAAAAGATGCGATGTTTCATAAATTCTTTCTAGCCTCTTAATCATAAATGTGGTGTGCTTCACACTTTATGAAAAAGACTCTACTCAATACCACTTGTCAAATATCCTAGGACCTTCTGTAATACCTTGTGCTATGAATACCACGTTTTTTCAGACCCAAAGTACACCCTTGGCGTGACATGTCACATAATTCCTCAGAGGCCCTAAACAAGCCACTTGACATACATGTACACATAGTAATATAAAAAAGGAAAGCCTTTTATGTAAAATAAAGAGCTTAGAATCTCAAAGGGGAAATCAAACATAGTCTTGACAACCCTTTATACAACATCTAATAAAGTGGTTGGGACGTCACCCATACACAATGTACAATATCCAAAATTAAATGACACAAGAAATCAATAAAGGTGATATAGTCCTCAGAGTATGAGGACTCGTCAAGTCTTCAAATCTCTAGAGTGATCAACAAGACACGAACATAGGAGAGGAGACATCAAACCTTTCATTAGTGAAGCAATATAGAAACTAGCATGCATTGGTAAATGTAATGTACTAGTATAACAAATATGTATGAAAACGTAAAACATAATCATGATGGTCCATAATTGAAAACACGATGTGCATGATCCATGATAAACATAGTTAGTTAATCTTGAAATCATAAAGGAAACTCCATAAACATTTGAATGTAAATGAGTTCATTTATGGGATATTTACTATTAACCGACATAGATCATGTGATTTATAATATAAAATCAGCGTCTTGATCTGACGCAGAAAAGAGATGTCCTTATTTGGAAAGTAATGGACCTTAACTTGTAACACAGGTTAATCCACTAGCAATGTCAATTAAGACAACCTACAAAGCACTTATCTAGGGACAAAGATATTTCTACTAGAGACCCGACCTCTCCTAATAGGAGAGACTCCATCTTAATATCCTGTCGGTGCTAAGTAAAATCCAAATGGAATTAGTCATAATCTTAAACATAGAATCCATGAAACAACATAATTAAATTACTAATCAAAACTAAACCATCATAGAATAGCTCCTTATGTCTTGAATCCTGCATGACGGAGAATTCCTTTACCAAACGATGATCCCTTAATGTGAGAAAATCTGTCACAATTTAATTGATACTTGATCTTAAAGAAACCTAGATCATAAAATTTTCCCTTTCATAAATCATGCATAAGTTCATGGAAACAACGTTCATAGTACCATAGCTCCATAAACTCATGTAAATCAGGGGTTATAGTCAAATTTATATATCATGCATGGATTCACAAGGAATTGATTTGAAAAAAGTAATTGAGTCTAAAAAATCATAATATGGTAACAATAAAGCAATTAAATCCATCTAAATAAATTACATGATGAATTGAATAAAAACCTAATCAATTTATGGAAATTACATTGGAGAATTTGGAGAAAACATTGAGACTCAATGGGTGAATGGAATATATTGATTAACTCCATATATACCATGATTTCCTAAGAAATTGCTGAAGAGAATAAGACTTGAACTTGAAGAACCCTAGAATCCTTGAGAGCCTTGAAGAGAAAACCTTCGAGAGGAACTTTGGAAGTTGTAGGGGAATGAAGGAAAATTGTGAGATTAGGATTAAAATCAGTTAAAGGGCAAATTTATAGGCAAATGACGTAGTACATGAATTATGTACACAGGAAACTGATAAAAATGCCCTTTAAAATAATTGGCGATCATCCTTACGATTGTGACCTACAAAAAATTCTGGTCAACTGTAGGTCAAGTGAATGGGGACTAAATCTTATGACAATCCTACGACCCATTTCTAAAGATTGCGAAAAATCCTATGGTTTGTAGACCTCATCGGTACACTCCAACTTTCAACTCAAGATTTCACTAAATCTGGAACCTTTCTACGGGATGTTCGTACGATCCGTAGTCCATTCGACGGACCATCTTGGTCAATCATAGAATGGGTTATTTGGGATTGGTTTCCAAAATAAATTTTCCACTTACTACGAGATAGTTATGCAATCCATAGAACTTCCTACAAACATTACATTGGTCTCGTAGAATCGAATTAATAGCACTCCTTGGACATTTTCCCTTTTTCGAATTCTGAGTTGTTACCTCTATTTCTCCAAATAATTCATGATTGTGTAACAAGGATTTAGTATGTCCGGTATTCCATAATTTTAACATTTTATCAAGTATCATGATTTGCATAACTCAAACTATTATTTTTTGAAGTAATTTTATCCGTTTATTCTTCTAAAGTGGATGGGAGAATTGCTTGCAAGTATATCTCTATGGTTTTCATCTTGTAACTATATTTTATATGAACAAGTTCTTGTATCTTGGTTGAATTATTAATGAGTTCTTTTAGTAGTTAAGGTATAGTATATTTTTATAGAACGGAAAAATATGCTATAAGGATATGTATATTTTTTATATTTTGTTCTATCTTATTCATTTCATGAATGGGGGTCTTAAAGAGACAAGTGTAATAGGCATGAGTAAGTACAATACTTGAGCATAAATCACACATAATGAGGCATTCTAGGAATAAACATGTTATAAAAATCTACCATTACCATAAGATAATAAAAGTAAGGTTTAGAACATAAAAATCATAGGCACAAGTTGTATGAGAAATATTTAATAAAACGTACTCAATTTACTGTGATTGTACCAGTCACCAAAATGTATCATGGGTACATAAAACTTAGAATATTGAGAAATCATGGGTTCGTACATCGTGGGTACCACATGCATGAGCTACGAATAATTCTGTAATGCCATAAGTGATATGACTACTGACTCATAAGATCTTAAATACTTCGTAGCTACACTTGTTCTCTTGAATACTACCCTCTATCAACTGAAACTTCTAATATTAACAGGGAAAGATGTGTCTACTTCTACTCAATTCTAATTCAAGCTATATTCTCTCACAATTGTCAAGCCTAACCTAAAATCACAAGGTGTTACACATACAATGAATATACTAATTCTATATTTCTATAATAAATTCCATACCAAGAATAGTCTAATATAATCATTTGGATAAACATCTTTTAGAAATATCTAGTTTTTCTAGGGTAGAAATTAAATATACTAGAATTTTCTTGTAGAGGTCTCTAGAATAATGTTTAGAACCATCCATAAGAAAGTATAAATAAGGTTAGTCTTATACATTTGTATTCAACCCAAAACGGAGAAAAAAAAAGCAATTAAGATTCTTCTCCTATAACCATGTTCTCATATCCAATATCCACACTCTTCCTTCTAGCTTGCTATTTTTTAGTTGAATCTTCCGATCTTTGTTAACGATCTTGGGCTAGTAGAAGGTCTTTCCAATTGCACTTTCTTATGTTATGCTCAACATGGTATTAGAGTCATAGTCATAAGATGGCTTTTGGACTTTATTTAAAATGGGGTTAGTTGTATATTCAATGGGTTCCTCTTTATGGATTTTGTGCTAATGTATTGGTAATGGAGTTTTTAAACTAGTTCAATTTTAAGTTAGGGACGACACGTATGGAACCATACCTTGCGGGAGTGGATTTGCACGAGATTCGTGGTTAGAAACCTTAAATATATTCCACATGTGAAGTTTATTTAAAAATCGGGTCAACAATAATCCTTGAAGGAATTTGAGAATTTGTAATCATCAAAGCAGTTACTAGACAAAGACTGGCTGGTGTATTTTTCAATGATGGAGAATAAAATGCTCTTGTAGCTGACAATTGACATTTGAAATAAAAATCAAGATATATTTCGCACTCTCGATCCAAGGGTGGTTCAGGCTTCCCTAGAAATAAGGAAGATCCTTCTAACAATTATGGTAAGAAGCTTCTATGATTTTATCTTTATGTGGAAATATAGGACACAAAAAGATATTGCTGAGAAAAAGAGAGTAATATAAATTTAACTAGAAAGCTACTGAGGAAGAAGAATATTGGGAAAGATGCTTAGTAGCAGAGTCTCAAGCAATAAGTTTTATGGCTTCCGTCAATATTTAAAGAAAGTGAATCATGGATTCAAGATATAATATAGTTGATCACATGGAGAATCAAGACACTAATGTCATCAATATGAAGCAAGGAATTTCTACTTTTTGATATGATAGGTACTATCAAACAAATCAAAGAAGTAGATACTAAACAGGCAATGTTTAGAACTATATATGCAAGTAGTGACCTTCACGGAGAAAGCTTCCAGGGAAACATATTGAAAGTATAAGTCTTAAGACAATCGTATGACATATCGAGGTCAATCAATAGCTTAGATCAAATATTGCAAGTAGATAGATAAAATGAAGATCAGGTAGATGAATAATCTAACCTTGTGTAACACCTCATAAGTTCATAGCTTTGAAGGGATTGGAGAAGTGTTGGAAGCTGCTAGTGCACAGGTTCCACGAGACAATGTATGTATTGTAAAAGGTTGTACGGGCCATAGGAACCATTGCATATTAAGTTTTATTCGTTAGTTAGTTATTTAATACTTATAAGTGTAGTATTGAATTTTTATTATTAAGAGTTCACTAGGTATACACCTCCTATAGTACATGAGTTATTGTTGGTCTTTACCTGTATTTAAGAAGTGCCTCTACACATTGTAAAAACAAAATATATTTCGTCATTTCCATCCTGAATCTTTATGTTACCAGGGCAGTTCTAAATTCCAACAAGTATCAATGAATCTACTCATCTCTTTCATTTTTCCCGTCCCTCTATCATGGTGAATCCAAGCACTTCTATCATTTTTGTTGATAACACCACTAAACCGGTTCAATTTAATCCTTGTTCCAAATAACCCATTAAGCTTACAGGTCCAAGCAATTTTTTTATTTGGAAGGATCGAGTGTAATCTCTCATGTTAGAACATGACCTTTACTATTATCCAGATAGAACCATTACAACATTGGCACAACCCGAGGCTACACCCTATAAATAACTGGCACTCAAGAACCATTGTTGGAACTAACTAAGTCCTTTGCGTGACTCAAATCTAAACGAAAGACTTACTCGACAATAAATGAACCTTAAAAGTAGAGATTTAACTCAATGTCTCCAAATAGATACTCATAATATTTCGAAGAAAACTTTCAACCAAACAAAAGAGGAAACTTAAGTCTTAGAGATTTAACAATGGAAATGAAAAGACTCCACAACTTCTATTGTCTATCTATGAAGCCTATAACAACGATGACTTCTCCTGAACTACTATTGTCTATATATAAAGGCTATAACAACGATGATGGAAATTAGGAAAAATCCTACAACATCCTAATAGGACTGCAATTGAATGTGGTACCCTCCAAAGCCAGGTAGCTCACCAAGGAAACTTTGGAACTGCAGGTGGTATCCACAGAGTGCCTATTGATGACCATTATCTGCATCATGAAAGATGAAGGTGAAATGGTGTAAGTACATGGAATGTATGGGCATGCAAGGGGAACTAAAGCACAAAAATAAGCTTGAACTTGATAAAAAGGAAGAACATACTCTCATCATTTCATCTCAATTCAACTCAACTAAAGGATACTCAAAGATAATAAAACTTAGAGATACTCAACTCGGCTAAATATAAAATCAACAACAATGATGCATTATAAATAAATATTTTAAATTGTATATACTAACTCAATATACTTAAATACAATAAGAACTATTTTTCTCTTATTTGGAAGATTCTCTAAACAAAAACATTCACTATGAGCTATGTGATTATACAATATATCACCCACACTGCCAGAATTTTTCTATACCTTGCCGGAATATAGGACATCCTCAACTAAGTGGATCCACTAAGTTATTCTTTAAAATCAACAAGGAATCGTCTAAAAAGTATGACCTTTTTACCGATGTTGGTCCACATGGTTTACGAGGACATAGAGTTGTTTAAACTTTTCCCCGTATAGGTTCTCAATAATACTCTTAATAATATAACTCAAGCTCATAAATGTAAAAACAATTCTTCACCCTCAAACATTATATTGTTACTCAAAATTTTCTCTCAAAAGAGATAATCCTCAAAACTCCTCATGAGCTCGTATGGAAATTGAAGTTTCCTCTTATTTTAAATGTAAATAAATTTACTCTTCAGAATACCTATGTCCTTTGTATTATTTTTTAAAAAAAGAATTCAACTCTCTTCATCTTCATACTTAAGTACTCAAGTGTTTTAAAAATGTTTTAAAGGTTTGTAAATAACTTCTCAAAGAGACTGGAAAGGCTCTCTCAAACGTGACTCTTAATCTTTTGTTGAATTTGAAATGTGAATTCAAGAATTATGATTCATGATATATAGGAAATCTCAATGATTTATAAGGATTTGAATAGTTAGGATTAAGAATTGAATGAAATCTCGAATAAAAGAACAAGTACCGATCGAAGACTAGAAGGGAAAGTAGGGTAACGCTTTTGGCGCATCCCTGGCGAGCCACACCAACCCTCCACTTACATGGGCTGGTTTGTGGGGCACAGTGAGCGCAGGGTGCCATACTATTGAAGAATCTAGCGTGCTCCACCCTAGCCTATTCCCAAGGTATTCCGACCAATTTTTCTTCTCGATTTTTGGCCCTAGTTCACCTAGATTTGATCAATTTCTCCCAAACCCTCTTAGATTAAAATACCCAAAATAAGTAAATCAAAACTTTATCAAATATCTTCAAGTACAACTTTAAAACTCAATCCCTCGCCTTAAGAACTCATTAAACTCCAATAGTAAAGATTGATGAACGAAATTTTAAGAAAGCTCATCAAGAACTTGAATACACAAATCTCATGGAGGAAATTTAATCAAGAAACATATGATTTGCATGAGGGTGAATGAAACCATTGATATGAAAGCTTACATACCTCGTAAGGATCGTATCCTTATAAAAATTCCTTGAAGATTTCAAAAATGTTGAACGAATGCTTGAACTTCTCCTTTTCTCCTCTTTAACTTCTCTCTAAAACCCTAAGCATGTCTAGGATTCTGAAAACTGATCTCAATCACTTTAGATCCCTATTTGGGTGAAAAAACCATTAAGGCTAATGGGGTAAGGAAACGATCAAATCATCCCTCCTGAATTATCATATATTTCTTTAGTCGAACAAATTGAACTCAAAAGACATATCTCCCTCACCTAACTCGGAATTTAGCAAACTCAGTGTCGTTGGAAAGAGAACTCAAAGATATTTTATTTGATACATTATGAGACACATAACTCATCCTTGACTGAAAGTTATGGTTATTTGAAGTTGACCCAACTCACAATTTAAAACCAACTTGAAAAATTCTCAATTTATCTCTTTCCAATTTAGTTCTTTAAAAAATTAGAGCTTTCTAAGACCGTTGTGTTACAATATCTACTCACCCTCGAATGATGTCACTCTAAATAAAACTAAGGTTGGAAATATTTAAAACCTAACACAAACACCAAACATTCAATTTAATACATCATAGCATATCATCTAAAAAAGTGTTTTACAAAAATCCATTACGTTGGGCTGGAATTTCTCCGGAAGAAAATATATGTGGTTATGTCTTCTTTATACATTTGTCAGCCTCCCAAGTAGCTACCTTAATAAATTGATTCCTCCAGTAGACCTTGACTTATGCGATATCCTTGATTTTCAACTAGCGAACCTACCCATCAAGTATCTCAATGGATATCACCTTATAAGATAGGTCAGTCTTAATAGAAATATGCTCGGTAGGTACTATACGTGAAAGATCACCCTTACACTTCTTCAACAATCAAATTTAGAATAGCACATAAACTACTGCTAAATTTGGAGATACCTCAAACTCAGTCTACATTACCAATCCTATTGGATATCCTGTAAGGACTAATATACTAGGGTCTAAGCTTCCCTTCTTGACAAACCTCATAACATCCTTCATGGGTGAAACCTTCGAATATACCCAATAGTCTACCTCAAACTCTATGTCTCTTCTCCTAACATTGGTATAGGATTTCTGAAGACTTTTCACTAACTTCAAACCATCTAATAGGAGATCTAAATATTCTCCCATACAGAGCGTCAAAAGAAGCCATCTGGATGCTAGAGTAGTAATTGTTTTAGTGAGTAAACTCAATGGGATGTAAGTGATCATCCCAATAACACTTGAAATTGATCACACATGCCCTAAACATATCATGTAAGCTCTGAATTGTGCGCTCTTCTTGACCATGAGTCTAAGGATGGAAAGTGGTACTCAAATTTACCTTCGAACACAAACCTTTCTTGAATGACTTCCATAATTGTGCAATGAATTGCACACCTCTATCTGAAATGATGTACACCAGAACTCCATGAAGTCTAACCACTCTTAATAATAAATTTTGGCATAATCTTCTACTGAGTTGGTGTCCTTTACCAAAAAGAAATGGGATGATTAAGTCATTCGATCTACAATCACCCAAATCAAATCATGCTTCCTACGATACCAAACGAAACCAATATGAAATTCATATTGATAATCTTTCACTTCCATTCCTGAAGATATATGATTTCAGCCATATGAACGACCCTCAGTTGCTCTACATTGACTTGTTGGCAATTGAGGCACTTAGTAACGAACTCTGCAATAAGCCTCTTCATACTACTCCACTAATAGAATTATTTCATGTCACGATACATTTATGTGGAACCCAGATGGAAAGAGTATTTGTAGCTATGAGCTTCTTCTATGATCCTCTCTTGGAGTTCATACACTTTTTGTACACATAATCTACCTCGATACCTCAATACACCATCTCTCCTTAGTTCAAAAACCATCATTTTCTGTTTATGAACATATACCTTCAATTCAAGCAAAAACAGGTCTTGGGCTTGTTTATCTTTCACTCCAGACACTACTGATGATTCAGACCTATTCATCACTACTAAACCTCATTCATTGATATATATTGACCAAATTCCGAATCATGAAAGTTTGTGCATGTCTTTGGCTAAACTCTTTCTTGACTTCCTAAACATGTAACTATTACCCATAGACAATCTACTCAAAGCATCAACAACAATTTTTGCCTTACCTGAGTGATAGAGAATACTCACGCCATAATCCTTGAGTAACTCCAACCACCTCCTTTGTTTGAGATTAAACTCTTGCTTACTGAATACATTCTAAAGACTCTTTTGATCGGTAAACACATAACCATGAAGACCATATAGATAGTTATGCCATATTTTCAAAGTGAACACTACAATAGCTAGCTCTAGATCAAAGATTGGGTAAGTCTTCTCATGAATATTAAGATGTCTGGAGGCATAAGCTATAAATTTTCCATGATACATCAATACACAACCCAGCCTACCTATGGACGCATCATGATACATAAAAAAGTCTGGTGTACCATACGGTAAGGTCAGCAGTAGGGAAGTAGCCAATCACATTTTAAATTCCTAAAAGCTTTTCACACAAACTTTTGGCCATTGGAACTTTGTTGTCTTCTAAGTAAACTTTGTCAACGGGGAAAAATAGATGAGAACCCCTCGACAAACATTCTATAATAACACGCCAATCCAAAGAAACTCTTAATATCAACTGGAGATGTAGTTCTAGCCCAATTATGCACTGCCTCAATCTTTTCAGTGTAAACTCGAATAGCTTCTCTAGATACAATGTGGCCTAAGACCGCCACTGACTCAAGCCAAAATTCGCACTTAGAAAATTTTGTATACAACTCCCTTTCCTTTAGAATTCGGAGAACTACTTTGAGATAACTAGTATGATCTTCGTCATTCACTGAATAAATTAGAATGTAATCAATGAGCGCCATAAAAATCATATCATAACAAGGATTAAATAGTCTATTCAAAATATGCATGAACGCGCATGAGAATTAGTCAAACCAAAAGAGATATTATGAAACTCGAAATGACCTTAGCTAGTCCTGAATCATTTCTTTGAAATATAACTCTCTCTTACTCTAAAAATTCTATAGCCTGATCTAAGGTCTATCTTAGAAAAACAAGTGGCATACTAAAGTTGATAAAAAAGATCATCAATTCTTAAAAGGGGATACTTATTATTTATGTGTTAATATTTTTCAATTGGCGGTAGTGAATAAACATCCTAAGAGAACCGAATTTCTTCCTCACAAATATGACCAAAGCATCCCAATGTGAGACACTTGGTCGAATGAAACCTTTTTTAAGAAGCTCTTTCAACTGCTCTTTTAACTGTTTCAGCTCAGCGGAAGAAATTCTATATGTCATAATATAAATGGGTTGTGTATCGGTAAGGATATCTATACTCAAGTCTCTTTCCCTATAAAGACCCATAAAATGAATAAGTGAAACAAGATCATAACGAATTTGTGTTGAGTTTATAATGAGGTTTCTTATTATGTAATGTTGTACCGAGCCTTGGTTGGGGGGGGGGGGGGGGGGGGTTACTGAGTCAGTGTCAAAGGTATGTTTTATACCTTATAGTTGTAGGACCCTTTTTAATGTTGGTAAAGGTTTGCAAGGGAATGTGCCATGCAAATGGGGCAAGGCCTAAGACAAAGGCCAAGGCTGCCTAACCTTGGCAAAGTACTGTCCCAAGTTCACGGACCACTTCATGGTCAGTGGTCACGGTCTAGAGGATTGACCATGAAGAAGACTTAGCCTTAAGGGAGGCAAGGCCTTGATGCCAAGATACTTCCTTAAGTCAATGGACCATTCCACGGCCACTGTTCTTGACCACGGCCCGTAGAAGTAGGCGTGGATATGTCTTCGCCTCATGAAGGTTGTCTAGTAAAATTGAGCTACTGCCTAGAGGACCACGGGTCGTGGTCCCCTTCACGGCCCGTCTTAGTGGTCGTTGTGCCATGACAAGACTGTTTAGTGAAGGTCTTTTTGGTAAATTCATGTTTAAGTTATAATTATGTGGGTCATATTAGATAATTATATAGTTATATGTGTACATATATATATATATATATATATATATATATGTATACATATTACTCCTTTATTTTAAACACCCAAATCAAAACCCCAAAGTTCTTCTTCTCTAAAAAATTCTCTCTAAAACCTCAATGAAGAATAAAGGATAAATTGAAGCTAAGGTTTGCGGATTCAAGGTGTTTCTTCCTCAAATTTCTTAGGGAATCTTAAGCAAGGTATGGTGTTCCTTCATTTAGGGTTAGCTTCACCCCAAGAGTATCAAAGAAGTTTTCAATGTTTTCAAGTTCATGAAAAACCTAGGGTTTTAATTCTCATGGGTTCCGTCACCAAACATTTTTAAAGGGTTATTAATCGCATATGATGATTGTATTAGTGCTTAATTGATGATTTATGATGAAACTACTCTATTAACTCATGAATTCTTTCAATTCCTTAATTGTGCCTTTATGTAGTGGGTTTGTTGATGATGAATGAATGTGAATAGAATTGGCCTATATTGCTTTAGATAGTTAAAGTATATCATTACCTATGCATAAACTGTAGTAAATTATTGTTATGTTGGTGATGGTGATTTATGGACTTACTAGCAAGTTATAATCAATTACTTTTTGAATTAGATTTGTGAATTAGATGTTGATCCACTTTAAAGGTGGATGTGGTTATTTACTATGTATATTGTTGTATTAAAATGATGTTTATCTTCATTGTACCTCAATATGCATGAAGGATCTATCTATGATCTAGATGTGAAGTGCATGTTTCTAATCTCAATGAAAGTACAATTATGATTTTTATAATGTAATAGTGTTATGATTGAAGGTTTTTTCTCACTTAACATTCATGGATTATGATGATAAAATGTGAAGGGTTAGCCCTCATTGAATCGTACACTTTAAATTTGTAGACTCTTGTATCTTATTCTTGTGTTAATGAATGTAATGTGTATTTATGTATATTGAATTGGTAGGATTTGACACCCTTTTCTTAAATTAATGAATATAATGATCATGAATCGATAGACCTAGAATTGGTATCCCTTTTATAAATGAATGGTAAAGTATTCTAGGATTAGTCTTGAACCAGTAGACCTAGTATTGGTAACCCTTCATGTTGAGTCTATACACTAATGAATGATAGGCATTGGGCTGGTAATCTTAGTGTTGGTAACCTTTCCTTGTGTGAAATGATAAACCTTGTATCGGTAGACCCAATGTAGATGGCTCTAAATCATGGGTTATCCTTAATGTACCTTAAATCGGTAGACCTAGTATTGGTGACCCTTCTTGGATAATGTATTTAGAGTCATTAGACCAATGTTGGTAACCCTCTAAAGTACAATAAAATATGAATGAATTAATCTATGAGAATGTACGCTAAGCACCAAGTTGATAATGTAAGATGGAACTCTCGCAATGTTAGGCTAGGGCTGTCCCCTTGAATGTTGAACTCCTTGTCCCTAGTCTCCTTCCGATTTCAATCTAAATTAGTTTAGAAATCATGTTGTTGGTATGGTTTCTGGTAGCTAAGTGTGAAATATGATGTTCCTTGTGATTTTATGATTGGAAATAGTAAGCATGTTCAATGATGTCAACCGAAAATAATGTGGTGCAATGTGTAAAATGTTTGTTGTTGTTCTCCGTTTTGAAGTCTTAAAATGGGTTGTTTGATGATTGGAATTATTGTGCATAAGGTGTGTAAATTGTGATGTTAAATGAAGTGTAAGGTGGCTGATCATAAGTGGAAAAATCTAAGCTAAAACAACAATGAATCTACACCTAAGAATGTGTTAAACGAATCATGAAAGTACCTCAAAACTAACGTATGAATGTTGTTAAATAAAGGATAGAAAATTTAATAAAATTTCCAGCACTTGGTGATGGAATTTTCGGCCAGAATACTTAAGGTTGAGAGGTTTAAAAATATATTTAAAATATGTGAGGTCAGTGGGGATTGAACCCAAGACCTCACTACATGAAAGCTGGAAAAAAAAGAAGAGAGGTGTGGGATTCAAACCCACAACCTCTCGGTCAAACAAGAGAGTAAGAGGGGAATTTTAAATTAATAAAAATAATGGGAGGAGTGGGATTCGAACCCACCACCTCTTGGCTGAAGAAGGAGACAAAGAGAGAAATTAAAAAGAAAATAAAGTGAGGCTGTGGGGGCGTGATCCCACAACCTCACTACCAACACTTAAGTAGTTAACTGTTAAATGAAAATGAAAATAAGGAGGCTGTGGGGGTTCGAACCCACAACCTCTAAGTCCCAAGCGAAATAAAGAAAAAATAAATAAAGAGAGGCTGTGGGGGTTTGATCCCACAACCTCCTGGTTAAGCCGAAATGGACAAGGAAAATAAATGGGAAAATAAGAGGTGGCTGTGGGGGTTCGAACCCACAACACCTCGGCCAAAGGAGAGAAGTTCTAGAGAAAAGGAACTAAAAAGAAATGTTGATGTTGGGGTTCGACCTAGGGTCCCAATATCATGAAGACTAAAAATAAAGTCAAGGAAAAATGTAAGTATTGTCCAAGGGATTCGAACTTGGGTTCCCTTGCCCAAATTTCCGTATTGATACATAAGTCATACGTGAATTAAATGTTCAAGAATAATGCCACCTACTTAGATTAAAATCGAAATCTTGGCATATATACAAGATACATAAGTCTTGTACTACATAATCTTAGGAAGATTTGAGTCACTAAACGAACTATGAATGAAGCCTCATGGCTTGTATGTATAGACCCATAAGTCTAGTATACGCTTAAAAATAAGTTAACCTAAGATGTATGTAAAGAAACGAAGAAACCCTATAAGGGTTAAATAAGAGCGTGAAATACGCAAATGGCCAAGTACATGGCATATGATGAAATGAACTTTCACGTAAAATGGGTTGAGTAATTATGAAGAGCAATTGTGCTAATGTTAATGAATGTGGTGACAACATGATATGAGGCTAATGTAAAAGATGAGAACAATCTCAAATGAGACTAAGTAATTGTTACCAAAACGTACTCACCTATGAGAGTGCAAATTTAATGAAGAGACCAGTATCTATGAACACTCTAATAAAAGTATTGGGATTAACACACTTAATACTAATGATGAGATGAGAAATCATCTATTGAGCTATGATGTCCTCATACTAGAAGCCAGCTTCCATGACGTATGAGTTGAATGTAATGGAACTTTATACTGAGCACCGATAGAATAGATATGAGCGGTGATGCCTTCTTTTGGGAAGGGCGGAGGTTCACGTAACTCTCATGAGATAAGACTGTCTGGCTTGCCGGGTATGGGTCTCCTTATATCTCCTGGTCTTCGAACCTATACTGCCAATATAGGGATCTGGCGGGGTTAAATTCCCATGTACGCTAGCATGTTTTGGGTCACCTTGGCCGGTGATTCCACCTCTTTTTGGTGTGGGGGAGACACTGGATTTCATGATGCTCACATGATCTATGGCGGTTAAAGTTAAAGTTCCCAATGAATGAATGAGGCCAGCCTCAAATGAAGCACATAATGAAATGAATGATATCAAAGGTGTTAGAATAGGATAATCAAAAGGTGAGTTAGATTCAAGTAATTACATTAGGTCATTCTTGGTCATTGCACAACGAACCTAATGAAAATCTTAAACTACATCCTAGGTATAGCTGGTGTTTACATAGTCCTATGAACGAAATGAAATGGAGTACGTATGAATGAACGAAGCAGACTCTGTGTTTGCTAATGAAGACTCTCTAGTTGAGGTCCCATCTGTTGAGCCCTCATTTCTGGGATGTCTTAATGTTAAGTCCATGATTCCGAGGTCTCATGGCATATAAATGAATGATATTAAAGGAGTTATGTGCTACATACAAAGTGTGTTGTAAGCTATATGATATGTGCTATGTGTAAATGTTATGTGTTGTTTGTAAATGTGAAAAGTATGATGATGTATGTTATTCTCATGGCATAAGCTTCCTATTCCAAATCTGGAAAGCTCACTGACTTTCCTAATCCAAATTTTGAAAGCTCATTGACTTTCCTAATCCAAATTTGGGAACCTTCTAATCTCAATTTGGCAAGTCCACTGACTTGACTTCCAAAAATCATGTCGTTAGGAAAGAGCTATTCTTTCTCATGCATGTCCTTGGTGTGTGCTTGCATATATCCATACTTAGTACAAGTGTGTACTAACCCTATATATCTATACTATTTTAGGTGCAGGCACAGGTAGGCGATAGAGCTACAGGATCATTGTTGCAGCTATCCGGACGTCAGCATTCATCCGGAGTTTGGTAGGTCCTTATGCTTTCGAGGATGCTACTGTTTTACATTCCAGCTTAGTTTTAGAGTTGAGCTAGTGGAGCATGTTCCACTAGCGTTTCTTTCCTGTTTTGATTCAGACTTTGTGTTGGACCGTTTTGGCAATTATACAATTAAGATTTATTGAACTATTCCTTTCATTTCATTATCTCTTAATGTTAGATGGTTGATGGTGAACAAATTACGAATGTATTAGAAATGTTTAGTAAGCAATATTTAGAAACAAAAAGTTTCAAATTTTCCGCTAAAATTAACCTATGTAAAGTAAGAATGACGTAAGTAGGCTTGTCTGCGACCTCTGAGAGGTCAATGATGCCGGTCTCGTCTGGGGTCTAGATTCCAGTCGTGACAAAGTTGGTATCAGAGCATCAGGTTAAATTCGGAGAATATTGAGTTCACATCAACCACATTGAGTAGTTTCTAAGTCATGGTAGTGAAGTGCACCACTATCCTGAATTAGAAACTGCATGATGCGTAGGAAAATTTCCCTTCTTCTGATCTTATCGTGCTTCTATGAATGTCTGATTTCTTGGTGTTATGAGCGTATCTAACATCAATTTTTTTTGTTATCAAAGAATGGACCCTAGGAGGGCTATTAGTCAGAGGAGAGGACGAGCAGCTGCTGGGGGCAACCGAGTTCCACCCCAGGCTCCAGCTGAAGAAGTGGCTGTGCCAGTTAATCTAGCTTGGTTGACTGATGCTGAGGTGAGGGCATCTCTGGCCCAGATGGCACAGGCCATTACTATGCAGGCCCATGCCATGACTGCCCAGGTCAACCGGCAGAATGTTCAGAGGGAGAACCCACCAGTTCGTAGCATGGCTGACAGGCTGAGGGATTTCACGAGGATAAATCCTCCTATTTTCACAGGGTCTAGGACTGCAGAGGATCCTCAAGAGTTTGTAGATAAGGTGCATAAGATCCTGGTGGCTATGGGGTCCACTGATATTGAGAAGGCTGAGCTGGCTTCCTATCAGCTCAAGGATGTTGCACAGACTTGGTGTAAGATGTGGCAATATAGCCGTGTCTTAGGTGGAGTGCCAGTCACTTGGAAGCTGTTCAAGACAACATTTCTGGAGAGGTTCTTTCCCAGGGAGATGAGGGAAGCCAAGGTTGAAGAGTTCATCAACCTTAAACAAGGATCCATGACAGTCAGGGAGTATTCCCTGAAGTTTGTTAAGCTATCCAGGTATATTACTTTCCTTAGTATTTAATAGCAAGATTGAGGAGAGTACTGAGGCTTGTTGAATTATCCAGGTATGCTACTCCCCTGGTTTCGAACAGCAGGGATGAAATGAGTAGATTCCTCACAGGAATCAATAGAGACCTGGAGGAGGAATGTCGGTCTGCGATTCTCCATGATAATATGGACCTTTCCAGGTTAATGGTGCATGTACAACAGGTGGAGGACAGCCGTAGAAAAAGGGGTATTCGTGATGTTAGGAGGTCTAGGCCTCAAGATCAGGCAGGTCCCAGCCACGGAGGCCACAGAAACAACTTTGGCGTCCGTGAGCAGCCAAGGTTTAAGAAGGGACTCTCCCACCAAAGGGAGTCAAGTTCATCCAGTGGTCTCTATGATAGGGATTCCGAGTCCAGAGATAAGAGAAACAATGAAGTATATACACCTAAGGAAAGGCAACCTTGCAGGAAGTGTGGCAGACAGCATGGAGGAGAGTGTATGATGGGCTCTAACGCTTGTTACAGCTGTGGAAAACCGGGACACATGGTGAAGGATTGTCCGAATAGAAGAAGTCAAGAACAAGGGAAGGAGAGAGTTCAGACTAATGGCCCAAATGAAGAGGCTTCAAGGAAGCAACGATTCTTCGCACTCAAGTCTAGGGGTGAAGGGGAAGGCACTTCTGATGAAGCCTCGGGTGCGTATCCTTAATTAGCCTTTCATATATTTGACTGTGTATGGTGTTTATGCCCTAGTATGATGTTAATATATTTGAAGTCATCATGTTGGTTGATGATTTATATGACTTTTATGTTGACTTATGATGTATGCTTTGATGAGACTAGTTTAGGGAAGAATTCCTTAGTCTATTAATGTGAAGCTACTAGTAGGTTTCAAGGATGTGTACCATCATGTTAAGATGTGAATCAGATATTCACCCATGGAAGTATTGAAGTACCTACGTATGTGTACGTTCTATAGATGACATACTTATTGTTAGTAAAGAGTAGTGTCATTCAGGGACGAATGTTCCTAAGGGGGGGATAATGTAACAATCCTAAAAAAATGAATAAGCTAAATGTTTAAGGTGTCAAGAATGCTTGTGATTAGACCAAGGTTCACACGGATTGATACGCGTAGAACCAGACCTCAGAACCCTTACTACGACCAAGCCAACTAACTTGGGGAGTTAGTTGAACTTGGAAAGGCTGGAACCAACCAAGTAAGGCTCTCGAAAATGAAGATTTAATTGAAGGAGTCTTTATCGGACTTAAAAAGAAGAAATTTTAAGTTTTGAGGGTCTAAGGGTAAAATGGTCTTTTACCAGGCTAGGGGTAATATCGTAATTATCCTAAATATATAATTAATTAATTATTTAATAAAGTGGAGGGGCAATTTGGGGAGAGAGAGCAAAAATTTGTCTCTTGAAATGAAGTCTTGCTCCACCCGGGTTCGAACCTAGGTGGGAGCAAGGATTTAATATGATTTTTTTTATTATTGGTGAATTAATTTAATAAATTTATAATTAATGGCTGATGTAAAAAGGAAAATCAGATTTTATTATTATTTATTATTTATTTACTTATTAATTAATATTTCTTTTAAATTGACTAAGTCTTGCCAACTATCCTAGTTTTAAGATGCACTATCTCACACTATCTCTCTCCCTCAAGCCTAAATCTCTCTCTCTCATCAAAATTATTTTTCTTGGCTGCAAAAACAGAAGATAAAAACATTAGAAAGCAACCAAAAGTTCTCTAAACTCAAAGAACTTACAAAAAAAAATATACAAGCAAGCAAGCTAACTTAAGAAATGAAAACTTTGCATCATCTTCTCGACGGGTTTGTGTTGAAGGTTTAGGGGAGGAGTTTGGCAGCACTTGGAAGGTGTGGAAAGCTACAACAAGGTATGGATTTTCTCTCTTGGAATCCTTTCTCCAAGAGGAATTTCTTTCTACAAAAGTCGACATATGAAACTAGGGCTGTCCCCTTGAATGTTGAACTCCTTGTCCCTAGTCTCCTTCCGATTTCAATCTAAATTAGTTTAGAAATCATGTTTTTGGTATGGTTGCTGGTAGATAAGTGTTAAATATTATGTTCCTTGTGATTTTATGATTGGAAATAGTAAGCATGTTGAATGATGTCAACCAAAAATGATGTGGTGCAATATGTAAAATGTTTGTTGTTGTTCTCCGTTTTGAAGTCTTAAAATGGGTTGTTTGATGATTGGAATTATTGTGCATAAGGTGTGTAAATTGTGATGTTAAATGAAGTGTAAGATGGCTGATCATAAGTGAAAAAATCTAAGCTAAAACAACAATGAATCTACACCTAAGAATGTGTTAAACGAATCATGAAAGTACCTCAAAACGAACGTATGAATGTTGTTAAATAAAGGATAGAAAATTTAATAAAATTTCCAGCACTTGGTGATGGAATTTTCGGCCAGAATACTTAAGGTTGAGAGGTTTAAAAATATATTTAAAATATGTGAGGTCAGTGGGGATTGAACCCAAGACCTCACTACATGAAAGCTGGAAAAAAAAGAAGAGAGGTTAGGGATTCGAACCCACAACCTCTCGGTCAAACAAGAGAGTAAGAGGGGAATTTTAAATTAATAAAAATAATGGGAGGAGTGGGATTCGAACCCACCACCTCTTGGCTGAAGAAGGAGACAAAGAGAGAAATCAAAAAGAAAATAAAGTGAGGCTGTGGGGTCTCGATCCCACAACCTCACTGCCAACACTTAAGTAGTTAACTTTTAAATGAAAATGAAAATAAGGAGGCTGTGGGGGTTCGAACCCACAACCTCTAAGTCCCAAGCGAAATAAAGAAAAAATAAATAAAGAGAGGCTGTGGGGGTTTGATCCCACAACCTCCTGGTTAAGCCGAAATGGACAAGGAAAATATATGGGAAAATAAGAGGTGGCTGTGGGGGTTCGAACCCACAACACCTCGGCCAAAGGAGAGAAGTTCTAGAGAAAAGGAACTAAAAAGAAATGTTGATGTTGGGGTTCGACCTAGGGTCCCAGTATCATGAAGACTAAAAATAAAGTCAAGGAAAAATGTAAGTATTGTCCAAGGGATTCAAACTTGGGTTCCCTTGCCCAAATTTCCGTATTGATACATAAGTCATACGTGAATTAAATGTTCAAGAATAATGCCACCTACTTAGATTAAAATTGAAATCTTGGCATATATACAAGATACATAAGTCTTGTACTAAATAATCTTAGGAAGATTTGAGTCACTTAACGAACTATGAATGAAGCCTCATGGCTTGTATGTATAGACCCATAAGTCTAGCATACGCTTAAAAATAAGTGAACCTAAGATGTATGTAAAGAAACGAAGAAACCCTATAAGGGTTAAGTAAGAGCGTAAAATACGCAAATGGCCAAGTACATGGCATATGATGAAATGAACTTTCACGTAAAATGGGTTGAGTAATTATGAAGAGCAATTGTGCTAATGTTAATGAATGTGGTGACAACATGATATGAGGCTAATGTAAAAGATGAGAACAATCTCAAATGAGCCTAAGTAATTGTTACCAAAACGTACTCACCTATGAGAGTGTAAAGTTAATGAAGAGACCAGTCTCTATGCATACTCTAATAAAAGTATTGGGATTAACACACTTAATACTAATGATGAGATGAGAAATTATCTATTGAGCTATGATGTCCTCATACTAGAAGCCAGCTTCCATGACGTATGAGTTGAATGTAATGGAACTTTATACTGAGCACCGATAGAATAGATATGAGCGGTGATGCCTTCTTTTGGGAAGGGCGGAGGTTCACGTAACTCTCATGAGATAAGACTGTCTGGCTTGCCGGGTATGGGTCTCCTTATATCTCCTGGTCTTCGAACCTATACTGCCAATATAGGGATCTGGCGGGGTTAAATTCCCATGTACGCTAGCATGTTTTGGGTCACCTTAGCCGGTGATTCCACCTCTTTTCGATGTGGGGGAGACACTGGATTTCATGATGCTCACATGATCTATGGCGGTTAAAGTTAAAGTTCCCAATGAATGAATGAGGCCAGCCTCAAATGAAGCACATAATGAAATGAATGATATCAAAGGTGTTAGAATAGGATAATCAAAAGGTGAGTTAGATTCAAGTAATGACATTAGGTCATTCTTGGTAATTGCACAACGAACCTAGTAAAAGTCTTAAACTACATCCTAGGTATAGCTGGTGTTTACATAGTCCTATGAACGAAATGAAATGTAGTACGTATGAATGAACGAAGCAGACTCTGTGTTTGCTAATGAAGACTCTCTAGTTGAGGTCCCATCTGTTGAGCCCTCATTTCTGGGATGTCTTAATGTTAAGTCCATGATTCCGAGGTCTCATGGCATATAAATGAATGATATTAAAGGAGTTATGTGCTACATACAAAGTGTGTTGTAAGCTATATGATATGTGCTACGTGTAAAGGTTATGTGTTGTTTGCAAATGTGAAAAGTATGATGATGTATGTTATTCTCATGGCATAAGCTTCCTATTCCAAATCTGGAAAGCTCACTGACTTTCCTAATCCAAATTTGGAAAGCTCATTGACTTTCCTAATTAAAATTTGGGAACCTTCTAATCTCAATTTGGCAAGTCCACTGAATTGACTTCCAAAAATTATGTCGTTAGGAAAGAGCTATTCTTTCTCATGCATGTCCTTGGTGTGTGCTTGCATATACCCATACTTAGTAAAAGTGTGTACTAACCCTATACATCTATACTATTTTAGGTGCAGTCACAGGTAGGCGATAGAGCTACAGGATCATTGTTGCAGCTATCCGGACGTCAGCATTCATCCGGAGTTTGGTAGGTCCTTATGCTTTCGAGGATGCTACTGTTTTACATTCCAGCTTAGTTTTAGAGTTGAGCTAGTGGAGCATGTTCCACTAGTGTTTCTTTCCTGTTTTGATTCAGACTTTGTGTTGGACTGTTTTGGCAATTATACAATTAAGATTTATTGAACTATTCCTTTCATTTGATTATCTCTTAATGTTAGATGGTTGATGGTGAACAAATTACGAATGTATTAGAAATGTTTAGTAAGCAATATTTAGAAACAAAAAGTTTCAAATTTTCCGCTAAAATTAACCTATGTAAAGTAAGAATGACGTAAGTAGGCTTGTCTGCGACCTCTGAGAGGTCAACGACGCCGGTCTCGTCTGAGGTCTAGATTCCAGTCGTGACAAAAGCTGACTGATTCACATTACCATTCTTCTACTTAGATTCATTACCTGTTGTCTTAGTCTTCTTGTTCCATAACTTTTCCCTATCTCTATAATTGTCCTCCTCAATCTATTTCACATGGATCATAAAACTTGCTATATCCATATACCGTATAAACATAACAACCTTTCCCTCTTTTCTTGACAGATCAGACAACCCAGACAAACCAACTCATCATGCTCCTCATATTAGCAACCATCTCCGGGGCATTATTGGATAGTTGGGTGAACTTCAGGCGGAATTAATGACCCGTCAGCTCTACTCTTTTCTCATTAGTCATACATGTCTTTATCAACACCCTTGAGTTGGTATGCAGATAGATCCACACACTCAATATCTGTATTATGCATAACCTCAAACACTTTCTTCAACTCTTCAACAAAGTTTTTCGGATCCTCTATCACAGTTGAATCGGTGAAGTTGGAGGCTTTATCCTCAAGAACTCATAAATTCTGGATGTATCAGCCACATCCTATCGAACCCCTCCTTATTATTATAACATCCTAGATTTGAAAGAGGGACTGTGGTAGATTTCAAACGTTCCAAGTGCCTTCCAAAAAGGTCAAACATGTCCCGTGGTGTGGGCCATGGACCATAGGTTGGTCCGTGGATTGATCCCTTAAAATATGTCCAGGCTTAGATCATAGTGGGACTTACGTACCATTGGTGGGTCCACGCCCCATGGTCTAGTGGCCTTCGTTTGGACCAAAAGACTATGAACCAAACCACATTTTACAAGGATGGAATTTAGGTCCATCCACGTCCCGGCGATGTGGTCACGTGGTTTGTGAGTAGACGGCTATTTTGGGGACTTAAGGGTCTTTTTTAGTTTTAATTAAATCAATATGGTGTCATTTTGATTAAACCTAGAGCACTCATATAAGGGTTTTACACCCCTAAACTCACTCAATTGGGTAATTCTCTCGATTCCCAAAAGAAAACCCAAACCCTCTTTCAAACATTCTCTCTCTAGAAGGTGGACGAAGAATAACAAGAAGATTTAAGCTATGTCAAGGTCAAGTGTCACCATCTTCAATCTTTTGTTGGCCTTGTGACTAAGGTAGGATGGATTTTCATCAATGATATCCTTCCTCCCAAGGAATCTCCTAGAATTCCATAATTCGAAGAAGAATTTTCCCAATTCTAGTTAGGGTTTCTTTGAATGTCGTGGGTTATATTTTATGTTGATCCAATTGAGTGCATTATGATTGTTTATGATTGAATTGGCAGCATTACATGTTGTTTGTATGAAATCACATGTACCCATGACTAATCCATGATCTGGCCTAGAATTGATATAATTGGGTTGATGCCTTGAAGAGAAACTTTATGGGTTTTGATATCTCCTATAGGATTAATGAATTATGACTAGATTTTCTTGAGATTGAAGCATATATAATTAATATGATGTTAATTGATTGAGAATAAATCTTATAGGATGATCATGATAATTAGGGCTTTGAGAGTAAAGCTTATGATATGAGTTATTAGTAATTAATGTTATTTTTTAGAACGGGATACTTACCACATGAATTGCTTAATTATGAATGTATGAATGTGAAAGGTTTACCTGTCACATGAATGATTATAGGTTTAAAGGATTGTTCACCTAAAATGAATCTAGATGAAAAGCTATATAATTTATGATTCTAGAGGCGATTAACCTTGGCCTCTATATGTAAGAATAGGAGGTTATGCCCATACTCCTTAGAATTGAAGAACACATGAGTCCCCATGTTCTTACAATGATGAATGGACATGGAGCTGTGTACTCATGATCCTTATGAAATGATATGGATGTGAGTATCCGTGTAATATGATGAGATTGTGGAGGTGAGTACCCGCGAAGTAAAAGTAAGACAAGATGTGAATATTCATTAGCCCTTGTAAGCTTGGCAATGAGGTGAATCCCCATATCTTTAAGAGTAAGTATGAACTACATGATTATGTTATGATTTGCTTGGAGTGTTGCTATATATGTCTTCCATGATGTAATCTTGACTAGAGCCAAATGACCTATGTATTGGATATGGATAAGTGAGGTTACATAAGAAAGTATTCCTCTTTTATTATGATGTTTATTATGTCTTAATTGTGCTGCCTTATGACTTATGTTTACTAGTGTTTCTTTTATATTGTTCATACTAGCATTAATATTTATTACTTGATTGTACTAACACATATTTATTCCTACATTCTTATCAAATGTAGGGTCCAACGATATAGATTCTTACACTCATTGGACAGTTCCATTTTTGAATAAGGAAGTGATGTTCTGTCCTTATTGTGTTTGAGGATGTGATCACCCCGCTTTTATGCGTTTCCTTTATGTCTTGGACTATTGTATAGGTTGTGACCAAAGACTTTATTCATGTTGTTTAGATGGTTTGAGACAACATTGTTAAACTTCTGCTCGTTTTATAAAAGACTTCGATTATATTGAAAAGTGTTAAGTTCTCGCTAATTTCCATTAATGTATGTTATGATATGCTAAGTGGCTTATAAGAGGCCCCTCGGGGTCCTATACGCCTTGTTACATCTTGAGGGTACCCTTGGATCGTGACAAACTTTGTATTAGAGCACAAGGTTTAGAATGTTTCTAGGATGTCTCAAGCCATGTATAGTAGAGTGTTGTTCATATATGTGAAGCGCACCACATTTATGAATGAGAGGCTATTAGATATTTAGGAAACTTCTCTTCTTAATTTCTCTATGTCGTGCCATAGAGTTTAACTGTATAAGTCTTTCTCCTAATCCTTACTCGATGTTTATAAAGATATGAATACTAGAAGGTCTAATTCTAGAATGATTAAGGGAGGAAATGTTGATCAAGAAGTTCCTCCCCAAGCTCTTTCTCAAGCTCCGATTGACCCATTGAAGGAGAATGTAACAAATACGGAGTTTAGGTCGAATTTCCAAGTGTTGGCTCAAGCGTGACGTCACAATCCAATTGAGATGTAGTAGAATCCATGAACCCAAATTTAGGTACGAAAGCTCAAGTGTGAGGGATTTTACAAGGATGGACCCTGCCAAATTTTATGGCTCCAACGTTGTGGAAGACCCTCAAGAGTTTATCAATGAAGTCTATAAGGTAGTTTCTATTATGCGGGTGATTCCAATAGAGAAGGTTGAATTATCCTCTAACTAACTCAAAAGGGTTTCACAAATTTGGTTTAATCAATTGAAAGAGGCAAGATTTGTGGAAGAATGTCTCATAGAATTGGAAAGGTTCAAAAGTGATTTTCCTGATCGATTCTTCTATCTTGAATAAGAGAAGCCCACGTACTTGAGTTCATTAACCTAAGGCAAGGATATATGAGTGTACGAGATTACTCTTTGAGGTTCACTCAACTACTCAAGTATGTTCCTTCTATTGTAGCAGATCACAGGTCCAAGATGAGTAAGTTTGTGTCCGGTTTGTCTGACATGGTAGTCAAAGAGTGTCGCACCGCTATGCTTGTCATGACATGAAAATTTCTCGCCTTATGATGCATGCCAAAAAATATTGAGGAATAAAAAACTCAAGGAAATATATCGAGAGGCAATGAGAGGAATAGTGGATGATGGTGGCTATTCACACTCTAGGTCTGGTGGATAGGGTCATTCAAAGTTCCGACAAAAGTTCTACATGAAAGGTTCTTCAAATTCTCCTCCAAGGACTAACAATGAAAGGGTGTCTAACCCAAAACCTTAGGGAGAAGGTAATAGGTCTTGAATGCCTGCATATTTTACACGTGGGATAAGCAAGTGAAGTGTCTAGCGGGTTCTAATGCTTGTTTTGGGTGCGGGAAGATGGATCATAAAATAAAGATTTGTCTTTAAATTTGTAAAAATGCTGATATAGTAATTGTAGGGATCAACCCTACCCTTCATCTTGTCCAAGTAGTTCGGGTGCAAGTGCTCCTAAGCAAAACAATTTTTATGTTCTCTAGACTAGCGGTGATCAAGACAGTTCATTGGATGTGGTGACTGGTATGTTAAAACTTTTCCATATAGATGTGTATGCTTTACTTGATCTAGGTGAAAATTTGTCCTTTGTGACTCTTTATATAGCTATGAGGTTTGATGTGCTCTTTGAAATGTTGTTAAAACCTTTTTTTGTCTCTACACCTATTAGTGATTTGATGGTGTCTAACAGAGTATATATGAGATGTCCCATTTCCTCATCCCATAGAGTCCCTCTAATAGATTTGGTGGAATATCATATGATTGACTTTGATGTTAGATTGGGCATGGATTGGTTGCATTCGTGTTATTCCTCTATCAATTGGAGAACTCATATATTAAAATTTCAATTCCCAAATGAGCCTATCCTAGATGGAAGAGGGTAACTCTATGCCTAGAGGTCAATTTGTTTCTTACCTAAAAGCTATGAAAATGATTCTGAAGGGTTTTGTCTACTATGTATATAGGGTTAGGGATGTCGAGTCTGAAACTTTTTCTCTTGAGTAGGTCTCTATGGTAAAAGATTTTTTGGAAGTTTTCCCCAAAGATTTGCCCGGATTTTCTCCGTAAAGGGAAATAGACTTTGGGATTGACTTTCCCCTTGATACCAAACCTATCTCTATTCCTCCTTATAGAAGGCTCCAATGGAGCTTAAAGAGTTTAAGGAAAAGTTAAATGACCTATTATAAAAGCATTTCATCCGACCTAGTGTATCTCCATGAGGTGCTCTATTTTTTTTTTTGGAAGAAGGATGGTTTAATACATATTTGTATTGATTATCGACAATTGAAAAAGATGACCATCAAGAACAAGTATCCTCTTCCAAGAATAGTTGACTTATTTGATCAAGTCCAAGGGGCAAGTTATTTCTCAAAAATTGAACTCCTGTCGCGTTATCACCTATTGAGGGTGGAAGAGGAAGATATTCTTTAAATGGATTTTAGAACCCGATCAGGTCATTATGAGTTTTAGGTAATGTCGTTTGGGTTGACTAGTGCTCTGCCGGTGTTTATGGATTTGATTAATAAGGTATTTAGACAATACCTTGATATTTTCATGATTGTGTTCATAGATGACATTTTTATTTATTCAAGGAGCGAGGATGAACATATGGATCCTTTGAGGATTTTATTTAAAATTCTCAAGTACCAACAAATCTTTACAAAGTTTAGCAAGTGTGAATTTTTGTTAAGTTTTGTAGCCTTGTTAGGCCATATTGTTTCAAGAAAGGGTATTGATGTGGATCCGATTAAGACGGATGCGGTCAAGAGGTACCCGAGACCTCTATCACCGGCACATATTCTAAGCTTCTTAGGTTTAGTTTGTTACTATAGAATATTTGTTGAGGGGTTTTCCTCCATTGTTTCTCTAATGACGACTTTGACTCAAAATAAGGCCAAGTTTATTTGGTCGGATTCTTGTGAGAAAAATTTCCAGGAGTTGAAAGATAGACTTTCTTTCGCTCTGGTTTTGACCTTACCAGAAGGTACCGATGGATTTGTCATATATTGTGACGCCTCTACAGTTGGTTTAGGATGTGTTCTCATGAAACATGGTAAGGTGATTGCCTGTCACAACCGGGGAGCACCCCCTAGAAGTAAAATGGTGTAGTTGACCTCTCGGAGGTCTTATACAAGACCATAGTTATCATTCATCGCATTATCATAGGTAAATTTAGCGGAAAATTTAAAACTTTCATAGCACTTCATATGCTAGAAACATATCTTTCATTATATATAGAATATCATAAGTACATAGTTAGACTCTAAGTCTCTGTTCCATCTTAGACTCAACATCATTAGAGTACATTAGAGACACGACCCTTATAACATAATACATAACTAAACTATTACATGACTTTAACATAAACTTGACATAGGACATCCTTGAATCTTAAGGATCCCTTTCTTGGAGCTTGGGAAACACATATCAAGCCCTTACCATAGAGACATCTTTAAAAAATCCATAACCTACACTTTGTATAAAAAGGTGAAGAAGAATGGTGTTAGTACAAGAATGCACTAAGTATGGCAACCATGCAAAAACATGCATTTAAAAGGGAGATTTTACTTTGAAACCATGCATCATGCCTTTTTGTGAAAACTTAATAAAACCTTGATACCATAAGCATTAGAAAATTTATATACTTAAATTAGGCATATACAATAGTCACAACATCACATAAGTCATATATTACATTGTAGGCATAATTAGCATCAATCAAAGTAAACCCATTACACTTTACAGTAAGCTTCTTTTATCTTTACAATAAACTCTCTTTATTCTTAGTTCCTTAACTCCCCAGGTAACCCTCTAATGATAATTGGTGCAATGTATAGATAATGTCCCATTACACTATCCACACTCAAGCATCACCTTAAGGCCTTTAGGTAGTCATACATATAACCTTCATTAATCAATACATACATTCCTAGACCACTTCATATAATAACACATATACTTCACGTTTGACCCAACATACATTATGGACCACATAGAAGAACTCATTAAAAGACAAAATACAAGTCTAGACTTCCAACAACATCATAAGAGGCATTAGTCAACGATACATACGTAGACTTCACTTCATAAGACATCTTAAGACCTTACTCACAATCCCAATATAATCTTACTAGTTCAATGTACATGTGAAGTCCCATAACCTCACACCTACTTAGTAACCTCATCAAGATACTAGAAGCATATCATTTACTTCATACATTAACAAGGCAAGTAAAGACAACTTGATACATTCCAAGCAATACCTTCTTCATATAGTCACTACGACCCACATTATGCATATAGGTAAGAATACATCATATAGACTCATTATTACTCATACCATACATATCATCATACCAAGTAGACAAGACTACAATGTCATGCATAAGGACATAAACATAATCATATACAATAGAACCCCTTCCTAGGACTCCCTTCAGGAGCTACTTGTGCAATTCATAGGCAAAGTCTCATACCCTCACCTACACTAAGCAACTTCCATTAGGTTATCCTAAATAGGGTCTTTACATTACTTCCATTGTCCATTTTACTTTTGGGGAACTATAGACTTAACCGAAACTATGATCATGGGTGCTAAACAAGGAATTTGGTGTTGTAGAGCCTTACACTAAGGAAATGTGCTCTACTTCGCCAAAGTAGAACATTAACATCATTCTAGCATATTAGGTGATATCACTTGGTAGATCCTATGGGGCAAGCATATTTTATGAAACTTGGAGGCATATATGGAAACCCTCTTTATGAAAAATGGGGCATTGTAGTTATCCACTTCGTGAGGACTATGGTGAACAAGCTTTCCCACATTGGGAACGGGCACCCCTCATCGAAGTTCACTCGGTGCGAAGCTAAGTTCCCTTTATTTAAAGCCTTTATTCACATTACTTTATAAAATTAGGCTTTAGAAGGTTGAATCCTCATATGCTTAGCTCATAGGTAATAGATGACAAAGTCCTTTCATCAACCTATATCATGTGAGAAAACCTTTCACATGGACATAGCATATTCAAGAACCCTCTAGTTTAGGATACCCTTTAGAACACCTTTCAAGAGCCCCTTTATTGACTAGATCATCACACAAGCATCATGAATATACTTCATACGTGTGTATTCATGTATGTGAGCAAACCTTTCACATAAACACGCTTAAACCACACATATTCATACTTGTACTTCATTTATGTATAAGAGTATATGTGTAATATATGAGCAATCCTTTCATACAAACACATTTAGACAGCATGGATATTCATACTTCATCCTATAATACACTTAACATCATAGCATATAAATCATATTCATAACATGCTCATGCATTCATATTCATGTACCTAGATCACAAACCTAGGAACTATCCTATCAAGGCACACATGTGCAATGCATAGACAAGGTCCCATACATTGTCGATACTAGTACACCTATCAAGTCATCCTAGTTTAGGGACACATAGCATACCTCATATATATATACATTACATGCATAGTAGTAGACACAAGTGCATATGAGAATACCCTTTCATAAGACACCATGAACCTATAGTACTTGTAAGCATGCATGAGGTGTAAGTGTGTGTACATTGGTCAACATGATCACAGAATGGCTATCAACAACATATTGAGGCATCCACCCTCTTAAGACCACAATGCACCTTCAAGCACAGACCACAAATAACAATTTAGCATAGGAGACAAGATAACATCACATTGCATCCAAAGACTCCTAACCTTAGCTAATCACATCTTCATAAAGGGGTACATAGGTAAGGGTCATTTACCACTATCACATCATCAAAGGCAGCACCTATACTTAACTCTAACATAGTCATTCACATGCTCATAACATTAACAATACAACATAGACCATAAACTAGAATGGAAACTTGGTATGAGACTCCACATTGGGTGATCATCATCACCACACATTCATAACATTGCCTTCAAGTCTATGATCACATCACATCTACGTTAACAAGAATTTAACACTGCCACCATAAGTGGACCATACCACACACTGCCTTACAAGGCCAATCATTTATTAATCAAATAGAAAAGTAGAGGAATAGAACAATCCTACCAAATCTCCCTTGCTTTGATCATCAATGATCAATACTCACAATCCATCAATATTACAAACATAGGGAGAAAGCTGAAGAGATCATAACCTAAACAAAATCATAATTCAATTTCCCTAGAATTGAGATCATACCAAGTGCTCTACATTAACAATCAATAGAGGATAGAATAACATAGGTCAATCCTTACCAACTCTCGAAGCCTTGATCCACATGGATCACTCATCAATAATTCAACATCAATTTGAGTATAAAACAGTAGTAAAAGCTAATTCAACATAATATAATCCCCATTCAATAAACACATAATCTAGATCATAACGCCCACAACATAGGGTAATTTGAGAATTGAAGGGAACATGGGTTCATCATGAAACTGGATTGAATTTAACATAAAAATCAGTAAACAATCATCAATTCATCCTAAACATGCTTTTGAAAACGTTTTGAGAAAGAACACATGGATAGATTAAAAGATAAGCAAGTTGATCATGAACTTTCATTGAAAACATTGGAAAGAGCTCTTTAGATGGAAGATTATCTAAAGATGAAGGATCAACATACCTCATTGTAGGAGAGAAACACGAAATCTTCATGAAGAATCCATAAAATCCTAGCTCTAAGATGTTCTTGATCTTCATCTCCAATGGTGGTTTCTAGAGAGGTTTCATTTTGAGAAGGAAAGGTCTAATTTAAAAAATGAATTTTGGAATGGGTTTCTCATGTTATAAACAAACTTAATATACCCAAAATACCTATATTAACTGCCTAGGGTCAGATTAGGACGTGGGGTGAATTTTCCATTCACCCCTTAATAAAACAGTGCGCTTGGCAGCTTGTTGCAGGCTGCATCCACGCCCTCGATCGACGGTTAATAGACCCATCGACAGGCCATACTGGAAACAGTCCTTTGTGTATGAGGCTTGTAATTTGGGGGCTTCAGCTCCCAATCTAAGTATAGGACGACGCCTGCCTATCTACGGAGCGTAGGTGCTTTGATGGGGTGTCGTTTTTGGCCGTCGTTTTACACACTTCAAGGTAGTGCCTAGGCAGTGTTTGGGGTCCTCCTTGAGGGCCTTTTGCGGGGCCCTTGGGGAGTCGTGTCCACACGTTTCCAATGTAAATACTTTCATTAATATGTTGGTGACCATCTATATCAGTTTCAACAAAAACGAACACGTAAACATGTCAAGACACACCAAGACACACATGCACGTCTCAAGGCTAACTTTCACACGTCAACGGACGTTCTTGGACGTTTGACCTCAAAATGACTTCAAATTAACTATGCATACTATAAAATACTTCTTTAAAATATTTTAAACCTTTTTAGAAATATATGAGGCTCTAAGCACCCTAATTCATTTTGAGGGTCGTTATAATATCCCCCACTTGGGAACATTCGACTTCGAATGACACTTGGAACACTTTAAACACAACAAGGACTTCAATGACCCATAGAGCAGCTCAACACATTCACAATATCATCACATAGAATTAAATGCACCAAACTTACAAGGAAATCCAACTTCATACCATTTAGCACTTAATGTAACAAAGCAAGTAAAACCTTTATTCACTCACCTTTAAATGCATCAAACACATAGGCTATTGCCATGTTAATAGGAGGAACATCCTTCTTCTAATCATAACATTGTCTTTACATTTCAATTCATTAAGAGATCATTATGCAACCATATTTAAGTCACACTTAGGCAGATTTAACAACACTCAAGAAGCAATTAAACACTTATACTTCAATGCACACAATCATGAGTCAAGTAGGTCAACAATGGATTTTTATTAGTTAGGAATAATGCCATGGGGTCCATACTTAACTATACCATGCTTTTTTATGTGTAGGGAGGAATATCCTTCTCCTCAGCACACTTACAAGTCTCATGAGTGCACACCCAAGCAAGTAACAAAGGTCAATTCATATTATATTAGAAGTTCTCAACCTTTAAACCATAGCATTCTCAAGCTTTCTTCCTAGTGAAGTCAAGATGGTAAATCACACCACACACATTACAACAATAGGAAGTCATTTCACATACATTTCAATTTCTAGCAAAACACTTGCTTTCATTAACATGCATCATTTAGGGAAATTCTTACAATTTATAGGCACACCCAAGGACATTGGCTAAACGTACCTTCCTTCCTCAAGAATGAGCCTACATTCGTACTTTCCAAATCATAAAAGTCACATAATTTTCAAGAGACTCATAATTTTCATTTGACTCCATTTCTCATTGATGGCTTAAACCACATATTAAAAGTGACATCAAAATGCTTCTTACCTTATCTCATGAAGTTAAATGCACGATTTACACATCAAGATACACAATCAACTTGAAAAAACATGAATCTAATCAAAAACCTTTTTCATGCAATTTAAGATCTCCAAAACAAGCTTAACATCGTGTCAATTAAGACATATATAACATATGGAGAACATGCAACTCATACTTTTATGCAAGACTCTTATTATAAAAAAGTTTCTAGGAACTCTTTAGTTCAAGCTAAAAAAAGGATAGAAGGAGTTAAAATATCTATAACCTTACTTCTCACATCACAATCCCCCATTTACAGTAAAACCCCTTAAGGGAAACTTAACTCAACCCCATGAGGATATTAGCTTATTAACCTTCATCATAATCACCTAAAGGTGATTCCCAACCTAAAAGGGTTTATAGTAACTCAACATAGGGACATCAAGGGCACATAAAATCTTACCACTTAGGAACACTATCCCCCAGTTTTGGTATGCCTAATCACATCATCCCCTTAAACACCAAGGTCAAGGCAAGTGAAAACCAACCTTACATAGTCTTCACTCACGAAGACTACACATCAGTAAGGGTTCTTACTCCTAATCTCACATCAAGGAGCCTACCAACTCAAACATCAAGAAATAATACCTCAAACATCATCATTCCTCTAAGTTCAACACCTAAAGGGAATCCATAACATTCGAGTTAGGTCATACGACCCAACCACATAAGGTCTCAACTATACCATGAATACCAAATGTTATAAACCCTTAGGGGAAACAATAGAGGAGACTTAGCCATACAACCTCTTTCTTTTCTTTCAATACTATGGTAAGGTAACCTCTAGGTCATTCCAACCCACATCATCACCCTACAAGATAAGCACACTACCTTCACTTCTAGGATCAAGTCTATACAAAGGACTCCAATACATGCAAGGAAACTATGACACATTACACACATAATAAGGCAACATACATCATTAGCTATTTACCACACTTCTTCAAAGTATTTCAAGTCTAAACCATATCATAAGACTATCATCATGCAAAATCATAAAGCAACTTATAATCCAAAAAGGAAGCTCAATTCAACTATAACTACTTCTTTAATAATCTATAACCTTATCATAACATAAATCTTCATATAACATGTCATTTTTCATAAATCACATATATACCCATAAATGTCATTACATCATCAAAGCATGCCAAAATTCACCTTCACACATACTCATAAACCATAAAACCAAGATAAACATCAAAACTCACCTTTTCTCCCTCAAGCATAGAGATACCATCTCATCCAAGCAATCACATCTAAAAGACCACCGAACAAGAAACCATAAGAGAGAGTGATCTTATAAAGTTAAGTTTTATGGAACAAGATGAGAATTGTAAAGAAGGAAAACTCTATCGTTATATAGCCTCTCGCTCATAGATGTGTCGAGACTCACCACCGATGAACTAGACGTGGCAATATAAGACTTTGGACCCTAAAAATCACTTTCATAAACCTCATGCTCCGATACCACGTTTGTCATGACCGGGGAGCACCCCCTAGAAGTAAAATGGTGTAGTTGACCTCTCGGAGGTCATATACAAGCCCATAGTTATCATTCATCGCATTATCGTAGGTAAATTTAGCTGAAAATTTAAATCTTCATAGTACATCATATGCTTGAAACATCACTTCCATTATATATAAAATATCATAAGTATATGTTAGACTCTAAGTCTCTTTGTCATATTAGACTCAACATCATTAGAGTATATTAGGACACGACCCTTACAACATAATACATAACTAAACTATTACATGACTTTAACATAAACTTGACATAGGACGTCCTTGAATCTTAAGCATCCATAACCTACACTTTGTATAAGAAGGTGAAGAAGAATGATGTTAGTAAAAGAATGCACTAAGTATGACAACCATGCAAAAAGATGCATTTAAAAGGGACATTTTACTTTGAAACCATGCATTTTGCCTTTTTGTGAAAACTTCATAAAACCTTGATACCATAAGCATTATGCAATTCATATACTTAAATTAGGCATATACAATAGTCAAAACATCACATAAGTCATATATTACATTTTAGGCATAATTAGCATCATTTCACAGTAAACCCATTACACTTTACAGTAAGCTTCTTTTCTCTTTACTATAAACTCCTTTATTCTTAATTCCTTAACTCCCCTAGTAACCCTCTAGTGATACTTGGTTCATGTATATATTATGTCCCATTACACTATCCACACGCAAGCATCACCTTCTGGACACTAGGTAGTCATAAATAAGACCTTCATTAATCAATACATACTTTCCTAGACCACTTCTTATAATAACACATATACTTCACATTTGACCCAACATACATTATGGACCACATAGAAGAACTCATTACAAGGCAGAATACAAGTCAAGACTTCAAACAACATCATAAGAGGCAATAGTTAACAATAAATACTTAGACTTCACTTCATAAGACATCATAAGACCTTACTCATAATCTCAATCTGAGCTTACTAGTGCAATGTACATGTGAAGTTCCATAACCTCACACCTACATAGTAACCTTATCAAGAGTCTACAAGAATATAATTTACTTCATACGTTAACAAGGCAAGTAAAGACAACTTCATACATGCCAAGAAAGACCTTTTTCATATAGTCACTAAGACCCACATTATGCATATAAGGTAAGAATACATAATATAGGCTCATTAGGACTCATACCATGCATATAATCATAACAAGTAGACAAGACTACAATGTCATGCATAAGGACATAAACATAATCATATACATTAGAAAACCATCGTAGGACTCCCTTCAAGAGCTACTTGTGCAATACATAGGCAAAGTCCCATACCCACACCTACACTAAGAAACTTCCCTTAGGTTATCCTAATTAGGGTCCTTACTTTACTTCCATTGTCCATTTTACTCTTGGGAAACTATAGCCTTAACCGAGACTAAGACTATGGATGCAAAAAATGGAATTTGTGTTGTAGATCCTTACACAGAGGAAAGGTGCTCTACTTTGCCAAAGTAGAACATTAACATCATGCTAGCATATTAGGTGATATCACTTGCTAGATCCTATTGGGCAAGCATAGTTTATGGAACTTGGAGGCATATATTTAAACCCTCTTTATGCCAAATTGGGAATTGTTGTTATCCACCTCATAAGGACTATGGTGAACAAGCCTTCCCACATTGGGAAGGCGCACCCCTCATCTAAGTTCACTCGGTGCTAAGCTAAGTTCCCTTTATTGAAAGCCTTTATTAAAATTACTTTATAAAATTAGGTATTAGGAGGTTGACTCGTCATATGCTTAGATCATACGCCATAGATGAGAAAGTCCTTTAATCAACCTATATCATGTGAGAAAACCTTTCATATGGACATAGCATATTCAAGCACCATCTAGTTTAGGATACCTTTGAGAACACCATTCAATAGCCCTTCTATTGATTAGATCATCATACAAGCATCATAAACATACTTCATATGTGTGTATACATGTATGTCAGCAAACCTTTCACATAAACACCCTTAGACCACACACATTCATACTTGTACTTCATTCTCATAAAAGTATAGGTGTAACTATATGAGAAATCCTTTCATGCCAACACATTTAGACATTATGCATATTCACACTTCATCCTATCATACACTTAACATCATAGCATATAAGTCATCTACTCATGCATTCATATTGATGTACCTAATCATAAACATAGGAACTATCCTATCAAGGCAAACATGTGAAATGCTTAGACAAGGTCTCATACCCTTTTCCATACTCGTACACCTATCAAGTCATCCTTGTTTAGGGACACATAGCATACCTCATAGATATATACATTACATGCATAGTAGTCGACACAAGTGCATATGAGAATACCCTTTCATTAGACACCATGAACCTACACTACTTGTAAGCATGCATGAGGTGTAAATGTGTGTACATTGGTAAACATGATCACATAATTGCTATAAACAACATATTGAGGCAGCCACCCTCTTAAGACCACAATGCACCTTCAAGCATAGACCACAAATAACAATTTAGCATAGGAGACAAGATAACTTCACATTGTATCCAAGACTCATAACCTTAGCTAATCACACCTTTATATAGGGGTACATATTACAATTATCACATAATCAAAGGCAGCACCTATACCTCCTAACATAGTCATTCACATGCTCATAACATTAACAATACAACCTAGACCATAAACTAGAATGGAAACTAGGTATGAGACTTCACATTGGGTGATCATCATCACCACACATTAATAACACAATTGCCTTGAAGTCCATTATCACATCGCATATACATTAACAAGAAGTTAACACCGCCACCATAAGTGGACCATACCACGCAATGCCATACAAGGCCAATCATCGAACAATTTTATAGAAAAGTAGAAGAATAAAGCAATCTTACGAAATCTCCCTTGCTTTGATCATCAATGGTCAATACTCATAATCCATCAATATTACAAATATAGGGAAGTAGCAAAAGAGATCATAACCTAAACGATATCATACTTCAATTTCCGTAGAATCAAGATAATACCAAATGCTCTACATTAACAATCAATAGAGGATAGAAGAACATAGGTTAATCCTTACCAACTCTCCAAGCCTTGATACACATGGATAACTCATCAAAAATTCAACATCAATTTGAGTATAAAATAGTAATAAAAGCTAATTCAACATAATAGAATAGCCATTCAGTTAACACGTTATCAAGATCATAATGCCCATAACATAGGCTAATTTGAGAATTGGAGGGAACATGGGTTCATCATGAAATTGGATTGAATTTAACATGAAAATTATTATAAAGTCATCAACTCATCCTAAACATGCTTTTGAAAACGATTTGAGAAAGAACCCATGGCTAGATTGAAAGATAAGCAAGTTGATCATGAACTTTCATTGAAAATATTTGAAAGAGCTCTTTAGATGGAAGATTATCTAAAGAAGAAGGATCACCATACCTCATTGTAGGATAGAACCACGAAAGCTTCTTGAAGAATCCATGGGAATCCAAGATCCATGTTGTTCTTGAGCTTCATCTCCAATGGAGGTTTCTAGAGAGGTTTCTTTTTGAGAGGGAAAGGTCTAATTTGAAAAATGAATTTGGGAATTGGTTTCTCATGTTATAAACCAACTTAATATATCCCAAAATACCTAAATTAACCGCCTAGGGTCATCTTAGGACGTGGGGTGAATTTACCATTCACCCCTTAATAAAATAGTGCGCCTAGCAGCTTGTTGCAGGCTACATCGACGCCTTCAATCGACGGCCATTAGACCCATCGATTGGCCGTACTAGAAACTGTAGTTTGGGTATGAGGCTTGTCATTTGGGGTATTCAGATCCCAAGCTAAGTGTGGGACGACGCCTGCCCATCGACGGGGTGTAGGTGCTTTGATAGGGCGTCGTTCTTGGCCGTTGTTTGACAATGCCAAGGCAGTGCATAGGCAGTGTTTGGGGTCTTCCTTGAGATCCATTTATGGGGCCTTTGGGGAGTCGTAACTGCTAGTTTCAAATGTAAATACAGTCATTAACATTTTAGGGACGTTCCATATAAAGTTCATCCAAAACGAACAAGTAAAACATGCCAAGACACACATGAACGTCTCAAGGCTAACTTTCAAACGTCATCGGACGTTCTTCGACGTTTGACCTCCAAATGACTTATAATTAAATATTTATATTGTAAAACACTTCATTAAAATATTTTAAACCTTTTTAGAAACATGTGAGGCTCTAGCAACCTATTTCATTTTGAGGGTGCTTACATTGCATATGCTTCAAGGCAACTAAAAACTCATGAGAAGAACTATCCTACCTATTACCTTGAATTAGCGGTGGTGGTATTTGGTTTAAATATATCGAGGTATTATTTGTATTGGTTCATGTTGTTGTTTTTCACTGATCATAAAAGTTTACAATATGTGACTACCCAAAAGGACCTTAATCTTTGCCAAAAAAGTGGCTGGAATTGTTGAAAGACTATGATATGAGTGTTCTATATAACCCTGGCAAGGCGAATGTAGTAACGAATGCTCTTAGTAAACTATCGATGGGTACTACTTAATATGTTGATGATGAGAGAAAAGAGTTGTTTTAATATGTTCATACGTTAGCCTGATTGGGAGTTCAACTAGTGGATTGCACCAAGGGTGGTATTATAGTCTATATTGGTTCTGAATCATCCTTTGTGGATGATGTTAAAGAAAAACAATGTCGTGATATGACCATAGTTAAATTGAATAAGGTGGTTCTATAGAAGTCAATAGAGTGTTTCTCCAGAGGGGAGATGGTGTCCTAAGGTACCAATGTCATTTGTGTTTTTCGGATGTCAATGATATGAGGGAACAAATCTTCTCAGAAACCCATAGTTCTCCGTATGTATTAACCTGTAAGACACCAAGAAGTACCATTATTTAAATGAGATTTATTAGTGGAATTGGATGAAGAAGGACATTGCAGGATTTGTGGCTACGTGTCCTAATTGCCAAAAGCTGAAGGTAGGGCATCAGAAACTGGGAAAATTATCCCAAGACACTAGCATTCCTACATGGAATTCGGAAGATTTAAATATGGAATTCATTGTAGGGTTTGCGCGTACTAGGCATCAATATGATTCAATTTTTATTATCGTAGACCAATTGCCGAAGTCGACCTATTTCAATCTCGTCAAGGTTTCCTATACGGCGTAAGATTATGCTAAGTTGTACTTGATAGAGATGGTGAGGTTGCATGGATTTCCCTTGTGCATTATCTTTGATAGAGTTACTCACTTTACTTCACAGTTTTGGAAGTCCTTCCAAAAAGGTCTTTCGCACTGAAGTCAAGCTTAGTACGAATTTTCACCGCCAAACCAGTGGGTAAGCGGATAGAATAATCCAAATATTAAAATAAATGTTGAGGGTTTGCGTGATTTATTTCAAGGGAAATTGGGATGACCATTTTCCTTTGATAAAATTTGCCTACAATAATAGCTACAATTCGAGTATTGGTATGGCTTTGTTTGAGGCTCTTTATGGTAGGAGATGTAGATCTCATATAGGATGGTTTGAGGTGGGTAAAGTTCTTTTGTAGGACCCTAGTTAGTTCATGAGGATATTTAGAAGGTTCAACTCATTAGAGACTGGTTGAGAATTGCCCAAAGTCGACAAAAGTCTTATGTCAATATTAGAATGAGAGACCTTCAATTTTATGTGCTTGGTTGAGATAATTTGAAAAACTCACCCATGATAGGGGGAAATGAGGCTTGTAAAGAAAGGGAAACTTAGTGCCATTTTGTAGGCCCATATCAAATTTTGAGGCGTGTCAATAAGGTTGCATATGAGCTTGATTTTCAAAATGAGTTGGCATCGGTGCATCCGATTTTCCATGTCTCCATGTTGAAAAAATTTGTTAGAGATATGACATCCATAATTCCTCTAGATGGGTTGTAAGTGAAAGAGAACCTTTATTATGAAGAATTTCTGGTTGAGATATTAGACCGTCAAGTTAAGAGATTGAGGAACAAATAGATTGCTTCCGTTAAAGTGTAATGGAGAAACCATCAAACTATGTGTGCTACATGGGAAACCAAAGAATATATGATATCCCAGTATCCTCATATTTTTCCTCCTATAATAGCTTGAGGTAATCAAATCTTCTTGGTTTGTTTTTGTTTGGACTCATGTGTGTTTATGTGTTCCCATGATTTCTTTCAGTGGCATGTTCATGAAAAAACTTATGTTTTGAAAGTAATGGCTTTTATGATGCATTTTCCTCATATTGGCTAGTATTAAGTATAAGTTGCTTGTAGACTTCATTAGATGAGTTGTAGAACATTCCTTTACTTGGAGTGGATATCCCCTCCTTGAATTTGTGTTTTTTGAGATTGAATTGCATATGAGCTCCATGAGATTATGCTGAGCATTAGTTTTGAGTTGAAGATGATAGTTCCTTCTTAAACATGATAAATGCTAAAATTCAATGCATATTGTGTTGTTTGATGTAGTCCTACTTCCATATGGTATATTGAATATGTTTAACTTGGAGTTGATGATTCTTTCTTCATTGAGTGCATTTCGATGTGTTAAATGCATAATGTGTTGCTAGTCTTCAGTCTTTCCGTTTAGAAATGTGCTAACAATCTCATTCGAGGACGAATGATCACAAAGATATAATGTAACATCCCGGATTCAAAACAGGGAACATGTCAGCTTTACATACCTTCAAGGTGCCATCCACGAAAGGCCAACCACAACCCCTAGTGTGGGACACAAACCCTAGGTGGTTCCAATGATTGATCCGTTGAAATATGTTCAGGCTTGGACCATGGTGGGACCTACAGACCGTATATGGGTCCAAATCTCATGATGCAGTGGCTCTCATTTGGACCAAAATTCTCTGAAGCAAACCACATTTGACTAGGACGAATCGTAGGTCCATCGATGACCCATCAACGTGGTCTCGTGGTTGGTGACTGGATGATTATTTTATCGCTTAAGGGTCTTTTTTCAGTTTTAGTTTAATCAATGTGGTGTCATTTTGCCTAAACATAGACCACCTATATAAGGATTTTTGACCCTTGAACTCACTTAATTAAGTTGTTCTCTCTATTCCCAAAAAGAAAACCCAAATCCTTTTTAAAATATTCTCTCTCTAGAAGGTGGAAGAAGAAGAAGAAGAAGAAGAAGATTTAATCTAGTTCAAGTCAAGCCTTCTAGTCATTCTATCTTTTGTGGGCATTATGACTAAGGTATGATTGCTTTTCTTCCATGGGATCCTTCCTTCCAAGGAGTCCCCTAGAATTCAACACTTTGAAGAAGCATTTCCCCAATTCTAGTTAGAGTTTCTTCCAATGTTGTGGGTTATATTGAATGTTGATCCAATTGAGTGGATTATGATTGTTTCTGATTGAATTAGTAGGATTACATGTTTTTATGATGCAATAACCATGTACCCATGCATATTCCATGATATGACATAAAATTGATATAACTAGGTTGATGCCTTGAAGGGTAACTTTATGGGTTTTTATATCTGCTTATGGGATTGATGAATTGAGACTAGAAATGCTTGAGATTGAAGCATATATGATGAATATGATGTTAATTGATTGAAGCATAGATGATGATCACGAGAATTAGGGCTTTGAGAGTAAATCTTGTGATATGAATTGTTGGTAATTGATATTATTCTTGAGAAAAAGATACTTCCCACGTGAATTGCTAAATTATGAATGTATAAATGTGTAACGACCCGAGAGCACCCCCTAGGCGTTACACGGCGTACACGACCTCTCGGATGTCTTGTACAAGACTCTTAGCTTTCATTCATTACATAGGTATGGAAAGTAGTGCGGAATTAAAACTTTTCACAACATAACTAGTAATAAACTATTTTATAAAACTAAGGAACAAGTCTCATCATCACAAGCTAACTTAGACACATGTTAGCATCATACTTTCACGAACCTTTACATTGAAAGAAACATACTAAGTCTTATGCAAGTTTTTAAAAGAAAGAAACTAAAAGAAACATAGTTCATGTCCTCGAGCGTATGAGGACATACCAATTTTGAGAGAACTCTATTTCCCAAGCTTCACCTTCTAGGAACCTTCACTTGCCTTCCACCTATACTTTTAAAAATATAGACGAGTATGGAGTTAGTACAAACATTGTACTAAATATAGAAATATGCGAAAACATGCTTCAAGAGGACATTTTAGTTGAAACATACTTTTCATGCTATTTTAGTAAAACCTTAATGAATCATGTTTACAAACAATCTTACAAGTCATCATTTAGCATACAAGTAATACTTCCATAAATCTCACATTTAGTCACATTCATGAAGTGATACAATTATCATTTAGACTTTCCTATTTAAATTTATCCGAAGACTTACCTAGGTAAAACATGAAGAGACCGCCCAGACATCCTCTTCAATACCCACCTAAGTGATCCTTAAGTCTACCAAAGATAATCATACTTCATTTCAACTCAACAAGTCAACATTCATTACTAAAGATACTAGAGGAACTATACATGAATTTAAGAACTTCACATAATGACCATCTAACAAACAACCCCCAAGTTACACTAGTGCAATGTAAAAGTAGCATCCCATACTACTACTCCCACCTTAGTGCTCCTTAGGAATCACCCTAGACCAGGCACATCATATTAAGTCATTTACATAACTTACATCAACATTACACATAAGATCAACATGCTTCATTTTCATTATACACATAGTCAACTTACTTCATTAACATCATATAGTAAGCCATTCATACATTTTTATACAAGTACACTAAGACTCCCTCCAAATGTCCGCTTGTGCAATGGATAGATAACGTCTCATTCTACCACCTACCCTATGTAGTACACCCTTAAGAAGACTTAGTTCATTAAATTCATTTGTGGGGGGTAGCTTTAACCTACATAGGCCATGAGGGCTAGACAGGGAATATCGGTATTAACCCCTACCGGATGAGGGATCCCTACTTGCCTAAGGTAGGGTAATTATGTTTTAGCCTTTAGATGGATCTCCAATAGCTAGACCTATGCGGGCGCATGGTTAAGGGATAAGGAGATTGCTTCTAAGCAACTCATCTCAACTAACGAAGATCACAAATATAAAGAGGTACATTGGATACAACATCTCTACTCAGGAAGAGTATCCCCCCCTTCTTCAAATCCTCTTGGTGCTAAGCATAACTCCCCCACGGAGTATTAAACATTCATTAAATTCATTAGATATATATTAAGTGATTACCACTAAGTACAACATCTCAATTTTTGAAGTGTACCCATCTCTATGGAGGTTACTTTTGAATACCACATCTCAACTTACAAAGAGTATCCAACCGCCAACCATTCTTTGGAAATCTCTTGGGAATAATGAGGTTGCTACTAGAAACTTCATCTCAACTCACGAAGAGTATCCACCCCAAAATCCACATTTTTCATTCACTAAAGTTCTTACAAATATTAGGGTTGGTACTAGACACTTCATCTCTACTCACGAATAGTATCTACCCTAAAATCCCCCATTTTTATTCATTAATTTCATTGATTAATTCATTTTGTGTGTGAGTACATATGATAAAACTTTTCACATAACCACTATTATTCATAACATTGACTTTTAAACATGACCATACTACATCCATCATAATTGACACACTGTTTTGCTTCACATTCACATTATGCTTCATTTAGACATAGTATCTTCAAGACACAATGTCACGATCGGGGAACACCCCTTAGAAGTAACTGGTTGTTGCATCCTCGAAGAGGACTAAGACTAGCCTCTTAGCATTCGTCATAACATATCATAAGTTAAAATACGGAAAAATTAAAACTTTTTTTTTATATATTGAGGTTTACTTACACCTCTCACATACTACATATGGAGTTTACTTAGAGTCCTCGCACTTGAAGCTTACATACGCTTCTCGTTTAGACAACATAAACAATAGATTGGAATTAGTCTATTACTTTGTCTCACATTAAACCATCTAAAATGAAGTAGCATGTTCGGGCATAGCCGTTACACAAATTCATAATTGCCACATAGGGATTACAACAACATCTTCAATAATAGGAAAGAAATGGATGTTTTTAGACTATAGCAATGTCACTAAGGTAGAATACGTGGCCCCATACTTGAACTAGAGAACCTACCAAAACTTGGGAAAGTTCAAGTCTTCTTGCAAAGCGACCTTGATACCTCAATGGCCCAAACCTGCATTGTTTGGGAAAAGGGAAAGAATATGGTTTAGTACAACCACATGTACTAAGTATGGAAACATATGCACATAAAACATTGAAATCATGCTTAAAGGGATATTTGTTCAAAATCATGCTAAGTCACTTTGAAAAGCCTTTATGCACAATCAAGAACACATCTAAACCAATAGGAACAACATTACTTAAGACAAGTCCATATCCAACAAAAGACCAACATCATCATAAGGTCAAGTCAATCATGGATGATATCAACATAAGTCATATCAACATGAATAGCATCAATGAATATCATATAGACATGAATAACTCTAACATAGTATTATAATAACAATTCATGTACAATAGTTCATAATCATATCAAAATAGAATACCCTTACTCACAACCCCTTACCAATCCTACAAGTGTAATGCTTATATGAAGTCCCATAACCTCACATAATCAAGTAAACCAAGTAAAGGACTATAAGAAATGTCAACATTTCATATACCTTCATATCGTGCATGTTCTTCATTATATATACAAACTTAGACCAATAACATGTACATTTATGAAACTAACATCATATAGGATCATCAACATGTAAAATCATCATACAAATTTTATTCACATCATAAGTACATAAGAAAAACCTCCTAAGACTTCCCTGAAGGACAACTAGTGCAATCTATAGGTAGAGTCCCATACCCCTACCTACACTAAGTACAACCCCTTTAGTCACCCTAGTTTTCTGACAATATTACTTCATTTTACTTTCGGTAACAATTGCCTTAACCGACATAGACCATGTGAGCTAAACATGGGATCCGGTATGATAAACCCTACACCGAAAGAAGGTGCTGTACTTGCCGAGGTAGAACTAGAACATGAACATAGCTTTCTAGGTGGATCCACTAGCTAGTCTTCCTATGGGGGCAACATAGTTGAGGAACTAGGAGATATGTCTTGAACCTTTTATATTACTATTAGCATTGGAGTTCTCATCTCATGAGCACATTGGTGAATCTCCCTCTCATTAGGGAGTCAAAACCTCTCATTGTCAAGTTCACTCGGTGCTAACCAAAAGCCCCCTTTTGAAATGTCTTTAATCCTTTCTTAATCATCATGTATTATTTTAGGCCATAGGAGACTAACCTCTTGTTTATTCATAGTCATATCTCATTAGATATTGTATGAGAATGTCCTTTCATTAAAACCATTCATATGTGAGATTAACACACCATAATCATCGCATCATAGTAAGTCACATAAGTGATTCACAATCAACCTTAAATCATCATACCTTAAACATAATATCACAATTCATATAGTCAATACATTTGAATTACATTCATCATTCCACTACCTATCTAATCTAATTACATGCAATACTTCAATTGAACATCATCATCAAGTATAAGCCATAACAATTGAATTAGGGATTCAAGATCATAATGTCTTACCAATTCACCTTCAAAAGACTTATTCAATGGTATTACCATCAATTAAAAATATTCATCCATCAATATACAAGAAGTAAGTCATTTGTATCATCACTAACCAATTCAATCAATTCTTAACCTAGGATTACGGGAAAAGGGTCAATTGATGATTTCCTCCAAAAACTTAGGTCTAATACAAAGAACTACAATAATTAGCCAATAACCAATCATAATAAATCCATAATAATCAAAGGAAACGAAGAAAAATTCACTTCAAAAGATCAATTTTGGAATAAGAAGGAAACTCATGTTTTTATCAACTTTTAGAAATTACTTTTGAAGAACCTCTTGGGGAAAGGAGTCCCAAGAGTGAAGAGCTTCCATGTCTTGTTTATTCATAGGGAATTGTAGGGTAAAACTTTAATATTGATACCCTAGTGAAGGTTTTACCTTGGTCTTCAATGGGTTTATTTGGGAGAGAGAAAGTTGAGAGAAGGTAGACAGATTTGAGTTTGGTAATAAGAAGTGTTAGGTTAGTTTAATGAGGGTTAGGTGTTATATAGTCCCTCTACTGACTTAATTAACCATCCATTAACCACTAATTAAACTCCTAGCTAATTAACTAATTAATTCCCTATCATAGAAACTTGACAGTGAAAGACAAACCCCATCGACGACTCCTCGACCTACGAACCATAGGTCCATCGACACCACCGTACTGGCAAGGTTTCGATGAGTTCAGAGACTGGGATTTTGGAGATTTTTGGGAAATGGATAAGTACTTTCCTAAGGAGCCATTGGAGGCTCATCGATCAAATGACGGCCCGTCATTTGGCTCTTAGATAGACCCTGTCATTAGACAGCTTTTGGGTCAATTTGGAAGGGTCCTCCTCAAGGACCCTTGGTGTGGTCCTTGGAGAGTCGTACCTGGAAGTTTAGACCCTAAACACACTTTAATACATGTTTAACACCTTTATACAAATTTTCATTAAATTCTGACTCTTAAAACCCCATGAAACATACCAAGGCACGCTAACCTCAATTTCACTAGTCTTCGGACGTCATTGTTATTTCTTGACGTTTTGAATCTAAGACTTCCTAATTAGTTTAAATACGTTATTTTAGTTTTCGAGAAAATGTTTCAAGACTTAGTTCTTCATGTGAGTCTCTATATTAGGTGATGGACTTTCGAAGTGTTACATTATCCCCCCTAAGAACATTCGTCCACGAATAACACTAAAATCTATTGTAGGGAAGGGATAGACTCAATACTAGCAGCCCAACCAACAACATATAATCAACGTGAGTTACAACTCAAAGGAGTGATTCATAACTACATTCAACACATAAACATCACATGTACATGTAACGACCCACAAGTACACCCTAGAAGTTAGAGCATCCTTGAGTCGCCACACGGCATATGATACTCCGAGAAGTCTCACTAAAGCCACTTGTATCATTCATTGCATAATAAAATATTCTAAAATGAGTAAAATTAAAAACTTTCTTCACACACGAAGAACTCTTTCAATAAAAATACGCAAGCGAAAGACTTTCATAAAAACATTAAACCTTCATAATGTCTCATTGAACCATCTAAACTTTTGAGTATACAACACTTGGGACTACGCACATACAAGACATAAAATAAAGACTAAGAGAAAATAAACATGTGGATATTGTCCTCAAATTGATGAGGAATCACCAATACTTCATCTTCAACCCTTAGAAACCTATCCATCCTCCATAGCACATCAAGACTTCCAATTCCCTACACTTTAGTCAAAAGGGAAAAGAAGGGGTTGGCACATTAGATGCACTAAGTATCGAATCCATGCAAAAACATTGAAAAAGGGACATTTAGTAAATAACATGTTTTTCGTGAAATGTGATATAAAACCTTCATAAGATAGTTTAAGACACATAAATCAAGTAAATAATCACAATATAAGACACATTCTAAATCATACCCAATTTATAGGAAACATACATTGACCTTACAGTGACCTCACCTATAATTCACACATCACTAGGTAACATCAAAATACATAAACATACCAACATTGACCCTACAGACGTTATCCTAAGACTCACCTAAGTAAGGTATGAAGCGGCCGCCCACACAACCCCTTCACACATACCAAGATGATATCTAGGACTACCTAAAGTAAGTTATTTCAATACACTACATATCACACCAATTCACATAAACATGATACCTCCATACCAAAGGTGATTCTAAGGTTCACTTGGGTGAGTTATGAAGCGACCGCTCATACAATCCCTTCATACACACCAAAGAGATCCTTTAGACTACCTAAGATAAGATCATTCTCACTTCATTAATCAACATTCCTATCTAGAGTCATTCTTAAGACTTCCCTAATAAGACATGAAGAGACCATCCTTTATGCCCCCTTCACACTTTAACTAGGCCATCCTTAAAGCTATTCTATACTAGGTACTTATTCATTTACATACTCTCTAACTTAATTCACTTTTTTCATTAGCTCATTCAATAGACATTCATCACATAAGTACATTCAAGTAATGGTCTTGGAGAAGACCTAGGGACTCACTCACTAACATCTTCAAAGTCCAATTATGCAATGTCTAGGTAGTGTCTCATACCACCAACTAAACTTCATAGAACTTCTCCAACGCTAATGGGTATACCATATGATTATAATAAGCAATAACTGACATAGGCCATGGTAGCAAAGCATAGAATTCGGAGTTGTAACCTACTCTGATGGAGGGTGTTCTACTTGCCAATGGTAGAACTTGGACACATCCCATGTAGGCACATGGTTAAGGAATATGAAGGGTTTCTTTGCACTTTAGACTCATTCTTATCTAGAGCTACTTCCCTTACCATAGTCACTCGGTGCTAGTCTTTGTTCTTATAGAGTAATTTACATAAAGGATCATACGAAGGGCCTCCATATGTAGTTCATAACCCAATCACATTCACCATACAAAACAGGTCCCCTAGGGTTGCCTTTCAATGGATAAGTGTATAGCTCAATGATTTTCCTAAGAATGATTTCATATCGTTCTAGCCAACCATTCCAAAGTCCACCATTCACACGAGAAGGATACCATTACGACTTTTGACTTCAAAGATATCATAACCTTCTTTCTAGAAGATTCCACATAAAGGACCTTGTTATCTATATTCAAGATCACATGTCAATCAATCACAAAATACTAAGAATCTTTAGCATACTAACTCAAGGATTCACATATTCACATATCTTTCATGCATCAAGAAGAGGGACTTAGATCTACGTAATCAAGACACTACATTCTCATAACACATGTAAGAAGTCATCAAGGACTACCTTAGTCATACATTGCAATTTAAGGGTACAACATGTTAACCTTCACACATCCGTATACAACTTCATCATATATCATCATATAAGAGAAATCATAATATAATCATTCACACAAGATCATATAAGTACTATAATACCTCACTGTTAACCTTCACAAAGAACACATATATTCCATCATGCTTCAAACCACACGTTTATACAATCCATAACATCTTAGGCATGATTAATTTACTTCACATCAACAACTTGACATTATACCTTCATATAAATCCTAAACATGATACTAATACAATTCACAAAGTAATGCCGACGAGGCCATATCTTTCACAAAGGTAACACATAAACACCGCCACCATAAATGTAACATAGCAATCATCATTGTAATACAAAATCTATACATAATGTATAGAGAGTTAGGACAGAATACCATTGATCCAACTACATAACTTCCATCCATAACCCAAATAACCAACTCATTACCCATAAGGCTCTTACCATACCCATGATCACAAATTCAAGACAATAAACTCTATATACAACGAATCCAACAATATACATAATTCATGTTATCAAACTGAGACAGCCTATGATCCATACAATCATGATTTATACATAAAACAATATCCATAAGCAATCTATACTGAATTCATTACTAGTTAGCCATGATCAATTCACGATAGTTTAGTCAAATTGAGAGATTTGAGAAGGTCAAGCGTTTATGGAGTATTTCATTGAAAAACATCAATTATAGATTAATAATATCATATCTTAAGGTTTAAAAACGTTCCATGCAAGAACCCAAGACTTAGAGTAGAAATTGGACTTTTTCATCTTTTTGAAATCATCTTTGAAATTGACTCTAAGGTGATAGCAAGCCTTATATGAAGAACTCACATACCTTATTATAAGAATCCAATGATAATTGTATAAGAAACTCCATTGAAGATCCATCATCGAGCTCCATCTTCACCTTGAGCTCTCATGGAGGTTTTTGGAGAAACTTTGGGAGGGAATTGGTTTTGATGAAGATGCTAGGGTCTAAATGACAATTTTACGGCTTATATACTCTGAAAATACCCATACACACCTAAAATAACCGTACTCCTATTTTATAATACTTGGGGTGAATTTCCAGAAAACCCCAAGCCTTAACAGAAAAGTTGCAGGCAGTGCAGGTCCAAACCACGCCCTGTCAACGACTGTCCGTCGGTAGGACCATACCCCGTTGATGGGGATCTCGTGGTTTGGTTCAGAGGTCCAAAAACTCCAGATTTGCAGGCTCCATTGACTCCCCAAGTCGACGAGCCGTGGTTCCATTGACTGGCCGTCGTTTGGCACTGCATGCAAGCTGCCATGCAACTTCAAGTCTTGAGTTGGGGTCCTCCTCCAGGGCTCTATATGGATCATAGGTGGAGTCATACCCAGACGTTAAACCTATAAACATGCACGTCTGGGTCTTAAAAATATCTCCAATCAAGTTCAACATTAAAAAAGCCACGCAACATGCCAAAACACATCCAAACTCACAAAGATGTCGAAAGTCTATCTTTTGAACGTCATCGGACGTTCTTGGACGTTTGACCGTCAAACCTTACCAAACTCAACATGCTGACTCTAAACACTACTATCAAGCATATAAAGACCTTATAAACTCATTTCACACACATAAGCACATGAAAACACATAAGGCGTATATGTGACTAGTCGTCGAACGTCTTGGTCGTTCCTTAACGTTTGATTTCATACTTAACCAAATCTTTAGACACTGCCTCAAAATAACATTTTAAACCATTTAAGGACTTCAAGACTTCATTACACACACATAAGGCCCTAGTTTCAACTAAGTCATTTTTGTGGTGTTACATTCTCCCCCACTTGGACAACATTCGTCCTCGAATGACACTTGCTTCATTTCAGACATTATCAAGGGATAACTCAAGACTAGCAGAACATAACCATACCATACAATACTCATATAGGAGAAACATCACTTTCACATAAACAAGAGACACACAACACAACAAGAAGCTAGAAACTAATCTACGACTCATCATGTCATAAGACTCACATTCCTTATTAAACTACCACGCTCATATACATCAATTCTAAACACCAAACAAACATTTTCCACAAAAGAGCAATTTATTAATGTTTACAAAATCTTCACAGTGGCTACAAATGTTCTTATAGTGAACATGCTTCACTATTTTAACAAATGCAACCCTTAAAAAATTACTTATAAATTCTCAACAAACCAATCTCATATAACAATTTAGACATTCTCATTTTCATCTTCTTGAAACAATTAGCAACGTACACTAGATGCACATTAACAATGAGGAAGATACCATGCATGAAAACTCATTTTCTCATTTAACAAGAACTCAACAGAGAATGTTTGGAAACTCATTTTTCACAAAATACTCCAACATAACCCAAGTTACTAGGAACTTTTTGTTTTTAAGACTGAATAAACACATAAGGAAAGGTTAAGGGTATCTCACTCCCAACAACCATACTCTTCACCATACTCCCCACTTAGGAGAAACCCATTCTAAGGTCAACATAACATACTACAAGGACTTCCCCTCAAGGAACATCAAACCTTACTAATACCCTCTCACCAAAGTCTCTCATGAAAGCCAAAGCATCTCTAAGGCCTAATCATTTAATCACCACATCCCCCTTACTAGGAAATCACCTTTTCTCTTTATAATCACACCACCTTCCTTTCTAAGGTTGGGTCTTAAACAACTTTAAACCATCTCAATAACCACTACTTCACATTTCTAACACTATACCTTACTATTCTTTCCAACTATACTACCCTTCAAAAGGTAACTCAACCAACCTAAGGTCATCAATACCATCATCCATACCCCATTTAACAAGTCATATCTCATATTTTCTCTCCCTCAACCAAACTTTACAAAGGTTACTCTCAAAGGACCATCACAAAAGGAACAAGGGAAAGACACAATATACTAAGCTCTTAGGCACGATTAAAAGAATGAAGAAGTTATACTTTTGCTAGCACCCAATAGCCTCCTATTCATAATGTGGCTCGCTACACATTACACTCTACTGAATGTGGTTTATGGGACAAGCCAATACACTTCCAAACCTTATGCTCTGATACCAACTTTGTAATGACCCACAAGTACACCCTAGAAGTTAGCGCATCCTTGAGTCGCCACAGGACATATGAGACTCCGAGAAGTCTCACTAAATACACTCGTATCATTCATTGCGTAATAAAACATTCTAAAATGAGTAAGAATTTAAAACTTTCTTCACACACGAAGAACTCTTTCAGTAACAATACGCAAGCGGATGACTTTCATTAAGACATTAAGCCTTTACAATGTCTTATTGAAATATCTAAACTTTGGAGTATACAACACTTGGACTACGCTCATACAAGACATAAAATAAAGACTAAGACACAAAAGAAACATGTGGATATTGTCCTTGAATCGATGAGGACTCACCAATACTTCATCTTCAACCCTTAGAAACCTATCC